>CM053787.1:230599497-231199497 GCA_028749045.1 Cupressus sempervirens | reverse complement strand
CAGACAAATCCTTCACCCATTAGTTATTGACCCCTGAAGAAATCAAGTAAACAACCTTGGGAGCAAGAAAACATAAAATTCAGCAATTATGCATGACTCTATTAATTCCGCATTCACTAATTAATCATTCACCAAAACATCAAACTAGATTTCATTGTATTGCCACTTTTAAATCATACAATAACCAATTAATCATAACACACCAATATCTAAATCATCAATTCAATGGAATTCATTAAATCCATTATTCAGACAAGCATCAATTATTCAACAACAATTGAATGGTCAATTGAGGAATGTAATCTAATGAGCATTGGTGTTCATTTGAGTAGTTCGACACATTAGATATAAGTGATAAAGATCACATCAGAAATTGTGATTCACTATATCTAGTAGCATTTTTGTTCATCATGGTATGCACAAATGTATTTTTATTATGTATGCTTGATGTAGACAACATGATAATGTTTTAGTGCATAAAACATCTTATACTAATGTAGGCAATAATATGTATACAACAAATTATATATTTTATACATAGCATCTTATATATTTGATATTAGCAATAAGGCAAAATATGTAGATTTCTAGTCTATTCATGAAATTGCAAAAATAGATCATGACAAGGTGATGGATGAAATACAATAAGGAAGACAGTGATTTGAGGTTCTATTCTAACTACACCACATTCTGGGGTATGGGTGGTGGCTTGCCACATGAGGCTGTTGGGATCAAGGTGTAGACCAACCTCTACAATTATCAATAAATGGAATGGATTTGAAGGAGTCTTAGTTATAAGAGGCAAAATAATCTAGTGTTCATTCCATGCTCTTGGGATTGATTGGAAAGTGGAAATACATAATGAGGAGAAAACAACGAGTCCTGTAACAAGAATGCCAAACCCTTAGGGTGGACAAAGAGGCCAAATGAGCAGGTGTTTATTCTGTGCTCATGGGCTTCATTGGCAAGGATAGGCTTCCGATGCCTTGAAGGTTTCTCCGAGGGATTATTTAGTGTCGATTTTATTTTAGGGAAAGCCCTTATTTGAATCCTACATGCTTTCAAATCATAAGACAATGAATAATGAAACATGGATAGGAGGTGCAAATAAAACCATATGACTAGGTAAGCTACCCTATGCGTATGTCCAATGTGCCTACCACTTGGGGTCAAATTTTCAAGATCCAGTAAGCTCCCATGAAGAGGACACTACAAAGGAAGGTCTAAGTTCTAAATTAACATCATGTTATAATGATTATAGATTTATTGATGAACATATTGTAAATCATTTGGGCATATCCCCACTCAACTCGTTGCATGAGGAGTATTACGATAATAGATAAGCTTCTATTATTACCGTTCGGAGCATAAAAACATGAACTTGTTGAGATTTTTAAGGTAGAGATGACAAACCATAAGGTCTATGAGCTCCTTGTATCTTGGAAGTTATATTGATGCCAAGGCACTAAAAATTGCATCTTTTTGTGTAATTAAATTCTTAGGTGTTGTTTCAGATTTACTTTAGTTTTTCCACATGTTACACATGTTCAATCAATTAAACTTGTTGGTACTCTATACACTTCTATATCTTAATATAATTCATGACATGCATCATAATTATAGAATTTTGAATACTTATACCTTACATAACCTTTTTCACCTCTTTCCAATAGGGTTGATATAATCATGCCCTTCCCGTATGTATATGTCTTGTATTTTTAATAAATTGCTAGGAAAACTATTATTCTTTGGTATATTCCAAAAGTATGTCTAGATGCTAGATCTCTATGATTCCCATTAAAATTTTATGTAATGAGTCTTTCTTGACTATCAAACAGGAATCTCTTTGGAGGCTTTTGCTTCATGGAAAATTAGCGTAGAGAAAGGTAGAGTTAAGGTCTAAATTCATATTGTGTTGTATTAGTTATAGATGTGTTTATGAACATTAGGTGGATTTAAGGTCTAAATTGATACTATGTCATATGAGTTATAGATGTGTTTTAGGAACATGTTTTAAAGCATCAACATTGTAAGGAGTGGTATAATGAATTGACAATAGGTAACATCTCTATTCAACTCATTGTACAAGGAAAACACAAACAAACCGAGATAGAGTGCATATATTAATGAAACCATATAACATTTCCACTCAGCTCTTCATATGTATCATACGGAAATGAACCAAGCACTAGTAGAGTGGCAATTTGTGGGAGCAATTATATTTTAAAACTATAATATGGACACACTTGGCGGCTGGTTGTATTAGTGAAAAAAAAGTTTTTCTCCATTGATACTAGTTATTACTTTTTCCTAGCCCATCCTATTTTACTACAATGGGGATATAATTTTAAGTCAAATTAACCTTATTTGTTGTGTTGGATACTAATATAATGTCTGGTTTATACCTTCTTTGTTATGTTGGATACTAATATAATGTTTGGTTTATGTGCTTTTGCACATTCTAAAATATGTCTGGATACTAGTTTTTTACGATGCTTGATAAAATTTGATATAATGAGTCATTCTTGATTGTCATGTATGAATCATTTTAGAAGTTTTTTTCTTTTGAGAAAATTTACTTCAGAGAAAGGTAGTGATGTCCCCCTTTTTGGATCACCCTATATTTTCCCCTAGAATCACATGTTCAATGAAAACAACGAACAGAATATAGTTAGAGATATAACTTTACCGAAATAATTTAAAAGCAAAATAGATCCTTATTGAGGTCCTACATTCTTGTTAGACAATTATTGAAGATACAATTCAGAAAATCAATTATCACTAGTAGGGGTAAAGAAGATATCATGAGTCATAATGAAAGAATATATAGATTTATATAATGAAATAATATTTTTAATATATAATTCAAAATTTGGGTTTTAACTATACCTAAAGTTGGATAAGGAGGAATAATAGGCATTTTTCTTATAGAATAGACATTTTTCTTATAAAATAGATTAAAACAGGACTTAGAGCCAAACCCATACACTTTCAATCAGCCTTTGAGTTGGTGTTAGTTTATTGGTATCACCGTTTCTAGCTATTAGATAGAAGTGTAGCATGGTGATTTAATCTTGCCCATTACTTGCTCCGCAAGTAAGTGGATTCTCTCTTGAAAGATGAGAGGTAAGAATATTGGTAACACTACTTATAAAATGTCTCAACTTCTTGCTTACTTTGAGTTGATCCAAGGAACAGTGAGAAGGGGAACCTTCCTTTTAAGGTAGGAGAGACTTTGTCTCACATGCTATGGCTGGTCATCCTATTTTGTGACTGAATTTGTACGAAGCAAATAGTAGAGAGAGAGAGAGAGAGAGAGAGAGAGAGATTATTGAGAATAATGCATAGCCTATCAAAATACCACAAAGCATTCACTCAGATTAGTAGATGCTGACTATAATAAGTCTGAATCATAATATTGAGAATCTACTTCTGAATATGTGTTTGTTATTTTCAGACTTTTGATTTTGATTATTGTTTCTTGTTCGCTGATTGTTCTTCTTGTATCGATGTTGCTTCAAAGGAGGCCTATTTGCAAAGGACATATCTTGATTTATACCCTTACCAAGGTAGGCTATTTTCAGAGGACATCACTCTTCATTCTTCAAAGGACGCGTCTAGTAGTATGTTAGACCTTCAACAAAATGGAAGATCTTCATTTATATATAATTACGTCATTTATTAGTACTCTATTTATCCTAATCAAAAACTTGCATTATCAACTTCTCAAGAAATCACACTTTGTTATTAATTACTATTCTGTATTCATGCATTGCTCAACCATATTGTATTAAGTTGTTGTTATTTCCTAGCTTATGAATTGATCATTGTTCTTGTTTTTTTGTAATGATCACTAAACACTATTCTAATATTTAGATATTGGAAATCTGTACAGACTCTAATAGATTTTTCATGCTTGGAGACCAGAACAGTGTTTGATATCCATTCAGCGTAATCAATAGCTCGAATGAAACTAGCTTTTAGAAGCTTTTCCAGTTCAGCTTTGACAAGCAATGCAACATGAGGATGCATTTTTCTAAGTTCTTGTTTGACAGGTTTAACTCCTGGTGCAATGGACAAGTAATGCATTATGAACACAGGATCTAGTCCTGGCATATTTGAATATGTCTATGCATAGTTTATCTTTTTCTCTTGGAAGAAGGCAATGAATTCCTCTTTCTCTTCTGGAGACAATAACTGTGCAAGATGTATTATGTGAAGATGTTCTTATGTTCCCAAGTTGATCAGTTGTGTTGGTTCTATCAATACTGATGATCTTTCCTAAAAAATGACTAGGAAGTGTATCAAATATCTCATCCGTAGGCACCTCAGAGAGGTTTTCACCCTTGGATGCGTCTTTTGTTTTTACTATTTTGGGTTTCGACACTGCCACAATGTGGTTTTCACCATTGGACCTTCTATTTCTTTTCTTTTTGATTGTATGACTGAGATATTTGATGTCAGCTTCAGTCATGTTGACACTTTGTTCCCTGGTGGAAGATGTTACCGGTTCGACAACATTTAAGTAACATGCAAGAGTACAGTCATTTTGGAATGTAGGGACTTCACTAGATGCATTGGAATTCCAGTCTGTGAGCTCGAGATAGGTGAGTGAAAGAGATGTGGCAGGTTCGACTGCATTCATGGTATAATCATTAAATGCTTGGACAAGCAATTTGAGACCTAGAGCAGCTTCGTCCACAACTGTGTTCGAATCCCTTTGAGTACTAACGTCATTAATCGAAGACTTGAGGACACTAGTTGGATACGACTCATCCAACCTAATTGTAGACCATTCACCTACTTCGAGGAGATTTTCATAAACATGAACTCGATCTATGTCTTTTTCTGTAGTTTCTTTTGAGAGAGAGTCAAATTCATACTCATGAGAATCTGTACTACACTGAGATAGAGTGTAGAATTCCCCAATAGTGATAGGAACAAAATCTCTTTCATCATTTGGACTTTTACAATGGTACTCAATCGTAAAGCATGACTAGACTCTCCTTGTTATTGTTGAGTATGGTGTGAATCAGTAGTATTATTAGAAGAATCAGTATCACCATCCATGGCATTGACACGCGGTACAAAGTTGTCTAGTTCTGCAAAGAATTTATCCAGATCATCAAGAATTGGATAAGGATAGGGATCCTCATTGTCAACATTGTCTTCATGGTCATTAGACTCAGCTTGTGACGCATGTTTAGATTAACTATCCTGTTCTAGTATGAATTTGTTAATCCCTAGATGGAAGGGAATCTTCTTGAAGCCTAGACTAGATGTGTCTCGATTCCTTCTAGCTATCACTTTGATAGGATGAATCAGACCATTTGTTGCATCCAATAGGACCAGTTCACCTGAAGGAAAAGCGTTTCATGAGTTTAAGACTGGGGTCATACTTTTCAGGAGTAATTTCATGAGACTGTTCTGTAAGGTGAATTGGAGTCTCCTCTTTGTATATCCATGCAGTAATAGCTCTGTTTTCATCTTCCTCCTCAAGAGGAACAACAACTTTGACAAAAGTACCATTGTACTTAGTTTGAGGTGTCAACAAAAAGGTCTCTTCGCTTCAGATGGTCTCCCATAATGATGGGGAGACTTAGGAAGAGATGTCAAAGACAGAACTGGTTCTATGTGATATTCAGCCATTCCAGTTTCCTTCAGCATGAGTGACTGTTCAATTTGCTTCGGCTTGTTATCATGATGGTCTGTAGATTCCCTATTAGCAGGTACAAAGTTTTCAGAAAATTTCAGCATGTCATAGATATAGCTAGTACTTGAAGGTATGGTGACATCAGAGCCATGAAATGAGAATTTTACACATTGATGGTAAGTGAAAGGCACAACTCGCATCTCATGTATCTATGGTCTTCCTAGCAGAATATTGTAAGCTAAGGGAATGTCGAGGACTTGACAAGTGACATCCCTTTCTACAAGACCAACACAAAGAGGCAACACCACAAGACCTAAAGATTTTCACCCAACTTCATCATATGCTTTGATAGATATCTTACGACGAGCATCAATGGACTCTTCAGAATAGTCCAATTGTCTCTGCAGAGCAGCAGAGACAATGCTTAAACCGACTCCATTATCGATGAGCACATGATGGACACGTTTCTAGTGTATCATGACCTCAATATGTAGAGGTTGATTATGCGGATGACTTAGTGAATTGTTGTCCTCCTCAAAGAAGGACATATAGTAAGGTGAGGTTAGATGACCTACCATAGATTGGAACCTCTCAAGAACAAGATCTTGAGGAACGTTTGCCTCAGTGAGGGCTTTGTTAGGAATCTGCCTATGAGCAGGTGAGATTTTGAGGAGTTCAAAGATTGTGAGTTTAACATATGTTCGTTGTAACTAATCAAGGATACTGTAGCTAGTAGCCATAGAAGTTGTTGCAAGTTTTGTTCCTTTGCCAGATGGACCAAAAAGAGGTTTTTCCTTGTGTTGTTCTAGCTCAAGAGTAGAAGGTGTAGGGCCTTTGAGTACCAGCTTAGTGTGGGAGTGCATAACAACATTGGCACAAGATTGTAATGGTTCGTTGTCAAATGTATTAGAAGCAGGGCCCCTTAAGACAAATGGTGTCTTAGGTTTAGTATTGTCTTGTTTGCCCTTGATGGTAATAACATCATAGTACTCAACATCCACGGGTTCGACCATGTGGACTATCTCATCATCATCATTAGAGTACGTATAGTTGATCTTGTTATGAGGTTTCTGTTTTGAGTTTTCTCCTTTTTCATAAGACGGGAATGGCTCCCAAGATCTGCGTTCTTGTTATGTCTGTCTACAACAATGTCACCATCATCAATTAGATCTTGGATTTTGTAATGCAAGTTGATGCAATTGCTGGTTTTGTAACCTTTGTTTTGGTGATATTTGTAAAATGCAGTTTTGTTCCACCATAGTGGTCATGGTTGTGGATCGTAAGGACGAGAGTTATCAAATGGAGAAATGAGCTTGTTTTGCAGCGAGGTCTTGTAGACCACATCCAAAGGTTCACTAAGAGGTGTAAATTCTCATTTTGGGTGTGTAACCCAAGATGAGCTCTTTGGTTTGTTTCCAAATGTCTTGTTATCAGAAGCAGGTTTCTTGACATTCTTGGATGCTTTGAGATTGTCTGTGAGATTGAAAGCTACCTTAGCAAGTTTAGGAGTAACGTTATCAACAACTCTGTCACGCACAACCTCTCGGTTTTTGTTCACATACTTGGATTTGTCCTTATTAGAGGTGGGTCCTTGTTTAGTGTTTTTTTGAAAGGTTAACCTTTTTGACTATGAATTCCTCTATTCGGATAGCTTGTGTGACCATATCTTCGAAGGTGTGTGGACCTTGAAGTTGAACTTTATACCCAAAATTAGGTAAAAGATTATCCCTAAAGATATCGAGTTTTTCTGTTTCAGGGATTTTACGTGAGTATTTGGTGTAAAATTGTCTCCATCTCTGAAGGAATGTGAGGAAAGGTTCCCCAACTCTTTGTTTAAGGTTACACAAGTCCCCAGTGTTAATTGGGTGTTGTATGTTGTGAGAGCATTGTTGGACAAACAGGTTTGCAATCTCATCAAATGTTTTGATACCTGTAGGCAAGCATGAAAACCACTCCATAGCCTAACCATCTAGACTTCTTGGAAATAGACGCATGAGATATGCCTGATTATGCATAAATTCCATAGACAGGGCACCGAATTCCCTTAAATGATCTTGGGGATCCGTAGTTCCAAAGTATTTATCGTACTTAGGTAACTCAACTCCTCTTGGAAAAGTAGGCATGTCTATACTCTTGTCAAAAGGGAATGGACAAAGAGTGTCTAGAGTGTATGTTTTTGTAGGTTTGTCTTTATCACGCATCATTTGGGCTAGTTGGTCTTGCATGATCTTCAGTTGTTTTTGCAATTTAGATGTTTCAATTTCCTCTTCGGGTGTAATGATAGTTCTAACATTAAAGTGATGAGGTAGCTTGGCTCCCTCTTGAGCAAGTTTGAGAAAGTATTTCTCTTTCTCTTCATTAAGCAAGATCTCCATGACTTTCTGGAAGTTTTTGTCCTTACGACATTTTTTGACATGTTCAGGGAGTACTTCTACCTCTTCTTCATTCTCATCAGTAAAAGGTTCCCTATGTCTTTTAGTCTTGTGTTCATCTTGGTTTCTACTATGCTCTCCAAGTTCTAGTTCTTTATCAGCCATTTTAGGTATGTGATAAGTTTCAATGTATGTTAGTTGAAAAGGTTGTCTAAATAAGAATTCAACTGTGTTGCTTGGAGATGTATGATGTTTGCTAGCTTTGGGATCCTCTTGGTACAAGGGATTCCTAGTTTTTTGTAAGTTTATAGGAAACTATCTCTGAACACAAGGAGATTTGACAGGTGTAGGAGATCATGAAAACTCCTCACTACATGATTTGGACACAGACCGTGTATAAACTGAAGTGACCTCTGCCGCAATTACGACCTCTAGCTCTACCTTGTCTAAATCTGCAAGGATAAAACACATTTCCGCTTCTTGTTGCCACGGTCATAGACAAGGACAAAAAGTGAAAGCCTGGACAAGGACCACACTAGGACATAGTCTCAAAAAAGCAAGATAAGAGTGTTGTATACTAGGGTACGAGTTGTCTGAGTAATGACTAGAACAGCCAAAGATTCTGATTATCGTGACACAAAGTATTACAAGCACAAGGGAACAAAGACAAGATAACCGAGAGACTAGACTAGTTTTCGTGTGGGTCACAAGTTTTTAGCTAAGCAACATGCCGTTGTTTGACACTATTTGTAGACATAAAAGAGGTAGACTATTGCAGGTAATACACCAGACTTAGAGCACAGATAACTTTGACAAAATAGGTTGACAGTTTTAAGGCAAGATCCTACGCGAAGATTCTCAGGAAACCACACGAAAAGGCACAGAGAACAAGGTGAAGATTTAGAACAGCAAATTTTGACCAGGTTCCTTGCACGAGGACTTGTACAGAGCCATGTGAAGATGTGCTAGACTGACAAGAAAACAGGGTTCTGACATAGAAGGACAGATTTGCAAGATCTCGCACGGAGATTTTCTCAGGACCGCGCGAGGACTTGGACAAGGCTGGGCGAAGAGGTGCAAGCTCAAAAGGTTCTTGTTCAAAATTTTGCAAAACTGGGCGCAAATCTGTGTACCATACTGACAATTGAGACAATTTTGAAGAGATTTTCCAAGTTTCAGATAGTTCTGCACAAGTTGATTGTTTTGATAGATTTTAGAGAGATGAAAATAGTTTTCATGTTTTTGAACAACATTTTTGTTTCAAAAAGACAGTTTATTTTCAGATGAACACGAGAATCGAGCAGTCGTTGCAAACAATCCAAACGAGGAGAAAGCAACTCGGAGGGATGGGGGAGTCTTGACCTTTTGTTTGTTTAATAGGTTTGGCCATGTTAAAAGAGGCAATAACAAATACATTTTATCCCTATAACCAAAAATGGTAGAGGAAGCAAAACCTTTGTCCCACAACTTATGTGCATACATTCACCTCACACAACTGTGTTGCCCCACTAGAGGGCTTCCGTGGTTTTGGTGAATTCCAAGGGCTAAATAACATATACGCTGAATGAACACCATTGTGGTAGGGGTTAAGCGCATATACCACCTTCCAATATCCAGGAATATGCCTATGGTGAGTTCTACAGGAGAGATTCTTCCTCCTCCTTGAACAAAGATTATGCCCCCTTCCGGAGGTGAACTAGGTAGCAACTAACTAAAAGGTTTTTACTTGGCTTTTGTTCATACTAACCTGTGGTTTCTTTGCAAGCGAAGTTGGATTATTCCAACTCACTATAATAAAGAAGCTTTGTAGAGCGAAAGACTCCAAAGCCATATTAATTTCCTCTTCTTCATTCTAATATCGCATATCAAGAAGAGGCTCTGTAAACTACACTGGTTGACGTCAGCCCTAGTTTTGCTAGTCAAGTGTGTGCACTTATAGATGCTGGTTTGGGCTGCTGACCCCAACTTTGCTTGCGAAGCCACAGGGGGTTAATATGAAAGGAAGCCAAGTGAAAACCTTTTAGTTAGTTGCTACCAATTCACCTCCAAAAGGGGGCATAATCTTTGTGTAAGGAGGGGGAAGAATCTCTCCTGTAGAACTCACCATAGGCATGTACTTGGGCGTTGGAAGGTGGTATACGTGCTTGACCCCTGCCACAAGGGTGTTCATTCAGCGTAATGTTATTGAGCCTTTGGAATAAATGAAAAACACCAGTGCCTTCTAGTGGGGTGACACAACTGTGTGAGGTGAACGCATGCACATAACTTGTGGGACAAAGGTTTTGCTTCCTCTACCATTTTTGGTTATAGGGATAAAACATGTTTGTTATTGAGTCTTTTAACTTGTCCAAACCTGTCAAACAAACAAAAGGTCAAGACTCCCCCATCCCTTTGAGTTGCTTTGTCCTTGGTTGGATTGTTTGCAACTATTCCTCGATTCCGTGTTCATCTGAAAACAAACTGTATTTTTTAAACCAAAATGTTCAAAAACGTGAAAACTATCTTTGTATCTGTCAAAACAATCAACAATCTGTCCAGAACTATCTGAAACTTGGAAAATATCTTCAAAATTCTGACTTAGTTGTCAGTCTGGTCCACAAATTTTCGCCTAGTTTTGCAAAAATTTTGCGCGAGAACCTTTTGACCTCGCACTTCTTCATGCAGCCTTGTCCAAGTCCTCGCGTGGTCCTGTGAAAATCTTTGGATGAGATCTTGCAAATCTATCCTTCTATGTCAGAACTTGTTTTCTTGTCAGTCTAGCACATCTTCGCATGGCTTTGTACAAGTCCTCGTGCGAGGAACATGGTCAAAATTTTTTGTTTTGAATTTTTGCCTAGTTCTCTGTGCCTTTTCGCACGGTTCCCTAAGAATCTTTGCGTGGGATCTTGCTTTAAAACTTTCAACCTATTTTGTTCGAGCTATCTACACTCTAAGTCTGGTCTATTACCTGCAACAATTTACCTCTTTTCTGTCTGTAAATAGTGTCAAATAGTGGCATCTTGCTTAGCTAAAAACTTGTGACCCACATGCAAACTAGTTTCATCTCTCGGTTATCTTGTCCTTGTTCCTTCATGCTTGTCATACTTTGTGTCACGATAGTAATAGTCTTTGGCTGTTCTAGCCATTATTCAGACAACTGGTACCCTAGTACATAACACTCTTATCTTGCTTTTTTGAGAGTATGTCCTAGTGCAGTCCTTGTCTAGGCTTTCACTTTTTGTCCTTGTTTATGACTGTGGCAACAAGAAGTAGAAATGCATCACATTGAAACTTATCACATACCTCAATTGGCTGATCAAGAACCAGAACTTGGAGAACATAGTAGAGACCAAGATCAACACAGGACTGAAAGACGTAGGGAACCTTTTACTGATGAGAATGAAGAAGAGGTAGAAGTACTCCCTGAACATGTCAAAAAATGTCGTAAGGACAAAAACTTCCAGAAAGTCATGGAGATCTTGCTTAATGAAGAGAAAGAGAAATACTTTCTCAAACTTGCTCAAGAGGGAGCCAAGCTACCTCATCACTTTATCGTTGAAACTATCATTATCCGAAGAGGAAATTGAAATGTCTAAATTGCAAAAACAACTGAAGATCATGTGAGACCAACTAGCCCAAATGATGCGTGATAAAGACAAACCTACAAAAACATACACTCTAGATGCTCTTTGTCCATTCCCTTTGGACAAGAGTATGGACATGCCTCCTTTTCCAAGAGGAGTTGAGTTACCTAAGTACGATAAATACTTTGGAACTATGGATCCCCAAGATCATTTGCGGGAATTCAGTGCCCTATCTATGGAATTTATGCACAATTAGACATTTTCATGCGTCTATTTCCAAGAAGTCTAGGTAGTTAGGCTATGGAGTGGTTTTCACTCTTGCCTACCGGTATCAAAACATTCGATGAGATTGTAAACCTTTTTTTCCAATAGTACTCTCACAACATACAACACTTGGTTAACATTCGAGACTTGTGTAACCTTAAACAAAGAGTTGGGGAACTTTTCCTCACATTCCTTCAGAGATGGAGACAACTTTACACCAAATACTCATGTAAAATCCCCGAAACAGAAAAACTTGATATCTTTAGGGATAATCTTTTACCTGATTTTGGGTATAAAGTTCAACTTCAAGGTCCACGCACCTTCGAAGATATGGTCACACAAGCTATCCAGATAGAGGAATTCATGGTCAAAAAGGGTGACATAACCTTTCAAAAAGACACTAAGCAAGGATCCACCTCTAATAAGGACAAATCCAAGTATGTGAACAAAAACCAAGAGGTTGTGCATGACGGAGTTGTTGATAACATTACTCCTAAACTTGCTAAGGTAGCTTTCAATCTCACAAACAATCTCAAAGCATCCAAGAATGTTGAGAAACCTCCTTTTGATAAGAAGACATTTGGAAACAAACCAAAGAGCTCATCTTGGGTTACATGGCCAAAACAAGAATTTGCACCTCTTGGTGAACCTTTGGATGCAATCTACAAGACCTTGCTACAAAACAAGCTCATTTCTCCGTTGGATAACTCTCGTCCTTACAATCCACAACCAAGACCACCATGGTGGAACGAAACCACATTTTGTGAATATCACCAAAACAAATGTTACAAAACCAGCAATTGCATCAACTTGCGTCACAAAATCCAAGATCTAATTGATGATGGTGACATTGTTGTGGACGGACATAACAAGAATGTAGATCACAAGGCTTTCAGGGAAGCATTCTTGTCTTATAAAAAAGGAGAAAACTCAAAACATAAACCTCATAACAAGATCAACTATACATACTCTAATGATGATGATGAGACAGTCCACATGGTTAAACTTGTGGATGTTGAGTACTGTGATGTTATCATCATCAAGGGAAAATAATACAAAAACAAACCTAAGAGACCATTTCTCTTAAGGGGCCCTGCTTCCAATACATCTGACAACAAACCATCACAATCTTGTGTCAATGTTGTTACATGCTGCCGTGCTAAGTTGGTACTCAAAGGCCTTGTGCCTTCTGCTCCTGACCTAGAACAACACAAGGACAAACCTCTTGCCGATCTATCTGGCAAAGGAACAAAACTTGCAACAACTTCTGGGGCTACTAGCTACAGTATCCTTGATCAGTTACAACGAACAAATGCTCAAATCATGATCTTTGAACTGCTCAAAATCTTGCCTAGTCGTAGGCAGATTCTCGAGAAAGCCCTCACTGAGGCAAACGTCCCTAAAGATCTTGATCTTGAGAGGTTCCAATCTATGGCAGGTCATTTGACCTCACCTTACTACATGTCCTTCTCTGAGGAGGAGGACAATTTGCTGAGTCATCTGCATAATCAACCTCTACATATAGTGATTATGATACACCAAAAACATGTTTGTCGTGTACTGTAATGTCCCCATTTTAGCAGTTGACCAAGTGTGTGTGCGTTAGCCTTGTTCTACATGGCCTCGAGGGCTAGCGCAGGGTTTAATGGGATCTTGGAGTGTTTTGGCCTAGTCATTTCCAGTTTGGGCCAAAACGAAGTTGATTTACTCAGTTTCAGGCATACTTGCTATTTTTAATAAGTCGGCAGGACACAGTGCAGGTCAATTTTGGTGATTGGATTCGATACTCCTCGGTGAGAGCTTTCCGATAAGCTATCACTCGCATTATTTGGAGTCTGATTGCTAATACATTTTAATGCCTGAAGTTTTATTAAAGTAACGTCTAATTTAATTGTAAAATATTAAAGTGTTACTTTAATATTTATTTTATGGTGATGTGTACCCAAGGGAGACATAAGGGGTATTTTAATATATGTTTTGTATTACACATCTTTATCCCACATTACCCATATGAGTTGAGCGGACCCGTGGGAATAGAATAAAAGGAAGCATTTGTAGCTTCATTAGACAGGTTGAATATGAGAAGAAATTGGTGTGTGAGTTGCAGCTTTGTTCTTGGCATTTGAGGATGTCTATCCTCTCTTGTAACATTCTAGACGTCATTCCTTTCGGGTTTGGCCTTTGGAATTCTTTCTTATTGGCTTCATTATCAGGCAGTTTAGTTGCATTTCCGGCTACAGGCAGATTTGATATTTTGCTCATATCTTCTTCGCTACTTGTCCGACGCTTATGCCGCTTGGAGGGAATGGTATTATGAAGGTAGTGGACTGATTGGAGGACAAAGTATTATAGCAGCAAGTTCGTAAGCATGGGCTGGAGTATTATGACAATATTGCTGAAGTAATTAGTGAGTTGATAAATCTGCCATGTATTTGGTTTTATGAATTCTGAAAATAACATTTTATTAGCAGCAGTTCATTTCCACTTTGCATATTATTGTAGTTTCTTTCTTGTTTATGTTGTATGATACCAATTCCATGCACGAAACACAACAAAAAAATAAACGTTTGATTTCCAGAGTTATAAGGGGTTTTAAGAAGTTGAATGCAAACTGTTTGACATAATTCCTTTCAGCAATTTGGTTTAGTTTTTTTGGACATCCAAGGGTGTCCATTACAGTGGTATCAGAGCTATAAGTCCTACCATCCTGTGGAGGTCTTATAGGGAATTTGGAACAGCCGGATAGAGGGAAAAAGTAAGTAAAAAACACAGGCTAAGCATTTATGTTTGAGCATGCGACAGGGGTCTTATAATTTCCGCGATACCAGAGCAAGTCAAAATAGGATTTCAGACTTGCAAAGCAAACAGTCTATTACATCCGTGCAGGGAGACATTGAATTCAACCATACAGACACAGAGAAGATATTCTGTGATCAGGACAATAATATGGGTGATCAAGATGACAGGAATACAGGATTAGGCGGAGGCAGAAATGTTGGTCCAGATCAGGGGGAGGTACTGTTCCGACAGTTACTGGATACATTAGAGCAGGGGCAGCGTATGCAGCAGGAGCAGAATAGGCGAATGGACATGATGTTGCAGCTCATGGCTAGACATATGGGTGTCAATATTAATCCAGGTGATGCCAACAACAGAAACAATAACAACGAGAGAAACAATAACAACGGGGGAAACAATAACCATGAAGGTCAAGGCAACAACAATGGTCCTGAGAATAACATTAATGGTAATAATGGACACAGCAACAATGGGAATGAGGCTGATAACTTTAGACACGTTGCACACCCAACACGGACTGCGAGCTCGAGACCTCTTCTACCCACTTTTCCACCCAGAGATCTGGTTCAACCATTAAACAAACCGCAGATTACTGAGTTACAGGATCAGTTCAGGAGGGACTGGGAGGCTAGTGGACCAGAGTTTCAGGCGGATATTTCTCTTAGAGATTATATGGACTTGAGGATGAGACACATGCCTAAAGCAGGAGGGAGGAATCAAAACTTTGAGCTGAGGAAAAAAGTTGGAAAACTTTCTTTACCTTATTATGATGCTTCAGGGAAGATGACTGCACGAGCTTGGGTGCAGAAGGTAGATACATACTTGCAGCTAAATCCTATGCCTGAGGAGGAGGCTATCAAGTATGCGGCTATGCACTTGGATGGCGTTGCACATGAATGGTGGCATCATGGCATGGTGACTTTGGGGCATAATCAGATTACATCCTATGAGGAATTCACCGAAACATTGATTGGGAGATTTGACACTAAGGATCCCGAGTTACATTTCAAGGAGCTAGCACAATTAAAACAGTCAGGTTCTGTGGATGCTTACATTGCCGAGTTTCAGCGCTTGTCTGTACTTGTTACTGATATCTCTCCTAGGAGATTGGTGGTGTTATTTTGTGATGGTCTTGCTGATCCATTACGAGGTTGGGTGAAGGGACATGATCCACTCACGTTAGCTGAAGCAACTAAAAAGGCACGAGATTTAGCCCCTTCGGTATACAAAGAAAAAAACCATTCAACAGATTCTTCCTACCGCAAGGACAAAGACAAAAATTCATTTCAGAAAGAGTATAGAAAACCCAAAGAAGGATCAAAAGGACTAGACAATGAAACCTTGAATGAACTTCGAAAGAAGAAGTTGTGCTTCCATTGTAGAGAGCCTTGGGACTTATCTCATAAATGTTCTCTCAAGGCTAAGGCAAATCAAATGGAGTATTTTTCAGCAGAAGAGTCAGAGTCAGAAGGGGAGGATCAGCACTCTGATTCAGATGAGGGTAACACTATAGAGGAGAGCAACATTCCTAAGGATGATAGATCGTTGGCACACTTGACAGGGGCCCAAAAGGCAATCACATTTAAGGTCAGGGGTACTATCCAGGGGCAGAAAGTGATATCTATAATTGACACTGGGGCTACACATAACTTCATAGATGCACAGTTGGTAGCCAAGAGAGGGTTACAGACAGAGGAGCATGATGGGTTTAGAGTCATGGTGGCTAACGGTGATAAGTTATTATGCACTCGGAAGATATCTAATCTTCGCATCAGGTTTGGAGATGGCTACGAGTTGGAGGATGAGTTCTATGTTGTGGACATGGGAGATTATGATGTCATCCTCGGCATGACATGGATGGCTTCACTAGTTGAGTTCACACTCAATCTAGCGAAATTGGAGATGAGATTCCAGCATGAGGGCAGAACTGTGGTACTTAGAGGGCTTTCAGATGGAGGTTGCAAAGTAGTCTCCTTGAGGAGAATGCAGAGACTTTTTCGTCATGATGACATAGAGTGGGCGGCAGAGTGCCACATTATGCCAACTTCACCTGAGCCACAAGAAAAGAGTCATCCACTAGATGTCCAGAAGATACTTGATAAACACGCTAAAGTATTTAGCGATATTCCTCATGGGGTTCCTCCTGACAGAGGGATGGAACATGTTATTGAGCTCAAGGAGGGAGCCAAACCAATTATGATTACTCCCTATCGTCATCCTAAGAAACACAAGGATGAGATAGAGAAGGCGATTAAGGATTTGTTGGAGATGGGGCATATCAGGCCCAGTAAGAGCCCTTTTGCTTCAGCAGTAGTATTGGTAAAGAAGAAGGATGGGATGATGCGCATGTGCATCGATTACAGGGCACTGAATAAGAAAACAATTAAAAACAGGTATCCCATTCCTAGGATTGATGAGCTGATTGATGAGTTGCATGGGGCATGCTTCTTCACCAAAATTGATTTGCTATCCGGATACCATCAGATCAGGATGAGAGCAAAGGACATTGAGAAAACAGCCTTCTGATGTCACTATGGCCACTTTGAGTTCATGGTTATGCCATTTGGTCTAACCAATGCACCTGCTACATTTCAAAGTTGTATGAACCAGGTATTCAGGAAGCAGCTGAGGAGATTTGTCTTGATCTTCTTTGATGACATCTTGGTCTTCAGTAAGACCTGGGAGGAGCACTTACATCATCTAGAGGAGGTGTTATCTATTCTGGAGAGAGAGTCATTGTATGCCAAGGAATCTAAATGTGAGTTTGGCATGACTGAGCTCCTTTACCTGGGGCATATCATTAGTGCAGATGGCGTTCGGGTTGATCTCGAAAAGATTAGAGCTATTGTAAAATGGCCTACTCCCACAAACCTTACACAGCTTAAGGGATTCTTTGGTTTATGTGGTTTTTATAGGAGGTTTGTTAAGGGATTCTCACAGATTGCTACACCCTTGACAGATCTTACCAGGAAAGGAGCCTTCGTGTGGACAGGGGCAGCACAGAGGTGTTTTGAGCATTTCAAGCAGGTAATGTCTTCATGTCCAGTTCTAGCTCTACCGGATTTCACGAAGCCTTTTGAGCTTCATTGTGATGCATCAGGTGATCGGATTGGAGCAGTATTGATGCCGGAGAAGCATCCCATTGCATTCGAGAGTAGGAAGCTTCGAGGAGTTGAGAAAAGTTATTCTGTCTATGACCGGGAGATGTTGGCCATAATGCATGCATTGGCCAAATTTCGATCATATTTGGTAGGTGGACGTTTTGTGATCAAGACTGATCACAACAGTATTAAATACTTCATGAGCCAGCGTGATCTTAATGACCGGCAACAAAAATGGGTGACTAAATTGCAGGCTTATGACTTTGACATAGAGTTTGTCAAAGGTAAGAAAAATGTGGTGGCTGATGCCTTATCTCGGAGACCTCACTTATGTGCTCTGGCAGAGATTTCAGGAGATTGGAGAGATCGGATTATAGAAGAGTATGTCGGAGATGCTTGGGCTTCTGGATTGATTTCAGGTACCATACAGGATGATCGCTATGAGGTGATAGATGGATTGATCAGAGTTCAGGACAAGGTTTATTTGATTCCGTCATCACATTTGAGAGAGGCGATACTGAAGGCATTTCATGATGCACCCACAGCTGGACATCCGGGGGTCTTCAAGACCTACAGGCAGATCCGAGAGCGGTTTTCATGGAAAGGGCTCAAGGATGATGTTCAGAGGTATGTCAGGGAGTGTGTGGTTTATCAACAGAATAAAGGAGAACACACATTTCCTGCAGGTTTATTACAGCCCTTGCCCATTCCTGATAGGAAATGGGAAAGTATTTCGATGGACTTCATCATTGGTTTACCACGAGTGCAGGGAAGGGATTGCATCTATGTGGTGGTGGACCGCTTGACGAAGTTTGCTCACTTCATTGCTATTTCGTCCATTTACACAGCAGCACAGGTGGCAGATCTTTTCTTTAAAGAGATATTCAGGTTACATGGGTTGCCCAGATTCATTGTCAGCGACCGGGATAGTAAGTTTATGAGTGTTTTTTGGCAAGAGTTGTTTAGGTTGTGTGGTACAGATCTTACACCTAGCACTAGTTATCATCCGCAAACAGATGGGCAAATAGAGATTTTGAATAAATGGGTGGAAGGATATTTGAGGAACTATGTAACTACACAACAAAAGGCTTGGATCAGATGGTTTCATATGGGAGAGTATTGTTATAACACCACTTATCATATGTCCATCAAGATGACTCCTTTCATGGCACTCTATGGTTATGAAGCACCTAGCTTCATGGATTTAGTTTTGGGGGACAGTTGAGTGCCCAAAGCCAAAAACTTATTGCAGGATAGTCAAGACATCTTGAAAGTGCTCAAAGAGAATATACAACAGGCCCAGAATCAACAGAAATTGTATGTTGATCAGCACCGAATAGAGCGCAATTTCGAGGTAGGGGATATGGTTTACTTGAGGCTACAACCATATAGACAGTCATCGCTCAAGAAGAGCGGAGCTAAAAAGTTGAAATCTAGATTTTATGGTCCCTACAGGGTGATTCGCAAAGTGGGCAAAGTCGCCTATGAGCTTGAGCTTCCAGAGGGCAATCGAGTGCACAATGTGTTTCATGTGTCTAGGCTTAAGAAAGCCATTGGTCAGAGTGTAGTGCCTTCTGCAGATTTACCCCCTTTGGATGAGGAGGGGAAGCTTGTGTTAGTACCTGAGGCTATTCTGGATACCAGAGAGAGGAAGCTTAGAAATAGGATAGTGAAGGAGTATTTGGTCAGATGGAAAGATCTGCCGGAGGAAGATTCTACATGGGAGAGTGAGCAGGTTATTCAGCAGGCTGGACTGAGATTGCTTGAGGACAAGCAATTTCAAGGGGGGCGGACTGTAATGTCCCCATTTTAGCAGTTGACCAAGTGTGTGTGCATTAGCCTTGTTCTTCATGGTCCCGAGGGCTAACGAAGGGTTTAATGGGATCTTGGAGTGTTTTGGCCTAGTCATTTCCAGTTTGGGCCAAAACGAAGTTGATTTACTCAGTTTCAGCCATACTTACTATTTTTAGTAAGTCGGCAGGACACAGTGCAGGTCAATTTTGGTGATTGGATTCGATACTCCTTGGTGAGAGCTTTCCGATAAGCTATCACTCGCATTATTCGGAGTCCGATTGCTAATACATTTTAATGCCTGAAGTTTTATTAAAGTAACGTCTAATTTAATTTTAAAATATTAAAGTGTTACTTTAATATTTATTTTATGGTGATGTGTACCCAAGGGAGACATAAGGGGTATTTTAATATATGTTTTATATTACACATCTTTATCCCACATTGCCCATATGAGTTGAGCGGACCCATGGGAATAGAATAAAAGGAAGCATTTGTAGCTTCATTAGACAGGTTGAATATGAGAAGAAATTGGTGTGTGAGTTGCAGCTTTGTTCTTGGCATTTGAGGACGTCTATCCTCTCTTGTAACATTCTAGACGTCATTCCCTTGGGGTTTGGCCTTTGGAATTCTTTCTTATTGGCTTCATTATTAGGGAGTTTAGTTGCATTTCTGGCTACAGGCAGATTTGATATTTTGCTCATATCTTCTTCACTACTTGTCTGACGCTTATGCCGCTTGGAGGGAATGGTATTATGAAGGTAGTGGACTGATTGGAGGACAAATTATTGTAGCAGCAAGTTCGTAAGCATGGGCTGGAGTATTATGACAATATTGCTGAAGTAATTAGTGAGTTGATAAATCTGCCATGTATTTGGTTTTATGAATTCTGAAAATAACATTTTATTAGCAGCAGTTCATTTCCACTTTGCATATTATTGTAGTTTCTTTCTTGTTTATGTTGTATGATACCAATTCCATGCACGAAACACAAAAAACAAATAAACGTTTGATTTCCAGAGTTATAAGGGGTTTTAAGAAGTTGAATGCAAACTGTTTGACATAATTCCTTTCAGCAATTTGATTTAGTTTTTTTGGACATCCAAGGGTGTCCATTACATGTGCTCATCGATAATGGAGCCGATTTAAACATTCTCTTTGCTGCTCTACTCAGACAATTGGACTATTCTGAAGAGTCCATCGATCCCCATCGTAAGATATCTATCAAAGCATATGATGAAGTTGAGCAAAAATCTTTAGGTCTTCTGGTGTTTCCTCTCCATGTTGGTCCTGTAGAAAGGGATGTCACTTGTTAGGTCCTCAACATTCCCTTAGCTTACAATATTCTTCTAGGAAGACCATAGATACATGAGATGTGAGTTGTGCCTTCCACTTAGCATCAATGTGCAAAATTCCCATTTCATGGCTCTAATGTCACCATTCCTGCAAGTTCTAGCTATATCTGTAACATGCTGAAAACTTTGTAACTGCTAATAGGGAATCTATAGGCCATCATGATAATAAGCCGAAGCAAATTGAACAGTCACTCACGCTGAAGGAAACTGGAATGGGTGAATATCACATAGAACTAGTTCTGTCTTTGACATCTCTTCCCGAGTCTCCCTGTGATTATGGGAGACCATCTAAAGAAAAGAGACCTTTATGTTGACACCTCAAACTAATTACGATGGTACTTTTTTCAAAGCTATTGTTCCTCTCGAGGAGAAAGCTGAAAACAGAGCTATTACTGCATGGATATACAAAGGGGAGACTCTAGTTGACCTCACAGAATAGTCTCGTGAAATTACTCCTAAAAAGTATGGTCCTGGTCTTAAACTCATGAAATGATTTGGCTACAATGGAACTGGTTCTATTGGATGCAACAAAAATGGTCTGATTGATCCTGTCAAAGCGATAGCTAGAAGGAATCGAGACACATCTGGTCTAGGCTTGAAGAAGATTCCCTTCCATCTAGGGATTAACAAATTCATACCAGAACATGAGAGTTCATTTGAACATGAGTCACAAGCTGAGTTTGATGACCATGAAGACAATGCTGATGATGAGGATCCTTACCCTTAACCAATTCATGATGATCTGGCTAAATTCTTTGCAGAATCGAACGACTTTGTACCACGTGTCAGCACCATGGATGGTGATAGTGATTCTTCTGATGATACTACTGACTCACATCATACCCAACAAGAATGAGAGTCTAGTCATGCTTTATGCATTGGGTACCTTTATAAAAAGCCAGATGACGGAGAGTTTGTTGCTATCACTGTTGGGGAATTCTATTGTCTATCTCCATGCAGTACGGATTTCTCGAGAGTATGAATTGGAAAAGCTTTTGAAAGCTGGTTTCATCCAAGCTAATGATTACGTTGAATAGATATAAAAAGTCATTCCGGTCTCCAAGCATGACAAATCTATCAGAGTCTGTACAGATTTCTAAGATCTGAACTTAGCATGTCCGAAGGATGATTTTTTGCTTCCTTACATTGATATGATAGTGGGCATGACAACAGGATATGAGGTGTACTCACTCATGGATGGATTTTCTAGTTATGATCAGATCAAAATTGCGCCAAAAGATCAAGGAAAGATTATGTTCACTTATGCATGGGGAACTTTCTGTTGGAACGTGATGCCATTTGGCTTGAAAAATGTTGGTGCTACATATCAAAGGGCAATTACTACAATTTTTCATGACACAATGCACAAAACAATGGAAGACTATGTGGATGATACTTTGGTTAAGAGCGGAAAATGCAACACTCACCTTCAAGATTTGAGACCTATCCTGGATCGCATGGAGAAATTCAGTTTGACTTAATCCCAAGAAATGTGCGTTGGTGTAATCTCTGGGGAATTACTTGGCTATTGTGTCTGCAAAAGGAATCGAGGTTGATCTCGAGAAAGTTCAAGCAATCATGGATTTTCCTTCACCTCGCAATATCAGTCAGATGAGGGGCTTACCAGGTAGGCTTCAATCCATTCGTAGATTCATCTCACAGCTGGCAGATAGGTTGCAGCCTTTTACCAAAACACTACACAAAGGGGTGAAATATAACTAGAGCCAAGATTGCGAACATAATCTAACACAGATAAAGAAGTACCTAGCTCATCCACCGATTTGATGCCTCCTATTCACGGGAAGTCTCTTATTTTGTACATCTCAGCAATTTAAACATCTCTGGGTATCTTGCTAGCACAAGAAGACAATGATAATGAGGAAAGAGCTATTTACTATCTAAGTTGCACACTGATCTCCTATGAAATGAATTACAATATTATCGAGAAATCTTTCCTGGCAGTCATCTTCGCTTCCCAAAAACTGAGACACTACATGCTTGCTCATACTATGCAACTAGTTGCTAAAATTGCTCCACTAAAATACTTACTCAGCAAGGTAGCTCTAACAGGGAGGTTGGCTAAGTGGGTCATGATCTTAAGCAAGTTTGATATTCAGTATGTTGAACGAAAGGCTATCAAAGGACAAGCAATTGTTGATCAGTTACCAAAAGCACCAATGTAGAGTCTTCTTCCACTACACATTGACTTTCTTGATGAATCAATTCTAATGCTTACACACCAAACTTGGGTGATGTTCTTTGATGGTTTCTTCACACAACAGGGATACGGTGTTGGGGTACTATTCATAACACCTTAGAAGTATTCACTGGCTAAGGCATTCAAGATTTTGTTTCCTTGTACAAATAACATCACAGAATATGAAGCTCTCATTAATGGCATGAAGATGGTAGTTGAATGGAGAGTAGATCAGTTGAACATCTTTGGTGATTCACAGCTCATAATCAACTAGGTCAGTGACATATATTAGACAAAGGATGACAAGTTGATCCCATATAAATGCATGGGGGATGACATGAAGAAATACTTTGCTCATATCACTTTTCAACAATTTCCTTAGGCAGACAACAAAGCAGTTGATGCCATGGCTACCCTTGCTTCCATGTTACAAATGCCAGAGAATAATCTTCGACACTAGTCCCTAGTGGAAATGTTACTCTACCCTCTTTATAACTCCTTTGAATCTCAAATGTTCTGTTCTATTGTAGGACATGATTCATCCCTTTACCACCATATATACTTCTATCCGCATGACAAAACAATTTCGAACGGTCTAACTCGGAATGAAATACATCACCTTATCCACAATTCTTCATGGTATGTTGTTATTGCTAACGACTTGTTTAGGAGAGGTCTCGACAAAACACTCCTTAGGTGTCTACAGCTCGATGAGTCCAAACGTCCATTAATCGATGTTTACGAGGGCATTTGCAGATCTCACTCTAATGGCTTGACACTAGCTCGTAAACTTATTAGAGCTTGTTACTATTGGCCAAATATGGAACAAGAGGCAATCAAATATGCCAAGTCTTGTAAACAATGCTAGCTCCATAGGAATCTAATTCATGCTACAACCAGGGAGCTAATTCCATTTATCACGTTGTGGCCATTCCAACAATGGGCCTTTGATCTTCTGGGTTAGATTCACCCATCATCTTCAAATGGACACAAATTCATTATTACAGCTACAGACTACTTCACAAAGTGAGTAGATGCAATTCCTCTCTCTATAGCAAATGGCAAAACTGTAGCTCTATTCATCACAAAATACATTATATGCAGGTATGGTGTACCTTCCTTCATTATTAGACAATGCAGGACAATATAAAAACAAAGATCTTAAGGAGTTATGCAAAAAGTTTAAGAATTACGCAACATTGGTCTTCTATCTATTACCCCTAGGGTAATTGTCAAGCAGAGGCATCCAACAAGGCGATACTTAAAATCCTTCATTGCACAGTTAGCAAATTTGGAAAGGATTGGCACCTTCAGATTAACCTAGCTTTATGGGCTTATAGAAAAAGTATTAGAACTCTAATGGGTACAATGCCCTTTGCTTTAATATATGGAGCGGATGATGTGCTTCCAATTGAGGTTGAGATTCCTACTTTGAGAATCTCCATGAAGGGCCTCATTATTGATGATGACTACAGGATATCTCGGCTTCAAGAGCTAGTATTGTTAGATGAACGTCGGCAAGTGGCGTGTGATCATCTTCGAGCTTATCAACAGCGTATGTCTAGAAGTTACAATAAGAAAGTTAAGCCATGCGACTTCCAACTGGGTGATCTCATTTGAGAGATAACCCTAAGAATCAGCAACAACGGGCATAAAAAGGGAAGTTTGAAGCCAACTAGCTTGGTCGTTACATAGAATTTACAGTGTTCGGATCTGGTGCTTTCCAACTTTCTAGAGCTGAGGGAGAGGTGCTCAAGGAACCCATCAATACTTTTCACTTGAAGCAATTCTACAGCTAATCTAGTTTCAAAATCTAAATATCTTGAAAAAAATCTAAACATTGCAAAAAGTCCTGAAAAAAATCATTACCCTGGTGAAAATCTAGCAATAGGCACCTTGGTAATACCAAAAACATTTGAGAAACTCAAAAATACAAAAAAATCAAAAGAGAAAAATACAAAAATATTGAATAAGGAAAAAAGTGTCATTGATGAAAACCCGACAAACAAGCATCATGGTAGCAACAAAAAGAAATATATGCTGAGAAGGTGAAAACCTGGTAAATAGGTGCCTCCTACTTCAAATGCTATATCTCACAGCGCATCTTCTAGCTCCTGTATAGTTGCTTTCTTGCTTTAGTTTGCTGCTTTCGCTCATGTATCCAAGGATTGAATATTGTCATAACTCGAGGGCAACACCCTACAGTATCATTGATGTCTTAAGAGTCAGTCACCATTTGTTCTAATTGTGTCGGTCTATTGTCGCTAGTGTCACTTTTTGAGATTCCTGTCATGAAAATCTCTCGAGTGTCAGTTACCATTTGTTCTAACTATGTCTGCCTACTATCACTAGTGTCACTTAGAAATTCCTTTCATAGAGCATTTCTTGCAACAGTCACCAATTGTTACAACTGCGTCTACCTACTGTCACTCATGTCACTTGTGAGATTTCTCTCATGGAAGATCTCTCTTGCGTTAGTCACAAGTTGTCCTAGCTGTGTTTGTCTATTGTCGCTCAGTTTTCCACTAAGGTTCTTCTTACTGAAGATTCCTCTTTGACTTCAGTCACCAGTTGTTCTAACTGTGTTTGTCTACTGTTATCACCCTACTGAAGAGATTTCTTTCATCCATTTTTTGGACATTGACACTTGACATCAATCCTATAACATAGAAAATGAACTCAAAACAATGAACTTGTTTGGGATATCCTCAGCTTTTCTTTGTTTGTTTTGCTTTCGCTTTATCATGTCTCTTCGAGCAACTCGATGATGTCTCTTTCGACTAGAGAAGCGAGGACTCGAGGGCATGATCTTTTCTTTGCTTTCTATTTGTGGTTTAGTTCCAATGATCTGAAACATCCACATAAAAGAGGTGTCCACTATAAGAGCCTCCATCTCGTATTGGATGGCCGTGTGTACTTTGACTCCTTTTATATGAATAAGTCAGTGAGGTTGGTTCTTCTCCTTGCTTGTTGGAGTAAACTCTTTATGCTATAGTAAATACTGTTACTCGTCCTACTTACTGAACGTACGAATCACTGTGAGTATACCTAGCACACTTTTGTCTCAGGTTACGAATGCAAGGGTTGTTGCGGACAGAATACTTACTGATTACTTAGCGTAATAAGGATCTCTCGTGTGTCTGCATGCAAGAAACATTTTAGTCATCCTAATGTTTATGCTCTAATGCTTATGTTAGTTTGCTACATTAAAAGGCCAAATGTTTTGGTCATTTTGGCTATTTGTGCCTCAAATGCTTACATTTTATCCTGACAAAACTAGAATAGATGTCCTATTCATATTCTTATGATTGCAATGTTAGTGGGGATTGTATGACATTTGGGGTTCACTACACGCTCAGTGATGATAATTGTCAGAGCTTGGTAACTAGACCTAGGGTTGCATCTAGCATAGGATTGCATTGGATACGAACTTGGTTAGAATGCAGATCTACTAACATCCTCTGTGATGAGGAATTGCTGGTTTCTTCAAAGTATTATTCTTCTCCACGGCTGCACCAATGTTCAGTTCTTTGGTTTGTCCTCTCGATCTTCAAGGAATACTTGTGACTATCAACAACAAAAAAAACACTGTAAGAGATGTTAGTTCTTTCATATTTTGCATTTCATACATAATTTCCTGATTCATCTCATCTACACTACATTCATACATCAAAATCAACTCTGCATTCATACATGAATCATATTTCATTAATAATCATAAGCATTAAACATCTCATGTACAACAAGCTATAAAGACAGAAAGGTGACACATTCAAATGTTACTCGAATCAAAATCTTGCATATATATATATATATCTATATATATATATATATATATATATATATATATATATAAAAGTGTACATCTGTGCAAAATTGGACGCTACTCGAGTGCTATCAATCTGAAAATGGTACAACCTGGTGCTGGCACACCAATGGATACATAGCCAGACCAAACTTGGGGCAAAATGAATCTCTCTCCTTCCCCCTCACCTCCCGCTGGTGGCGAAGGAGGAAGGAGGAGGCATATCTGGTCTCGCTACAGGCTGTGCACCCCCAAACTAGGGCATATCGTGAAAATCAAGGCACCTGCTCAACCTCATTTGGTACAACCACTATATAAACTGCAAAACAGTAAGCCACCCTGGCTGACTGCAGCCAGATCTCATCCTGCTATTGCTCAGACCTCCTATCTGCTAGCTCTAACTACTCTCGCAGCCCGCAGATCTCACGCTCCTGGTCAGCAATCCAGGAGTCTCTCATAGCCACTTGGAGCTGCAACTCTCCTAGCTACCACTGCGAGGTGTGTATCCGCTCTCTAGCCCTCCTTAGAGCCTCTTGGGTCCCTACAGTAGGCTGGTCCTGCATCCCCTCATCCCCCTGCTCAGCTGGCTTCTCGGCTGGTCGTTGCTCCTCTGTGCAAGGTCTTTGTGTGTCACCTCCTATGGGTCCTAGAGATCCCATCTGCCCTCGTGGCCTCCTCAGCCTTGTCCCATTGCCTCCCGCACTTGGGTCCACTCTCATCTGTTGAGCTAGCATCTGCACCTGGCGTGTCCTGTGTCTCACGCCCTCCTGTTGGGGTTGCTATGGTGGTACCTGTGGTGCCTTTATTGGCTGAATAGGCCTCGCCATCCCTACTAGGTCTGTGAACCGTGGAAAGGAATGACTAGCAAAATGTGTGTGATATGCAGGAGTCATCCTCCCATCTGCTACTATAGGCAGATAGTCCCATTGGATAGCCACTATGGTGCACATGTCGATCATCAATCGTCTCGGGTCTAATCTCAGTGATCACCCTCGATCTACATTTATAGCCACCTGCACATACGAGCAATACACTTGTGAAATATCATGTGGTCGACTGTATTCTCACCACACACAAGTCAAAGGAAATCTCTCAATGACTAATATGCACCGACCAATCAATGGTCGGGAGGCAAACATATATCCAAGCTCTACTTGCACATCATCCCAAACCTCTGTCTCTCTCCATGGTCTCCACATTACAACCACCGGGTCATCTAATCGCCCTCTCCACTACTCAGTCTTCCCCAGAACTGTCTGGGCAAGCTGGCCTCTGTATCTACAAATGTATGGCTCCATGGGCTGCCTCTCATCCACAAAAATAGGTCTTGTAAGTAGCAAGTGCTTCCATGCCCATATCTAAAGAACGTATACACCGGTCGCCATGTTCCTCTCACGGTAGACTATCTCATGCATCTCGTGGAACATATGGGTGAGCGTGCATTGACCCCACCCATATCTCTCCGGTGTCTCCAGCATCATATGGAGTATCTAGTTCCATCCACACTCCAATCCATGCTGGCCTCTGTCAGGCATCAAGAAACAACTGATGAATATCCCCAACACCGTTGCTAATCTGTGTGTGTGTCCATATGTGTGGACTAGTTCCTCCTACGTGATGGCTCGACCCATGATCAACTCCTCAAAGATGGTCCTCAGTGCCTCAATGCTTGTCCCCAATACTATCATACACTGCTCTCGCCCTGTGGAAATGTATCTGCAGTATTTAATGTCATGTACCCTCTTTTAGCTCAGTCTACTTGATACATGTGAGTCAGCTTATTATGGGGTCTTGTAGACTGACAGGGTTGGATAGAGACCCAATATGGTTATTCAATGTTGGGGACTTGATGTTTTGGCAGTTATTGATCAATTGGGAGACGTTCCTTGTTTTTAGGAGGCAGTTCCTACTTTTTAGGAGGTATGATCTTGCCGAAGGTTGGGTCTCCATGAGATTACTCTTTGGGTTCAGTTTCGGAGGGATAGGACTTGTTTCCTAAATTTTAGGAGCATCCTTAGATTTTAGGGATGAGACTGCCAGTGGATCCTTGATTTTTGACTTCAGTCACAGATAGGTGATAGGAGGATTTTATGGTTTGTGATGTCAATTGGGCATTTTGTGGCTATTTGGGTTATATTTTAATATTTCCTAAGTTAGCATTTAATAATTAAATAAGGCTAAGTTATTAGCCATTTTTGAGTAATAAGGGGTTTTTGGCCTCATCTGGATGCGCATCTTATGGTGTGATAGCTCATTGGAAAGGTCTCAAAATTCTCTAAATCTTTCTCTTTGGTCTCAGTGCAATTTAGTGAACAGATTAATGTCTATGAGGAAAAAGGTCATTTTCTAGTTACATGACCACTTTAAAATAAGAAATTATAACACCTTCACTACCCAACACCACTTGGAGACACTTAGGGTTCGATTTGCAATTAGGAGGGGTTACAAGGAGATAGAAGCTTCATTCTAAGATCATCTTTTGCATATTTGACAACTTGTTTATGAATTTGCTCTGAATGAGTGATTTCTAGTCTGGGATGCAAACCCCAGGTTAGTGATTGGTTGGGACATAGCCCTCAGCAATCTTTGGCACCGAATCTCTTAGGCATTGTGCATGGTGATTAAAGACAGAGGCATCAATTCTCATTGGGGTTTCAGCGTGGCATATCATCTTTCCAATTGGGACATGGTTCATTGCAGCTTGTGGGATGCCATTTGTAGCAGATACATCATGTGGTGTATAGAGTATTGGTTGTATTCACCTCCAAATGTATGTTGGATTCAAGAACAATCTTCACCTTCCAGTTTGACATCAAATTTGTATATGAACTTTGGGAAATGCATTGCATTTATTGCTTGGCTCTATAATTCAGACAAATCTGCCTAGTACAGTTTGCAATAATTCTGATTTTTACTAAATACCTTATTTATTTCAGTCTTGTTTCATGGTTGTTGTTCCCTATTCCTTTCTATGTTATAAAACCATAAAAAACAAACAAACCTTTCTGCACTTCTGTCTAGTTCTGTAAGAAAACATAAAGAAATAGGAAAATAGATTTAAAAATATAAAATTACAACAGATCAGCAGAAGAGATCCATTAGGGATCTTTCACGGTAGATGTCCTCTGGCATAATAGTCATCTCCCCCTATGGAAGATGAAAGGTGTTCATCTCTGAATGGGAACGCTCCACCAGTGCTATCAGAAGGCCCTAATTCATCAACATTGGTGGAATCTAACAAAGATAAGACAATCCCAATCTATCAATATGTGCCATATTGGCATTATCAAGCTGCTGCAATAAAGCTCCGTAAGGCGGGTAATGGGATCGAAATGGACATCGAGAAATATAACCTACACACATGAACACAATAGGCAAACGATCAATCTCTGATACATGAACACGACGAAGGAGAGCGCAAAATTGCACTATAAAATCAAATTTTAAATTTTAAAACTTGCATTTAACACTAGATTATCGCGCGAACATTCAAGTTCTTGCATGAGATTGCACATCTTTGTGCGAGGATACACTTTGTCGTGCGAAAGGCAATCAAACTATGGGCGAAAAGCACACAAAGATTAGGGCTTTTCGCACGACACATGGGTATCTCCCATGTGAGAAAGCCCATTACCCCAAGCGAAGGAGTACATGCTTGGTACTACTTCGTGCAAGATTTGATGAGGCTCACAAGAACTGACACACAATGAATTAAACACACCTAAAAACATGCTAAATATACCTCAAAACAAGTGCAAATTTAAATGCAAAGCAAGGTTATTGACTACTCACTGGATGTCCATACTTCGTTGGCCAGTTGTGTCGTCGGGATTGCTTGAATCGATGTGTAGACAAGGGGACCACCATTTTCGCCTCAGAGCTCTCTTCTCCACAAAAGACAAAAGTGCAAATGATTTGAAAATGACCCTTTGGGCTATTATATAGGTTTTGAACTAATTTTTCAAAGTGCTCCGATTGGCATGAAAATCACCCCATTGGCTCATTTGACCGCTTTGCAACCATTTTCAGGATCGAATTTGAAATTTGACACTTAAATAGCTAAAAAGTGCATTTTAAAATCTTGGGACTGACGTGATCGAACGCTTGAGCAGTCCAATTTTTTTGATACTTTGTAAATCTTGGAATATTTTCAACTCACATTTTCTTCAAAATTTCCAAAATTTCTAGAAAAAGTCAACTCTAGTCAACTTTGGTCAAACTTGGTATTTTTAGACCTCGCAATCACTTCGGATTGACTCCAAATTTTCTTCTGATTATTCTAATCTCTTCTCTATTCTTTGGAATCTCATATTTCTTCTGTATCTATTGATATACTGCTCTGCATCTCTATTTCTGGTGTGTCATCTTTTGATTTCGCTCCTGAGGGGGTAGGATGATTACATCATTGAATCTTAATTTCAACTTATTCTGAATCTTATGTCCTCATCACTTAGGGCATCTTGTTCCCCTCTCTAACATCTATGGCATCTATCTCATCTTTTCATCAGTTGATCACATCTTATAGTAGTTCTTACCATAGCTTGATGGATAGGTATCGAGACAGTCTAAACCCTGACTCCTGAGAATCAAGCCTCGTTCTGGGGATGATTCTATGACTCGTGTAATGTCCCCATTTTGGCTGACATCATTTTGCGTGCCGGATCAGTCTTCCATGGACTCTCGTAGACTGTGGTTGTGATGAGAGAGTCACTCTGGCGGTTATTTGAGGATTGGATGGCTTATTATCCTCTTGGAGATATTATTCTATCATTACTTTTTATACGCGGCCTACATGTTATAATTTTAAGTTGAGATTACACTTTTTATTTTATAAAATTATTTATTATAAAGGTGCATTATAATGGGATTTTATAATGGATGTTTCTAGAAGTTCTTATTAACTTCTTAGGAAAGTAGATAAATAGAGGGCTTGGGCTCCCATTTGGAGCGACGGGAAATTGATGATTCTACTACCATTCTCTTTGAGCATTTGTGGCACCATCCAGGTCTGCAAATATTCAGCATAATCCTTGAGAAAGATACCTCTCAAGAGATTGCATAACTAAGGAAGTGAAAGACCTTTTGAAGGGTTGCACTTTGGAGCTAGCATTCAGCAATCTCAAGTTGGATTAATTTGTAATATTGAAAGATTTTTTTTGAGGAAGTTTCTACCTTCAGTTTCTTGAGGGTTTGGTCTTGCATCATTCATTTGGCAAATCTGAAGTTCGTTTGGAGGTTTCTCTTTGGTATTCATAGTGTTCATTTTCAAGCATTTAGAATCTCCAACATTTCTATAAGATTCCTAAATCAAGGAAGTTAGACTAGCATCAAAGCTGGAAGGATACTGTTTGGCATCAGTTAAGAGGTTTTGATTTACATCTCAAATAAGAGGGTTTGATTTTTTTTGCGAGTGGAAGGGTGATTACAATCAGCATTTTATATCTCCAAACAAGCTAGTTCAAGCAGGGTCTGAAGCATTTAATTGGGATTTCAAACTAACAGGCAGGGCCTCAATTTTTAGTTCGAAACTTACTGTTTGGGTAGTATTTTTCTTTTTGACAACTTTAGTGTTGCAGTCCCTTGGTTCAGGCGCCCATTTCTAGGGCATTTTCGTCACTTGTTTTGGCATCTAGAAAATTACAAAAAATCGCAAGTTTGAATTCCTAGGGTTTCTTATAAATCGCAGGTGTCAATATTAAATTTTCGGCAAGGGTTTATATGTAAATTTCGAGCCAAGCCTAGGAGCAACTTTACAGTTTGATTTGCATCTAAAACTGGGCGTCTTTCCTTGGACTGTTGGGATTGAATTTAGGGATCATTTCGATCCAGTCTGAGCAAGTTTCATTAGCCAATAAGAGCAAAAAAAAATTAAACTCAAACTCACAAGTGCTTGGCACATTAGCAGACAGTTCGACTGCTTAGAAGAATTCAGTGAAGTTGCAATTAAAAATCACTGCTAGGTTGAATACAGTTCAGACTGTTGAACATTAATTCATTCTGGGAGAAGGACTAATTGTTCTAGAACAAGTCAGTAGAAAGCTCCATATTATCTTGAAGTCAATCAGGCTTTACCAACTACAGTAGTTTGAAGAAGTTGAGTGGGAAAGGTTGCTGGACAGAGGTGAAGGCACTTAGTAGCTAGCTACTCATCTTCCATTGGTGGCGACAAATTCCTACCAGGTTCCTTAAAGCTTTGTGTTTCAACATTACTATAAATATTATACAGAGATTACAATTTGTTTGCTCACCAGCTAGTAAGAACTTGGTTATGTTTATTTTGGTGGAAACATATAATCAATCTTGAATAGTATTTGACAATTTGTAATAGCAAGTTTTTCCTATGAATAAAGAGTTTCAAAGTTTACTTGTACTTGATAAAATCTTGGAATAGAGTTACAACTGCACATGATATTGGTATTTCCAAATTGTTTGTTTTAATCTGAGTGTATATGTGAGTTATTTTGATATCCGTATAAGTACGGGATACTACATTATGTTTGGATCTTGTTATCTTTTATGGACCAGTATTTGGGTGTTCTATCTGGACTTTGGGTGTTAGGCTCCATTTTGGAGATAATTCCAAAATCTTCCTAAGGATTAAGCTTCATTCTAGAGATAATCCTAACTCTTGCTACGAATTAAGCCTCATTTTGGGGATGATTCTAAGCTCTTGCTTTCGATTACTATTCAATGGACAGGTAACGGGACAGTCTAAACCTTGGCTCTTGAGGATTAGGCCTCGTTCTGTGGATCATGATCAATCTTGTCATCTTTTAATGGACAGGTATTGGGATAGTCTTACCCCAACTCCTGAGTATTAAGCCTCATTCTGGGGATCATTCTATGAATCGTGATTAATCTTGTCATCTTCTAATGGACAAGTATCAGGACAATCTAGCCCCGACTCCTAAGAATTGAGTCTCATTCTGGGAACAATTCTGTGAAGTTTGACATTGTTTGTTCTATCAATCTCGGTCTCTAGGTGTTCTATCTAGATCCCGTAAGGTTAAGCTTCGTTCTGGAGCTAACCTTAAAAAGCTTATCAATTGGTTGTTTTGTTATCAATCTCGGAACCAATCTCATCACATATTGGTATCTAGGTTTTCTATCCAAATCCCCTAAGGTTAAGCTTCATTCAGGAGATACCTTAAAAAGCTTATCAATTGGTCTTTGTATCATCAATTTCGCAACCAATCTCGTTTCTTGATCTATGCTTCATACTTTTAATTTCTTTGAATCAAACGTATTGCTCGCACATCATTCGAAGAGGAACAACATGTAATACCCCAAAATTGGCACATTGCCATATTGACCCAAAAAGGTTCGATTTTACCCAAAAACATGTTTTAATATGTGCAATCACCTCCAAAAAGTCTGATTTTGAAGAACGTGTCTTTGCTCTCCAAGAACCCAATTTTGGAGATTGTGAGAGATTTACTTGATGGTTTCGCATGAGATTTTCTCCAATAGGGTCATTTTTGCTTGGCAATGGATTTTCTAACATAAAAAATGGATTTATCTTGCTAAAAGACATTTTTCAAAACTCCCTCCAAGGGCACGTTTTTGGAAAAATCTTCAAAAAAAGTCCATTTTTAATACATGGTTTTGCTCCAATCCAAATCGATTCGGCATTTTAAGTGTTTTTCATTGCATTGTGATACACATTTTCAACTTTAGAAGCTAAAAACGAATTCATTTCATGCCTTTTATGAATCACGTTTTTGCTTAAAATTCCTAGAAAATTGGGGTTTAAATCCACTTTTATGCATTTTGGAGTCACGTTTTTGCATTTTGATTCATGTATATGCATTTGGGGAAGTTGTTTTTGCATTCACAAATAAAAAATGACTCATAAACATGCATTTTTTGGCCACGTTTTTGCAAAAATGGCCCAGATTTTTGCATATAAAATTCATGTTTTTGTTCAGAAACTCAAAAAAATAACTTTTCAGCCTATACACTTGGATTAAGAGGGGTCGTTTTTGAGTTTTAATACGTGCTTTTGTCTTTGGAGACCACATTTGTGGCCTTCTCATGTCAAATTCGACCATTCATTGCTCATTAATTTTTGTTAAATGCAAGTATGAAAAAAGTCAAGAAGTTGTTTGAAAATCCAGATTTGAGGAAGAATTGGTCTTCAAGCCTATAAAACTTGCTATTTTGGCTCTTTAACCTCCAAGTAAGTGGACATTTTCAAACTTGCTCATCAATTCATGCTTATCTTGCTATATACATGCATATTTTAGCTTGAAATTGCACATTTGTCCTATATATATGCCATGAAAAGTGCATTTTGCCTTTAAAAATGATGGGAACTCTTATTTTCACACTTTTGGAATTTCCCCAAATTCCAAATTCAAGTTTGCATCTTGAAGTGGCTTCTTTGTTGACATGTTTGAGTCTTTTGTGAAAGGCATGCGTTTGTTTTTGTGCTTTGTGCTTGCTTGCCGGTTTTCTCCACTTTGGAGAAGTTACAAGTTCTTTCCCAAGAACTTGTTGCTTCACTTCATGCTAAAGCATCATCACATTCCGTTTCCATCTTTCCATGCCACAACATATCTCATCCGGCAAATGCAATTACATGTTTTCCATCTCATTCACCATCCGCACATGCATGTAATCCCATTTTCCGCATCCATTTTCATTCTTGCCTCTCAATATGCATTTGCATCTCCATGAGTAAGTACATGTTTTTCCACTTCCCATGTCATTACATGCTTTGCATCTCTTCTATTTGTACTGACATGTAAAAGCTTGTCCACCATTTGCCTTCACTTTCCATCTCATCCTTCATCCCTTGTTGCATGTTGCATTTACATGTAATCCATTTTCCGTGCAATGACATCTTGAAATTACAAGCCACATTTTAAAAATCAACAATCTACATTTGCACGCATTCCCATACACTAAACATTTCACTTAAAAAAAGGTTAAAGGTGCTGATGGAAAGTTGTTCCGAGTTTACATCCAAAAATCGTCAAGAAAGTTTTCAAAGTGTAAGAGACTCTAGTTTGTGTTGATCTACAAAGTAGAATGCACGGCAACTTGAATGAGAAAATATTTGACCACATCAAGATTTCAATTGATATTAGACAATTCATCAAAGAGAGTCAGAGGTTATCAAAAGATGTAACAGTGTGATTATCAAGGTGAATGCAGCGGTACAATATTCAGGAACTTCTGATCATGTGATCATGTGGGATTGCCTCGTCAAGTACAAGGCCTTTCAGGACAATCACTAGGATTATTTCAATTCCCTTCCGTCTTTCTTCTTCTTTGTAGTTGAAAAGAATGCATTACATGAAAAAACATAATTACATGTAATGCGAGTTACATGTGTATGTAAAAGATGTAATGTGAGTTGCATGTAACCCTATATTTTCTCTTTTAATTAGACTAGGTCAAAGTTGGTTGAGTTGCTCCCACTTTTTCCTCCACCTTTTTCTCAACTCCTGTGCCTATATAAGGGAGTGCCCCTAATTGTAAAAATCATTTTTTGTTGTATGCAAGAAAGCTCTGCCACATTTGTGCAAGCATAACTTTGATTATGTAGTACAAATTTGGGAGAAAAGTGAATAAAAAAGAAGCAATTGGATTCAAAGCTTTGTTTGGAAGCAATTGTGATAGAGAAAATTAGAAGATTTGATTGTAATTTGTGTCTATTGTCTTGATTCATGTTATTATTGTGTATTCAATAAAATAGCATAGTGATTTAAGAAGCAATCTGAGCTGAAGCTTTGACTGGGAGTAATTGTGGAACTATATAGCTAAAAGCTTTGTCTGTATATTATACTTCTTTTTAAATTCACAAAATAGTGAAGTTATTCTTACTTTTAGGAGTCTTTGTGCCCTAATTGTAAAGCTTTTTCATATATAAGTACAATCAGACTTAGAGCCAAAGCAGTACATTTTCAGCTAGCCTTTCAATTAGTGAAGGTTTATCGTTATCACTATTTCCAGCTCTTGATAGAAGTGTAGTTAGAGATTCACCCTGCCCATTACTCACTTCACAAGTAAGTGGATTCTTTCTTGAAAGTTAGGAAGAAAGGATACTGGTAACACCTTTTTTACAAGATCTCTCGACTTCTTGCTTACCTTGAGTTGATCCAAGGAACGGTGAGAAGGGGGAACCTTCCCTTTGAGGTAGAAGAGACTCTGTTTCACACGCTATGGCTGGTCATCCTATTTTGTGATTAGATTTTTACCCAAAACTGTCAGTTGCAAAATATCCACCCAACACTTCTTCAACCTGCTATATTCCTAGGGGAGTTAAAACATAGGTATAAGTGTTTCTATTGTAGACTTTATGATTTGTAATTGATCCTCGTTGATGGAGTGATCGTAGGAGTAGGAAGTTGTTGAGCTTTCCTTTAAATGATTTCCGCTGTAACCTTGAAAGGAGATTTTTGATTTTGATCTTTTCCTGGTTTGACCAGAAGGAAATAGAGTAGATTGTTCTGTTCAATAGAGTAGAATCTTGTTTTCAAATGTAATCTCTTATTATGAATGAATAGAATACAGAGTTAAAGTTTCCACCTTCAGACTTGATTGTTTTTTGTTCACTCATCCAAGGGGGCCCACTTGGTGAGTGAATTGCTTTGTTAGAATAGATTTCTTTTCTTAGTTTATTTCCTTGCAAAGTAGTCTTCTGTTGTTTCTGTAGCCATTGATAGCAAAATCATTGAACTACTCCTGCAACATAGGTGTTTAAGTAGATTTACTATTCACAGCATTACTCTAAGCTTTAAGGAAAATGTTGTTTCAGTTCTTAGCTTAATTTCCTTCAGCATTCCTTTTCTATTGTAGTTGTAATGACTTAAAGAGGAATCAGAGCATATACTTTGCAACCATCCTCTCAAGCTTACGCTCCCAGGTTGACAAATAAAATGAAGTCAGTATATTATTCTTAGGAAAATACATGATTTTGTCTAGTCATGGAGTCAATGTAGAAGGATGTCCAATCCTTTATTACTAAAGTATTTAGCTGACCGGCCAGTCTCAGAGGGAATTCCCCCCATTGATGAAGAAGGAAAACTAATTCTAGAACTCACAGAGATCATCAATGTCAGAGAGAAAGGATGAGGTCATGCACCATCAAGGAATTTCTAGTTTGTTAGGACTTGCCAATTAAAGATGACATTTGGGAAGGTGAACAAATTATGGAGCATCCAAGTTTGCCATTGCTTGAGAGAAAGATATTCTTGTGCTGGGAGGAGTGTAATGACCTTAATATAATTAAATAATTCTATTAATGATTATTTGTGTATGGCCTCGAAACTTAATCATAATATCTCTTGGGCCCTTTTTTATTTATTGATTAGTAACATTTCGACTGTGTCAACACATTTGCACTCCTTTGGCACATTTGTACTCTTTCGGGATGTTTCTCGAAGCCATATAAGGCTAAGTTAGTATTGTTTGAGGCATGTGTGCTTTGTATTTTCTTTACTTTTGCGAACTCCAATTGGAATTTTGATATTGTTGTAGTTTCAGAGGTACAAGATCCTCTATTTTGTACCTACAGTTTTAGTGGGAGTAACTCCTCATCCTGCTCTCTTGTATGCTTGAAGGTTTTGGTTGGAAGAAAAATTTATAATTTTTGTTTTGTGTATTGCAATTTGTGTGTTGTATCTTTACATCTCCATTATATTGATTAGGCAAAAATATTTGAGGAATATAGTTTGTTGTGTGCCTACATTGTTGGAATCGTATGAACCTTAACTACATGCATGTAGGGTCTAATAGCCATTGCATGATACAAGAGGACTATATGGCGTGGCTGTCATAATTGAAGGCATTAAGGAAAAAAAACCATATAAGTGGGCCTCCCACCATAAGGGTGTAAGCCTACTCACCACCATATGGGCAAAGCTCAATCTACCGCCATATGAGTAAACAATACATATGATATTATACCGCATGGTAAAGATGACCTTCGTATATGTTTGACGTTCCTAGTACATGCTCTTTGTTGCATAATCAACTCATACATTTATACGATGCTTATTTGAAAGGCTTGGTATGGTATCACTGTTGTACGTAGGAAGATGTTGGGGTCTTGATACATATCAATCCTCGGGAGATATAGGAAATGCTATACATGATATTAATCTAAGAGTTCTAAAGGTGACTAGGATTAATGTAATAGTGAGCCATCTAACCAATCATTTTCCATCCTTGTATTACATAGGGAGGTGAGGTTGATTTCTTTGACCCAAAATCCTATCATGCTTGAAATGAAGAAATTGACTATGGTGATCAAATAGATACCATCCAATTCATGGATGTTAAATTAGGAATGTTTCTATGAATAGATAAGAAAGCACATGTTAGTGATGAAGCTAAGACAACTTTTTCTTTATAACTAAAGGGGCCATGTTGGTCCTCTTCACTACATATCTTGTATTATAAAGCTCAACCATGGTTTGTAAGACTAGGGATGTCTATGATCAAACATGCTAGGATAGCTGTATGGCTGTTACTAATCCTATCTCCAATAATGTCTGCATTTGAGAGTTTAATTCATACATAATTTTAGGTAAAAAAGAAACACAGTTCTCAACAAGTTTATCAAGAAAGTGGATCTCATATTATATTTTGCTAATTACAATGTGGATTATGTGAGCTAGAAATACAAGAAATGAAAAACAACTGAGACAGATATGTTGATTAAGGCTTAAGTGTGGTGGAAAGTGATATCCATTGATATGATTATTGGTGCCTTCATATTTATGATAGATTCAAATTCTTACTGGATATTTCTGCAAACACATAAACAATAGGCGTATCAACCAAATATGAATAAAACAAAAATTATTTTACTAGGATTGCACCGAACTCCCATAGCTAGTTTATATGCTTGCTGAAATGTCATAAAAAAAAATGATGATTTCATAGATAGACATTGTTGAAATATTTTGGATTATCATACATATCTCATATTCTATAGAAAAATGTGCCTTAAATATTCTTCAATTACAACTACAGATTGTATTAGAAATGCCATTCATATTTGCCACCATACATGTTACTGCTGAAGATTATCAGGCCTCTTCATTAGAATAATGTTTTCTTACTCTTAATTAAACATTTAACTACCTGATTCTACTAATATCAACACATTAGTCTAGATCAGATGCAATAACTATTATTCATACAAGGTAAAATGATACTTATCGCATGTAGTACAGTAAGATATAACATAGAACAGATATTTTATTCATATATGCAATATGCACTCCAATGCTTACAATATGATTATGATGATGTCCCAAAGTCCCTTCGAACGGTTTACATATATTTTCAGGAAGGGGTGATTCAACCGTTACATGCCTTTTTGAATACAATTCTACCCATCAGTTACAATATAGAATTTACCGACAACATCATCCCCCCCAAAAAGTAAACTCGTCTCCAAACGACAAAATAGAGACAACCCTTAGAACAAAACTCAAATTACAACCAAAACAATTAATTACATCAATATTTAGATACTAAGAAGAGGGATGTGTCCCTGGTGTAGTAGTCGTCCATGCTCTAAGCTCATTCAGCTTCGCTCATAGCTTATACACTTGCTCCTTCCCTACTTCAAATTTTGCTTCAGCCTCCATTTGAAGCTCCAAAGCTGATTGCATCATTTTAACAATCTCTCCAAGCTCTCTCTCTTTCTCCTCTGCTGCTAACTATTCCTTCTTTGCTGCCACCTTTTGTAGCTGACTTTGTTAGGCTAACAATGCTGCCCTCTTGGATTCCCAGGCTACCCTCTTTGTAGCTAGCCTGGTAGCTAACTCATCGTGAGCCCTCTCTACTGCTACCTGGTTTACCGAACTCCTCCAAAGGGTGTAATATGCATCCCTGTGTATGTCGACTATCTCTTGAGTCAAAACCTCTACTCGGCTCTCCATACTTGGATCTCCCATAGTGGCCCAATCCTAGCGCATCTTTGCAGTCTCCACACTCGGCCATCCTCGCTCCTCAAAACAAACTATAAAGGCCATTGGACATCCCACTCTCATGAAGGATCTTACACTCTCCAGCTCCTTTACTACTGAGTCCAAGGCCTATATCTCTACAGAGGCCACTACTTGGTGTGCCCGAGTCGCTAGAGTCGCTATATCAACGAAGAATGCCTCTCTCATCCTATTTCTTGTGCTACTGGAGGCTACTGCTGAGCACCCATAGCCCTCTCTACTGCTTCCGCAATCCTCTCAACAGTGCTATGTGGTAGTCCACCAGTCCGTGTCGGGTGACTCCCTTCCACCTGTGTGTACAGAGGATCTTCCTTCGGAGCTACTTCTTGCATGGTTGTGTGAAGATATGTTGCCCGAGGTGCTAGGGTACGGTGAAACCTCGTACTTAGGCACATGCTCAATTGTTGAGTTCTGCTCTCTCTCTGTCTCCTTAGGTGATGTTAACAATGTTGTATTCATCATAACCACTACATCCGAACCCACTATGTCCAAATGAACACCCGACGTCCTCAAGCCCTCACTTGCCAATATCTTCATCACTCTTTCCTCGATACCTATCTCCTCATCAAGTACAACTACCTCAGCCCCACCTTTGGCAAAACCTCATGAGTAGGCTCCATCGTTACCTCCAAAACGACTGTCTCCATTGGTGATGGATGTGCCTCTACTAATGCCTCAAGAATAGCTAGTGTCTCTGTAGCAAGCTGAATCACAACTGAAGCCGGAGTCATCACCACTGGCTACTTGAACTAACCAAACCCCAAAATGTCGTGTATACCTACTGGAACTAAGTGTGTCATCGCTGAGAGTGTAGGTCGTGGAAATCTCAACGGTGTAGCTGTAATTACTTCTACCTCGTCCTTCTCGTCCTCTTCGTCGGTCTCACCCTCCTTAGAAGAAGTCTCCTCATGACCACTGTCTATATTTCCTCCATCCGATCTCGGTCATTTCTGTCCGACCGAGGTCTTGCTGCCAAGTGTATCGAGATGCCTCCACTATATGATTGAGGGTTTGCCTTGCGTGAGTGGTTCGGGTTTGGCCTCCAGTGCATCGTTGGGGATCATCCCCATCGTTGCCTCCAAGAATAGCCTAATGGCATAATGTGGCATGTAGAACGTCTTGTGCTACAGTGTCATATATTCATACATCCATTCTGCCAACAATGTACCCCAGTTGTACACTCTTTTATTTAGAATCCCATTCATCATCGCCACTTGTGGAATGAAATGTCTGAAGTGTGGCTAGATCCTGTGAGACGACTTTTTACTACGTCCATAAGACAATGCTAGTGCCCTTCCTGCACATTGGATTTTTTCAACCCTCTACCCTTTGACGCATTTGCGAGAGCTTCTTGCTCCGTCTATGTCAACTCCCCACATACCAACTATATTAGTCGTGTGTTTACCTCCCAACTCAACTGTTTTGGTAAATTCTATATTGTAGCTAATGGGTAAAATTGTATTTGAAAGGGCGCATGATGGTTGAGTCACCCCTTTGGAAAAGTATTTGTACACTATCTAGAAAGGACTTTGGGACATCATCGTAATCATATTGTAAGCATTGGAGTGCATATTGCGTATATGAATAAAGTATCTCTTATGTGTTATATCTTACTGTACTACATGTGATAAGTATACTTTTACCCTGTATGGTAAACATTTGGCGTCGTTGCTAGTCGAACTTGGAACAAAGGAAGTGTTATGAAGATTAATGTTGAATGCGCTTAATAAAAATAGGAATAATGTAAAACATAAGGATGAGATATGCACAACACAAGTATTAATTTTAGCACAATAGGCAGAGCGTAGATAGAAGCTTCAGCAGCGTACCAACGGACACCAAGGGGGTGAAGGAGCACAGACGAAGGGAGTCCATTCACGTAGCAGACCGAGGAGTGTCGAGGAATTGCTCGAAGAAACTCGACAACAATTGAATTTGGTTAAAGAGACAAGGGAGGAGTTCCGTAAGTTGTATACACTAGGGGTAGAGAATCCGAACGGAAGGGAAGTAACTCGCACGGCTTGAAGTGCCAAAGGAGCATGAGCGTGGAGTGAACTCTTCATTCCCGATACACTTGATGAACGAATACAGGTAGATAATGAAACAACTTCACTTGAGGAAGATCTTTTCTCATCAGGTAATGTGGTTGTTCAAAGTAGGGCGGTTGTCTGAAGCAGCGCGGTTGTGCAGAACAACGTGGGTACTCAGAACAGCGCGAGTGCTCCGAATAGCATAGGTACACAGCAAGTACCATAGAATCATAAGAAAGTAGCAATGGCAGGACCAAAGGAAAAATTGTCGAAGTTCAACAGTGATGGGACGACAGATCTAATCAGACATTGTAAAACATGTGAAATGATTTGGATGGTGAACAGTGTAACCGACCAAGATGATTGGATTCGACATTTTCTGGTGACTCTACGGGGTGTAGCAATTGATTGGTTTTCGGACGCCGAACCTCAAAAATCAATTACATGGCCGAACGTGAAGAAAGAATTCATAGCAGAGTTCTGACTACTAAGGGATGATAATGAAATTGTGGCAGAAATATATAGTATGAAGCAAGGAAAGAATGAAACAATCTGGGTATATACAAGAAGGCTGAAGGAGCTAGTAGGAAAAATTGAGAGCCCACTGGCGGACGGATTAAAGAAAAGATGGTTTGTTGAAGGGTTACGACCAATACTAAAGAAATAAATGAAAATTGTACCTTCAGTATCATACATAGATGCATATAATCGGGCGATGGATCTGGAAAGTGAGCAAAAAGAAGCACAAATCATTGGGCTCAGAAAATTCATCTTCAAAAAGTAACAACAGTGACGAAAAATCAAGTAAGAAGGTACGAGCATTACAAAAGGATATGCTACGAATGATGGAGTTTAAAAATTTGAAAAAGAATCCGGACTTGGTGAAAGGGGAATTGTGGTGTACAGACTATAAGGAGGGCTATACAAAGGGCTCCTGCCCAAAAACATAATTTTGCAATATCTACCAGATTGCGGGATATTCCACCAAGGAATGACATTCAATATGAAGAGAAAGGGACACCAGCAAGTGTTACTGATGCAGGAAGTGTCCACTATAGGGCCAATAAACAAGAACAATGACACAACCTCTAGAGGATACCATAACAATAACTGACAGGGACAAGGTGGTAGTAATAATAATAATAACAATGGAGGCCGAAGTTGGATACAGTACGACTCAAGTGGACGGTCGATGATACAATGCCATGTGTGTAACCTCTGAGGGCACTTCGCCAAAGACTGTACCATGAAGGAAATGTCATAGCTGTTATGTAGATGGTGTGTTCCAGGAGACCATGAGGATTCAAAATGCTTGAAGCAAGGGGTGAACCTGTTAAGCATCGAAACATGTAATGAGGAGATACTAGCCATCACTCATGAACAAGCAAAGAAGGCAATATACCCTGATGCAGGGGAAGAAAAGAAGAGGTTGCAGCAAGCACGAATGGAGTTGGAAAATAAATGGAAATGGAAAAGCTACAAATAAAAGACACTGTCGACACCTCGAAAAGGAACCTGACAGAACAAAATATTATAAGGTAGGTAATGCAAATGGAAGTTCCTATCAAATTAAATAACATTCTTACAATGCCTTAGTTGGGGATGACGATATTGAACTTGACACCACTCCTGAAAGCAACAAAAGAGATAGGAAAGGAGGGCAGAGGAGTGACTGCAACAAACCCAATGCTATTGGCACTCACTATAGGGAGACATCCGACAATAGTAGAGATGGGTATCTTGGGAATCGTACTCACGGACACAATCGGCAACAAAGGGTCAGGACTAAACGTACTACTAGAGGATATATGGAAAAATTTGGGACAACATATGTTGTGGCCACCTATATCTCAATTACTCATTGTTGATCAACGCGGGATTAAGCCCTTAGGGACCTTGATGGAACAGCATGTAACTATCGGCACACAACCATTCTTATTGCATTTCATGTTTATTCTGTTAAAAAGAAAAGGCTATGACGCCATCCTCAGACGGGGCTAGCTAGTTTAGGAAAAGGTGAAACTTGATTGGAAGCAAAATACCCTATCCATGGAAGGTGGAGGCCGGAGATTTATAATCGACCTGCACACATGGATGGTAGCTGAGGAGGCAGCATCAGATTTCGAAGGTGAAGGTGTAGGTGACGATGAGGGAAAGAAGATAATGGAGCCTGACAAAGGAGTATTCGGATTAGGAGGGTCAAATGACGACGACCTAGACTTGGTGAACGACTTACTCCATTGGCAAATGGAGGATTACAAGCTCTTTTTGAGCTGTAACATGTTGGGAGTCAAAGAGGGAAAAGAACAGAACGAGTTTCCAAAGGAGTATAGCGAAGTGAAGGAGGGAGAAGAACATGTAGATGAAACATCGACGCATACATTTAGTGATGAAAAACCTATAAAGTATGAAGAGCTTATTGTAAAGATGATGAACTTAGGAGATGAAGCCAATCCGAAAAATATCTTTGTGGGAGATGACTAGAATCCAGGCCTAAAGGCAGCAACATTCAAAGTATTTATGGAGTACAAGGACATCTTTAGATTGATGTATAAGGATTTGAAAGGAGTACCGCCAGAGTTGTGTCCACTAGATACCATTGATAGAAGGTGCAGCACCTGTACAGAAGCAGTCGTATTGAATGAAAAAAAATTATGCCGCACGGGTCACTAATGAGATCTACTAGATGTTGGAAGCGGGAATTATTTTTAAGGTGTAGACAAGTGAGTGGGTATCACCGATTGTGATATCTCTGAAAAAGGACACCACATAGATAAGAATATGTGTAGACTTGTGATGCCTAAATGCAGTAATGATTAAAGATCCATTTTCGATACCATTCACCGATAGCATTCAAGAAGAAGTTGCATCGTATGAAATTTATTCATTCATGGATGGCTTCTTTGGATACAACCAAATATCCATCATGGAAGAAGATAGGCTGAAAACAACATTCATAGTGGAAGATGGAGTATATGCCTATAATAGGATGTCATTTGGGCTATGTGATGCTCCGGTAATGTTCCAAAGAATTATTTTACACATATTTGATAAAATGTCTGTCGAAAACTTTAAGGCATTCCTAGATGATTGGTCAATATTTAGCGTAGAGGATAAACATATAACAACACTTGGAGAATGCATGGAGAGATGTAGATGGGCGAGACTGGCACTGAATTCGAAGAAATGCAGGTTCATGGTGCCATAGGGGAAGCTAATAGGACACATAGTCTGCAAAGCAAGATTGAAGACGAATCCTAACAAAATTCGTGCAATCTTGGATATGCAATTGTCGACGGATGTATCAAAAGTAAAATCATTCGTTGGACATATTGGATACTACTGGAGGTTCATCAAGAACATTGTGAAAACATCCTACCCCTTGGACAAACTTACCTGCATTGTATAAATGGGAAGCGGAGTAGAAGAAAGGTTTCAATGGACTAAAAATGAGGTTGGCCACAACACTGATTCTAGCTTATACAAATTGGGATAACGAGTTTCGTGTTCATGTTAATGCATCGAACTACGCGATTGGAGCAATACTAGCACAGATAGGTGACCACGGACTGGATCATCTAGTATACTTTGGGAGTAGAGTGTTATCTAAAGTGGAGAAAAATTACGGTACTTCAGAACGAGAAGCACTCGGAATGGTGTACGCAGTATAGAAATTCAGGCATTATTTACTAGTGACACCATTCATATTTTATGTGGATCATCAAGCATTGTTATACCTTGTGAACAAACCAATAATCCAAGGATAAGCAAGTGGTTGTTATTGTTGCAAGAATTTACATTCAAAATTGTGGTATGGCTAGGAAAGAGTCGTGTAAATGTGGATCACTCGTCAAGGGTAAAATCAAGAGAGCCACCAGAGGGAGCCAATGATGATTTTCCTAAGACGCGGCTATTTCACATTGCAGTATTGCCATCTTGGTACATGCATATCGGAGAATATCTATCGAAGTGATAGTTTCCTAGAGAAATCTCGTCGAACGAGAGGAAGAAACTGGTGCTAAGGAGTCGAACATTTTAGTTGATTAATGGGTTACTATATAAAATGCGACCTGCCCATATTTTGTAGCGGTGCATTCTAGAGGAGGAAATACAGAAGGTGTTGAAGGAAGTGCATGAAGGACCAGCAGGAGGACACATGGGATTAGATACAACTGTGCAGAATACACCTCTAGCAAGTTTATGGTGCCCAACTGTGCACAATGACGTCAGAGAGTGGGTTGTTGCATGCGATACATGTTAAAGAGCTAGAAAACCACTGAAGAGAGACTTCATGCCTTTGAATCCTTCACACACACAGGAATTATTTGAAGAATGGAGGTTGGACTTTGTTGGACCCCTCAAGATAAGTAAAACTAGAGGATGTAGGTACATTGTGGTAGCAACGAAATAGCTAACCATGTGGGTGGAGGCATGGGCACTACCGGACAACTCTATGGTAAGCATAGCTAAATTTATCTATGAGTAAATAATCACAAGGTATGGGAATCCGTTACAATTGACAAGCGACCATGGGGAACACTTTGTCAATCATGTCATCCGACTACTCACTACAAAGTTCAAAATTTATCATTCATCGTCGAACCCGTACTACCCGAGAGACAATGGAGAAATCGAAGCTATGAACAAGATCCTGGTCAGGGTGATTTATAAATCTTGTGTAGTCGAGGGAGAAGATTGGGAAGAAAAAATACCATCAGCATTATGGGAGTACCGCACTTCATATAAAGTAACTACGGGACACTCTGTTTTAGTTGATGTATGTGTAGGAGGCTGTGGTACCAATGAAATTCATGGTATCGAGTTTAAGGATAGTGATCGAGAACAAACTGGGAGATATGGAAAGTCTGAGAGAGGTTGTACAATTTAAATAAACTGGATGAGCACAGACTATAGGCACAATGGGCCACAGAAGTTACACAAAACAAGCCCAAGCATTTAAAATTGAATAAATCCAAGCTAGTTAGTTTTGAAGAATAATGGGCAGAACAAGATCAGACCAGGAAAGTTCAAAGTGAAGTGGGGAGAACCATACAAGCTACATGAAGTTGGTGATAATAGAGCAATCAAATTATAGACGTTGGATGGGAAGGAAGTGCCTGATGCAGTGAATGGGTCGAAGTTGAAAATCTACCATGAAAGAAATAACACACCTCTACATTCGAACAACTCGGAGAAAATATAAAAATAATAGATAAATAATGTAATATGTTAATAAAGAAATGATAAAAGAGTAAACTAAAGGCCATATTATACATCGTACGGTCAAAAGACTTGTCTACAAGAGATAACTATATCGTACAACATTAATAAAATACACGTATTGAGTGCAAGAAAAGGTGGAAGACATTGTACAGTCACCAAGTGGAAAGAATATGAGACCGTACAGTCATTTTAGGATAGACAGCTCACCGTGCGGTAGCAGTGAAACATAGGAGGAAAGCTCACCGAATGGCCATCTAAGGAGGAAAGTTCATCGTACGGTCATCTAGGAGGAAAGTTCACCTTACGGTCATCTAGGAAGAAAGCTCATCGTATGGTGCATTGTATAGACACTTGTGGGAGGATAGAACCAATCGTACAACCGTACGGTATAGGAGGAGCATTATAAGAAACATAACCACTACTCGTACTTCACACAATGTCATGTCCTCTTTTTAGCTCTGTCTAGCAGTGACATGAGAGTTAGCCTATTATGGAGTCTCGTAGGTTGGCAATGGTGATTAAGGATTCAATTAGGGTTTTTAGCATCCGGATTTGGTATTACAAGCAGTAGTAGATTAGTTGAGAGTAGTTCCTTGATTTTAGAAGGCAATTCCTTGATTGTAGGAGGAGATTCCTACCTTTTAGGAGGTGGTGACGTTTCCAAAGTTGAGGTTCTACGAGATCACCCCCTGGTCTCAATTTTAGGAGATTTGTGTGTGTTCCCTATATTTTAGGAGTATCCATAGATTTGAGGGTGTGACTACTAGTTGGCCCATGTTGTCCGGCATCAGTCACGAGCAAGTGAAAAACTCAACTTCATGTTTTAGAGGTGTCTGGGTTGTTCCTTGGCTACTTGGGAAATATTTTAATATATTTTAAATTTCTCCTAAGTTACCATTTTAATAATTTAAATAAGGCTAAGTTTTTAGTCATTTTGGAGTAATAAGGAGTTTTTTGGTTCCATTTGGATCGATTTTCCTATGTGTGATAGCTCGTTGGAAAGAGCTCAATCTCTAGTATTTGATTATCATTTGTTGGGACTTATTTAATGCTTGGAGCTATCTGTCATTAATAAAGTAACAATTACCTTCTATTTGGACACCTTTATTAGGAAAATAATATTATATTATAAAGTTCAAATGCAATCTACTTTAGGGTTCTTTTAGGGTTCAAATTGCCCTGGAGAGGGGATATAAGAAGGCGACAACCTAAAGAGGAGTATCTTTTATCATTTTATCATCCTATTTTGGACACTATTGCTTTGGAAGAGCATTCCTCACTTGGGATGCAAACCCAGGTGTTGAGAGCAGATTTGTTGGGATGTAGCCCTCAACAAGATCAGATTTGAAGGTTCTTATGCATACAATTGGATCAAGGCAGTGGATCAGTTTCTAGTATTGCAATTACACTTTGTAGGTAGTGGATTTTTACGGAAGGCGGCCACTTTGGTTCAGCTTGGCATCAGCTTGGCATTTATTACAGGAGCTCACTTGGATCCCATTTTCAGCTAGCATCCATCTTGTTTGAAGCACATCTGTATTGGTATTATTCTGGAATAAATTAGACTCTGCTGGTATGGTTTTTGAATCATTTCCAGATTAGTATGTATTGCTGCATATTATTTCTATCACTTCTATTTATCAGTTGTTGTTTATTCATTGTAATACCTATATTATGAAAAATACTAAAAGAAACAACATTCTTCTGCAACTTCTGTCAGCTCTATAAGATCAAAGAAAAATCTACAGGAAAATATAATTTATATAATTAAATATTGTGGCAGCAGCAGAGAAAATATCCATTTGGGATATTTCACACAATCAAAAGAGCAAAGAGACCGTACAGAGAAAGAGTAAAGAAGACCACCATACACCGCACGATAGACACAAAGATTGCAAGGGGCAATCAGAGGAAAGCACTGTACGGTAACAAGGAGGGCATAAAAGATAGAGAAACATCATTGTACGATCAAGGGACAGGTTAGTACAATTACAATATTGCAAACAAGATAAGTTGAATCCCGTACAGAATAAACAAGGAGTCATACGAAGTGTCATACGGCTTGGAGGCCAACGGATTCAAAGCATCATACGGCCAAGGAGTGCTACTAATCAGAAGAAGAAAGTTTGACCAAACGGCCAGCAATTGGAGGAGTCACCATACGGATAGTTGTGGAAATAAGAAACCAACAATACAACCATATGGTGTCAGAAAACCTTATAAGAAACCCAAGCTCATTGTATAGTCTTCACGCAACAGAAAACATAAGCACCGTACCAAGGAGGGACAAAGCTACAAATGCTACCATATAGTGTATGGACGTACATTGAGTCTAAGTACAGAGGGAAAACGCAGCTATTTTCATAAATGAAGGAAGGTCGATATACATTCAGGAGGACGTAGAAGATACTCAGTCGTACAGTTTAGAAGAAGTGTTGCATATGTACAACCAAATAAGACATTGGAAGGAGGAACTATACGGACATCAAGGAGGGACAAAGCTACAAATGCTACCATATAGTGTATGGACATACATTGAGTCTAAGTACAGAGGGAAAGTGCAGCTATTTTCATAAATGAAGGAAGGTCGATATACATTCAGGAGGACGTAGAAGATACTCAGTCGTACAGTTTAGAAGAAGTGTTGCATACGTACAACCAAATAAGACATTGGAAGGAGGAACTGTACGGACATCATTAGAAGAAAAAGGGAAGCTAGAAATAAGTGTGTACAGAGGCAACTGACCTAAGGGCCCGTTTGGTTGCTAGAATACAACTAGAATAGGAATTGAGAATTAGAATATAAATTGTTTTCTTTGTTTGGTGCGTGGAATAAGAATAGAGAATAGGGTTACGTATTCCTATTTTAGCCCCAAAATGAGCTTTTGTCCATTCCAAAAAATACTTGTAATTGGCTTTTGTCCATTCCATTCCCAATCCAACTTATCCAAAATTGATAATCTATCGGGTCCGTGGTTGGAAACTCCCACTTGTGATTTTTTTTTGTCGACCAAAAACTCCTGCCATTTTGGTGTTTATGTGGGTTTTCATCTGCGTTTGTTCATCTTCAGAGGTGTTTAGCTGGGTTTTATCTGCGTTTGTCTTCATCTTCAGAGGCTCTTCCTCCTACTCTGTGATTCAGCTCTGTCAAAGGTGCGTAAAACATTTTCATCAGTATAGTTTATATGTTTGTTTTCTTGTTTGTGAATCTTGCATGGACTGTGATTTATGGACCACAATCTTGCATTTTACAGACTGCATTTTATGCATTTGCGTTTTATGGACTGTCATCTGTGTTTGCTATCTGATTTAAGTTCTGCAACTTCGTCAGCATGAATTTAGGTTTCACCCCTTTGTCTTTCCTTGAAGGGTAACTGTATTTGTCTTGTTTAGAGTTTATAGTTTCTGTAAATACTCTCGCGAATGTGCTACTATCTCTGCACTAATAATGCTTGTATGCCATTGTTGCCTTTCCATAAACCATTTCCCGTGTCTTGGGCGACATCGTCTCCACCTCCTTGGAAACCATTTCCTGGGTCTCGAGACGAGTTCAAAACAAGTTCTGCATTGGCTGCTGATAATTTCACTTTGATTTGTTTTCTGGTGTTTACTTATTTGATAGGCTCTGATGTCTGTCGTGCGTTCAGAAAACAGGCTAGTTGGCTGCTTGGTAAGGCTTTTGCTCTCTCTGGCATTACAGTACAGATAATTGTTTGGTGGACCAGTTTAAGCAATATTCAAACTCATTATGTGAGACTGGTTCGTGGTTTGATTTCAGATCGTGAACTTGTTGTTAGTCGAAGAGTGGCTGTGTGTGTTTTTATAGGGTATTTGCTGCCTAGAATGGCAGCTCCAAGTGTCAGAGTCTTTGGAGCTTTAGCAATTACTATATGTGCCCAAATAGTCTCCGAACTGCTCCTTCTATACAACCCAACTAATACAAAATCTCCTAGTACAGTACAAGAGTTGAAGAAGTACTACTCGCAAAACATAACCAGATCCGAAATTGTAGATCTGGTTTTATTTATTTGTATCAGAGTGCTTGGTTTAATATTATGTTGCACTGTTTTAGCCAGTCAAACCATTCGTGACCTTTTGGGACAAAGGGTTTCTGCCATTGCTGAAGAGTGTATTGGAAGAGACAATTTTGTATATTAACAACAATCTATAGCTGTAAGTAATAGAGTCTTCTCATGTCACGAGGTGTAGGAAAAACTCTACAGATAATGATGATGTGCTTCTTGTAGCTACCTTTTTGCAGGAGGAATAATTATTAAATTCTCTGCAGTTATGTGTATCTGCACATCACTTCAAATTATCCTTCTACAATGGCAATAAATACCCAAGATACATTCATAGATAGATGAGTTTTTAAAGTGCAAGAGGTTGAGTTTGGTAAAAAAGGCCTTAAGCCTAAAACTGAGGTCTCAGTGTGTAATATATGGCTTCTTGTCCAACCCATGACCTCGAATCTGGCCTCATCACCAAGCATGTAGACCTAAGTTTAGTAACTATGGCCTTAATTTCAATGCACAGACCTAACTTTAGTGAGAAAATAGCCTTCAATAGGCCGGCTGCCATAATCTCAAGCATGTGGTCTCAAATCTGGGCATATATGCAATAGGCAAGGCCTTATATATGTCTTCGGAAATGAGCATTGAAAACATATTAACCTATTCAAATCTTTCAAAGTACAATATTTCTCAAAGAAATAGAATAAGGAAACACATTATTATGGAGACCATCTTAATGTAAAAGACAACATTCTAATACATAAGAACAGTAATTCCATTCAAGAAATTAACTCCATTAATATGTCCAATAGAAAGTGCAACAATATTTAAGTGATAAATTCCTCTTAACTGAGTTTATGTTTAAACAAAGTACAGCATGCTATTCTAGTTTACGGTAAGGAAAAACATAGCTTAAATAGAGAAAAAATAAAGCAGACTTCTTATTAATTCTAAAAATAAACTAAATCAGACATATTCATCTTAAATGTAAGCACTGATATTACATTGTCCAACTGTGATTCTAATTCAATTCATAAAAGTCTAACTTGCAATACCCTAACACAGTGACCCCAACCTCAAATTTTAATCATCTTGGTAAATGCACAACTTAGGTAAAATATATTGATTAAATTGGAGTGGTCGTCAGCTGCCAACAAAATCTAACTATAAATAATTTCATACTCTATAATTTTACATTCTCTTGTTGCTGATCTTACTTCTTACCTTTCAGCAACAAGAGAATGGGAAATTATAGAGTATGAAATTATTTATAGTCAGATTTTGTTGGCAGCTGATGGCCGTAAATGTGTGGGCTCAATCTTCATGAAACAAACCCAAATCTGGGCTTAATTTCCAGCTTGGAGCCTTATATTCAAATGTGTAGGCCTTTAAATTCAAACACGAGTCCCAATTTCAAGTGTGTGGGCCTAAATCAGGCCTCAATTCAAATGTCAGGCCTTAAATTCAAACATATGGCCCCTGAGTCCAATAAATCTGGCCCTAAGTCCTAACGTGCAGACCTAAATCAGTGCTTCTGAACACCCATACAGTATCCCTTGGTGACGGTGACTTGCTTCTTCCACACTATTCCTTTACATGATTTATATTCTTATATACTCACTATAAACATCTAATAACTATTTAGGCAATTAAAGCTTAGATTCTATAAATATATAGAGAGAGAGAGAGAGAGAGTCCACTACATCTCCTTTTCCTCTAGCCCTTCCATGGCTTCTACACATGCTTATCCTATTTAACTTTTTCATATCATACTTAACAAACCCAATTAAAATAAAACCTCCTTTTACAGCAGGATGTACATATATGGGTAACAAGAAACTAAGATTCGACAATGTTGCAGTGGATCATGTTCATGTTTTCTTTTGTAGCTAAATAAAGGACCGGCATGAAATAGTTAAACATAAGATTGTGTAAGAGAATTTAATAAAGAATGGGAATGTGAAGGCCAATAATGGAAGCTCTGTTCATACAAATGTTGTGGGCTATAATGCACAACAAAAAGTGTAAGGAAACAATTAGTTGGCACGGTGATTTTTAAAGACATTCTCTTGCACCACATGAATTGGATTTGCTGTTATTGTTAAAATCCAATATTGTTATGAGCACATGTATATCTGATATGTTCTCTAACATGTTTTGGTAAAATGAAGTCCATGACAATGGTTAAATAGTAATGAGGTTTATTTGAAAGACGAATTATAAAGATTGCTACTCTGATAGAAAATGTTAGGAAAAAAGGAAAAGTATGGACATTGCAACTCTTGATATCAAACTCAGAGAAGAGATTATATCTATTTATGTCAAAGGTAGCTTGTAAAAAATGTTTACAAAAAGATTATAAAATGTTTGCAACCAGTTTTGCTTGCTGATGTCCATGCTCTCTCTCTCTCTCTCTCTCTCTCTCTCTGTGGAACTGCTAGGTGTATTCACCTTTTTGGAAGTTACAACTGCTGCTGTTGCTCTATTATTTTTTCTGGAGCTGCTGCTCTGTTCTTGCTACTGGGTTTTAACTATAATATGTCCTCATGCAACAACTTCTCTATTTTAATCCTTTTTGGATTTCTGTTCAAGAACTGACTCCAATCTAAATGCTAGTAGTTAGGCCTCAACTTGTTTTTGAGGTAAGTCTGTTTCTTTTAATTGAGTTGATGAAGTAATAGATGGACCAATTCTTATCTGCAGCCCATAGATGAACCAACTCTCATTGCAGTTGTTTCAGCTCTGGTGTGTCCTAATGAAATTTCTACCATTTGATGGGTTTTTTGTGCAATAGAGGCCCTATTCGTCCTAGTGTCTGCTTTGTTGAATGTAGGATGTTGAGGCTAAAAACATTCAGGATACATTCAGCTAGGTCTAGTTACATACCACTTCTTGTTAGGAGCACAGGTAGGCATATGAAGTGGGTTGTTCACTGTATTCCCACCTCTTTTTGACAATGGGCAACATTCTCCTCATAGAATTTCAATCTAGGATACTTGTTATGTTCTTTATGCTTGTTATATATATCTATTGATCTATGCATCTATGTGTCTATGTACCTTTATACAACATTGTGGTAGTTTTAAGTATTGGTGTTTATATATTGTTTAGATATCTCTTAACAATAATATGATTCATGTGACCTAATAGATCGATGTGTTTCCATTGTAGGTCATTTGATGGATCTTATTGATGATATACAAGTCCAAGGGCATATAGTTAGGAAGATCAAGGTCATGCGCTTACTTGCTGTTTTGCTTGCCAATATTGCAGTTTTAATAGTAGCATCTTCCCAAGAGGCTAGAAGAGATAGGCATAAGCAAAGAAGAGCTGCATGTCCTTTTTATAAGCGCATTATCCATTCTAGTAACACAGATTGCCATGACCAAATATGCATGAGTAGAGTAGCCTTCTTTCACTTGGCCAAAATTCTAAGACAAAAAGGGAGCATTGAAGATACGACAAACATATCACTAGAAGAACAACTAGTGATGTTCCTCCACACCCTTGGCCACAATCTAAGGAATCGAAAGATTGGCCATAACTTTGGTCACTCAAAAGAGACAGTGAGTCGACACTTCCACGAGGTCTTAAAAGCTATAATAGCACTTCATAACAATTATGTTTTACCCCTTGTTGCAACCACTCCTCCAGAAATTGCTGGGAAGGACCGTTTTGATCCATATTTCAAGGTAACTATGCTATTGGCGTGTATTTCATTACTAGAGACTACATATAATAATTTGTATTTGATACTAATATTGATTATTATAGGATTGTATTGGTGCACTTGATGGAACTCATATGCCGATTACTGTTGATGTGGACATGCAAGCAAAATATCGTGATAGAAAGGGTAATTTGTCACAGAATGTTTTGGGCGTATGTTCATTTGACCATAAGTTTCAATACCTTCTTGCTGGTTGGGAAGGGTCTGCTGCAGATAGTCGGGTGCTTGCTTCAGCCCTCTCTAGAGCAGATCCACTTGTGGTTCCCCTTGGTATATTATATTTAATATGATTATATTCAAATTAAACTAAACCAAAACTTTAATGCTTTATTTTGAATATAACTTTAATTCTATTTGTGTAGGAAAATTCTATTTAGTTGATGTCGGGTACCCAAATGTACCAGGATTTCTTGCTCCTTATCGGTGTACATATTACCACCTAAAAGAGTTTTGCAGAGCAAACCCAGTCAGCAATCCCCAAGAGTTATTTAACCACTGACACTCCTCTCTTAGGAATGTGATAGAGCGGACATTTGGTATTTTCAAGCAACATTTTCCTATCCTAAAGCATGCAACATCCTATAGTATATCTACCCAAACAAAGATTGTTTTGGCATGTGGCATACTACACAACTTCATTACGATGGAGGATGGTCTTCCATCCATAGTGGAAATTGAAGAGGATGATGATCGTGTTGGGATAAATGTGCCAATTCTTGAGACTTATGGGATGAATCAACGAGATAGAGATGATTGGGGGAGATTTAGAGATGATATAGCACAGAGGATGTGGGAAGATTACAACTCTCGAACTTAATTGTACCACAAAATATGAACATTTATTTGCACTTTGTATTTTCAAGGATCATTTTATACTTCACTATTCCAGACTGTCTGAGACAGAAATGCATGATGAAGAATATATAGCTGAGAAAGCAATGCCATTAACTATATTAATTTTGATTGTTAAGTGATGTTTCAAAGCTATTCAAGGTGTACGAATTGGATAGTTAATATAATGATTTCAATTTGGGAAGAATTTGGTGGACTGATTAAAGAATTCATATCAGGGATAGGAAGACTGTGATTGAAGAACTGATATGAGGAGTCTTACGAAGTATTAGGAGAAATTTTGAGGGTTTTGTTAATTTGAAATTTAACTGTGTTAGTTAAAAGGGGATTTTGATGAACTACACCTAATATTTGACCTGTTGCATGTAGAAAATTGTGTGGTGACAAAACGCTTATATCCTGATCAAACATTCAACCACCATCACCACCAATCAATATATATTTCTGAAATTTTGATTTTGTTGGTCTATAAACAATATCAAATGCCACCATCACCAATCAATATATATTTCTAAATATCAATTGTTGTAGTTAAGCTTTCAGTTCTTCAAATTATTTAGTCTTAAAGAACAATATTTGATGTATCTTAGGAGATTCACACACAAAATAGATATAACACCACTTTTGGATTTGATTGTAGGTAGATTTATCATTTAAGAAAGAAGAACCAAAAGAACAAGAATCACTCATGTGAAAAGACAAAAGCATTTCAATAATACAATCCTTCCAAATTCATCCAGAAATAATTGTGAAATCATTTCTCAAGACCAAAGAACCTCACTAGTACAATCAATTGCAAAATATTTAAACTATTTTTTTCTACATAAGATTAACTATCCAGGAGTGGATTTCAAACTTCCACTGGAATGGATTTCAGACTTCCCATTTTTATGGATAGGCTTTAATAAAGTTTAAAATGCAGAGTTGTTCTCTATTTTATCTCATTTATGAGTAGTGCTCCAAAGTATGAATAACATTTTGTTGAAAAATTAAACTTTTCTAGTTGGCTTGTGACCAGCCCCTAACAAGTGCAATAACTAACATATTATTGCAACCATATGAACACTGTAAAAAATGAGTATGCCTTTTTTTCATGATATCGACTGTTTTGACTGAATAGTCTAGTTAGTTTATGCCTGTTTTCATGACAAAAACAATCTATCAACTGAATAGTCCATTGAACTTCAAGTGTAAGAGTCATATCTACAGTTGTATTACTCTGATAAGCTAAAGCATGTTTTTGTATGACCAATTTCTTCGTTTTTAGTTTTTGGTTTTTCTGTCTAATGACACATTACATGTGGAATTCATCTTTGCACAATTTGGACAGTGCAGATCATTGGAAAAACTTGTGGCATGTCCAATGTATATGTGGGTTCTACCTTTAACTGAATAATACATCCCATATTTTTTTGAGCACATGGAGAACTTTCTTAACACTTTACATGTTCAATTTTTCTGCAAAGCATGTGCAAAGAGTTTTGGATTATAATATATGGTTTTGAGTGTTGTCACAAGATTTGTTGTCATGTGCAAAGAGTTTGAATCTTTTTTGGGTGTGACTGTTTTCAAATTATGATGTATTTTGTCCACATTTACAGTGGCCAAGGCAAGTCAAAAATGGATATTGATGGAAGTTTGAATATGTTTTGCTGTTTTCCATATGAATTTCAAACTTTCATGGGGATGTGTACAGTTTTTGTATTGCTTCGTTAGGATTGAGGAAATTCCAATTTAGTGCCATGGAGAGTTAATTTGAATGGTTATTTGATTAAAGGAAATAGTACTGTCAGCATTCAAAGCATTCAGGCCTGTGTTATTTGTTTCTTGGTTGGCATATTGTTGCAGAAGATAAATTAGTGCAGTCAGGCAGAGTGTTAAGCATTTTTGTAGTATTCCACAGTTTGCAGAGGGTTAATAATGATGGAAACTGCTGTATTGTCATAAGATGTTATTAGCTGAGTTTATGACATGCTGATGGTTTTTTTCAAGTTTTATAGCTACCAATTGATAGCTAAAATGTCATCTACCAATCTCTTAACAAGCATGGATGAGGAGGTGCGTGTAAGTACGGTTGCTACTTCGGCAAAAAATGCGAAAGTGGTGTGGTCAAAAGAGATGGAACGCAAGTTGATAGATTTGCTCCTTGAGCAAATTCAGTTAGGAAGAAAAGGTGAAGGGGGCTTCAAAAAAGAAGCGTGGACTGCAATACAAAGGAAGTTCAATGAAGAAATGAAAATGAATCTCGGAAAGGATAACTTAAAGAATAAGTACAAAACATGGAAACAAGGTTATAGAATGATGAAAGAGTTACGAAACATGAGCGGTTTCGCATGGAATGAGAGTACTCAATGTGTGGATGCAGATGATAGTGTATGGGAAGAGTTGCTAAAGGTAATGTTCTCTAAACGATATCTTTATCTAAGTAAAGTATATCTTAATCAATTGAAATGAAAGTCCTCTAACTTCTAAATTTTTTCATCCCGCAGAGAAAAGATTTCAAAAATGCAGAGTCTACAAGAGGCAACCCTTTACCTATTTCAATGACTTGGCGGTCATTTTTGGCAATGACATAGCTGACGGAAATGGAGCAGCAACAGGTCCAGAGGCTGAAGACGGACATCTCTTTGAAGATGTTGCTGATCTTGATGATGATGCAGGCTTTAATACACACATGGAAGATACCCCTCAATTTGATGATGAAATCCATCATTCAAACAATTCCAATGCATCTGTTAGACAAGATCCATCTCCGCCATCAACAAGAAGGCAAAAGAGGAGGAAGCCAAGCATGGCTTCTTCTTTGGAGGTTATATGCGAAAGTATTCAAAATATAGACCGGGGCATGCCTAAAGCTCATAAAGTCAATGTGGATAAGAGGGAAGTCAAGCATGATATATCAATTGCATTTACTGCCCTCAAGGCCATGCCTAGAGTTAATAGGGAGACATTGATTGTCGCATATGACTTTTTTAGTTCAGAACCTACAAAAGCCTGGGCGTTTGTAGAGATGACTGCAGAGGAGAGGGAAGAATACATTAGATATAAGTTTGGCAGAGTTTTATGAACTTATAATCCTTTTTTAGACTATGTCTAAACTTACAATCTTTTTGAAGCAATGGACAACCTGTTCATGTTTGTCACACTTGGTTGGATTTAAAACATTCTCAGCTCCGTTGGTTCCATTTGTTCTTGAAATGGATAAACAATACATGTTTTTTGATGGTCATTTCGTTCAACATAATGATTTATAGTTCTAATGGATTTTTTGGATTACTTGCAATAGCTGTTTGTAGTTCAATATATGATCACTAGCTGTTTGTATTTCAATTATTTGTAATTCAATATATGATCACTAGCTGTTTGTAGTTCAATATATGAAATAGTTGTTTGTAGTTCAATATATAATCACTATGTCATGTCCCCTTTCTGGCGACATGACTTCTACCGTAGATTTGCCTATCACTGACTCTCGTAGGCAAATGATTTTGGAGAGAGAGTCATTCTGTTGCCGGAAGATTACATTTTTTGCTCTCGGAGAGTTATAATCCAGTAAGTGGGGCCTATTTGTTCTAATGTCGAATTGAGATTACACTTTTAACTTTATAAAGTTATTTATTTAATTTTATAAAGTTAATTAAAATAATAAAGTGCATTATAATAAGAGATGTTCTAGAAGCTTCCAGTGACTTCTTAAAAAAGTAAATAAATAGAGGGCAGGGGGCACCCATTTGAACAGGCGGTTTTGTGAATTCAATCTCTATTTTGGTTAGAGCAATTTGTAGTCATTTGATCTACAAATTCTCATATTATCTTTGGGAACGAAAACTCCCATTGATAAGCAATTTTGAGGGTGTGGAATATCACCCGAATCATGTGGAATATCACCCGAATCATTGCAAACTGGATGTGATATTCAGTCACTTCACCTGGGCGGAAATCTGTGGCCAAAGGCCAAATCTAGTGGGTTTTTGATTATTGGAGGAACAGTCAGGAAGGAATCGACCACTACAGAGCTAGAGAAGAGGCCTATTCGTGGTTATAAATCTCCCATACCTGGTCGAATTGGCAACCGAATTGTTACAGGGTCATTCCTGAATCCAAACGGCTCAGTCCTCATCAGGATAAGCAGGCGACAGAGGGTTTGAATTATATAATCGCATTCAGCTGGCGGTAGGAGCAAACGATTGAAGGGCAGATCACGGAAGGAAATCAGATTGGAAGTTTCAAATCCATCCTTCCACAAACACTTGAATTAGAGATGAAAGGAATGTGATCGGGCGGCAGAAGCATTTTCTCATTTTTAATTCCGGCAACTTCCTTCAGCATCTGCAGACATTGCTGTCACCCGCGTGGAGTCTGGAAAAATCATTGAAAAACACAATCGCAGGGGACGATATTATTTGTTGCAAAGGGTTATAAACTCGGGTTTGGATTGGAGTCAGTCACAGTCGGATGGTGCATCAAATAATGGACGATTTTCTTTGAACAGACAGGGACAAATATGGAGCTCATTGCGACCCAGCTTCAAGTAATAAATTTGCCTTCAATATTTCATATGGAGGTTCAAACTTCAGGTTTTTGATACTATTTGGTTGTTAAAAGAAATATATATATGAATCGTCTACTCTTTGCAAACCAAGTTTGTGTTTGAACCAAACTTGTTATTCATTTCCATTGGATTGTTATTAAAGAAGAGCTAGCTATTCTGTTATGGATTTGCACTAAAAAAACTGTTGGTATTATCAATTTCCATTGAACTTGTTATTGTTGGCGAATTGTTTAAAAAAACTACATTTTACTTCTTCATGTGAATGCCAAATATTTGAAAAATTTCCAAAGTCTAGTATTGTCTTTAGAGGCCTCGTTGTAAGGGTCATCTCAGTGGTATCAGAGCAGTGTTCTTGCCATCTTGTTGGGTAGAACGTCTTATGCAACCTTATTCCAGATATTATATTCGCAGAAGCGCAACATATAAGGGCAAATAGAAATTCAGAGATATGGGTGAGAGACAGTCACAGAGTCCACCTCGATTTCCCAGAGTTGATGATGATGAGACCAGAGAGTTTTACAGAATCATGACTATCGGACAGCAAGAAATAGCCCAGTCACTACAAGCTTTGACTACCATAATGGAGAGAGTTGTTCAGCCCAGGATTCAGGAACAAGGTAGAGGTACACCTGATCATGATAATAAAAGTGTGGCAGGCTCACACGGTGCTCCTAGGCGCAGATCATGGACAGAAAACAGGCCTACTCATCCCACCTTCTTAAGGGAGGAGGCTCAAGAGTTAGGAGAAGATGACTTGCTAGATGATTTTCAGGATGATCTCAGAGCTGCTACTGCAGAATGGCAGGCATTACCACCACATGTGTGTGAACTATTGAACTTTGATCGCTATCTAAACAGAGGAGAGAGCATATGAGGAGTAGCCGTCAGAACAGGAGGCCTAGAGGAGGTCATGATAGCAAGTTGCAGCGAGCTGCTGGCAAACTCACTTTACCATCTTTCGATGGTAGTGGTCAGATGACAGCACAAGCATGGATTCATAAGTTGGACACCTTCCTAGCATTAAGGCCTATGTCTGAGATAGATGCCATCAGGTACGCCACCTTGCATTTGGAAGCCGCAGCTCATGATTAGTGGTGACATGGGATGGTTACTTTGCACCACAATCAGGTGACATCCTACCAAGATTTTGTGGATAGACCGGTTGAGCGTTTTGATAAGAAAGATCCAGAGATTTATTTTTGCAACCTCGCACAGTTGAGACAGTTAGGCAATTTGGAGGTTTATATTAGTGAATTTCAGAGGTTGTCAGTTATGGTACAGGATGTGTCTGAGAGACGATTGGTTATTTTATTTACAGAAGGATTGTCTGAACCCCTCAAGGGGTGGATTAAGGCATTTGACCCACCAACACTGCAGGAGGCTATGAGGAAAGCACGGAGTATGGAGCTTACAGCAAGTTCACTTCCAGGAGTACTACCTCTTTCAGAGACAATAAGAAGTTTGATAAGAATAAAGGGAAAAGCATTGATACCCAAGGAAAATCTACTACACCCCTGGATACAAAAGCATTAAACGACTTACGCAGGAAGAAACTATGTTTCTATTGCAAAGGCCCATATGACAGAGAACATGATTGTCCTTTGAGACCTAAGGGAAAGGCCAATAGAGTTATGTGGGCATATTACGAAGGGTCAGATTCCGACAGTACAGCAAATGAGGATGATCACAGTGATTCAAAGCCTGAGGGAGAAAAAAGAAATTCAGAGCAAAAAGAGGAACCTGAGTTACATTTACAGCAGGGGCGTTTGTCTAGTATTCAGCAAGAGGGATCCTTTAGGTTACGTGGTGTTCTAGCAGGACAGAAAGTGATCACATTGGTTGATACAGGTCCTACACACAACTTCATTGATGCACGTCTGGTTGAGCGCCGTGGTATTAAGACAGAGAAGTTTGAGGGTCTCCGAGTACAGGTTGCTGATGGATACACTCTTAAGTGTGACAGGATGGTTAGAGACATGCCTTTACGCCTGAATATTTATGAGTTCAAAGCAGATTACCATGTGGTCAATATGGGCGACTTGGATATCGTTTTGGGTATGACATGGTTGCGTTTATTGGGTGAAGTCACTTTCCGACTCAAGGACATGGAGATCAAGTTTGAGGTAGATGGGAAGCAGCATGTGTTGAGAGCTATCAGGAATAGTGACATCTGAACTATTTCTCTCAGACGATTGGAAAGATTGGTGAGGCATAATGATATTGAATGGGCAGCCATGTGTACTCTCATGCCCACAAAGGAGGAACAACAAAGGACAGAATATCATCCAAACATCCAGATATTGAGGAAGAAGTATAGTAAGGTATTCAGCGATATTCCACCTGGTACACCACCTAATAGAGGGATTGAGAACATCATTGAGTTAGAAGAGGGTGCTAAACCAGTTATGATTACTCCGTACAGGCATCCAAAGAGGCTCAAGGATGAAATAGAGAAAACCATCAAGGAGCTTCTCACAATGGAACACATTAGACCTAGTAAGTCTCCTTTTGCTTCTTCAGTAGTTTTGGTAAAGAAGAAAGATGGTTCACTTCGGATGTGCATAGATTACAGGGTGTTGAATAAGAAAACCATTAAGAATAGATATCCTATTCCACGGATTGATGAGCTGATAGATGAACTACATGGGGCATGCTACTTTAGTAAGATAGACTTGAGATCCAGTTACCACCAGATTAGAGACAGAGAACAGGAAATAGAGAAGACTGCCTTCAGATGTCATTATGGGCACTTTGAGTTTGTAGTGATGCCATTCGCGTTGACCAATGCACCAGCTACTTTCCAGTCCATCATGAATAAGGTCTTCCATCATCAGCTGAGGAAGTTTGTGTTGGTTTTCTTTGATGATATCTTGGTATACAGTCGGACATGGCGTGAGCATATGGAGCATTTAGAGACAGTACTAAATACCTTGCAGGCAGAGTCCTTGTATGCCAAAGAGTCCAAATGTGATTTGGGTATGACCGAGTTATTATACTTAGGTCATATTATCAGTAGCGAAGGAGTATGGATGGATCCTGATAAGATTCGTGCTATTGTGGAATGGCCTATTCCTGAGAACCTGACCCAGCTGAGAGGATTCCTTGGTTTATGTGGCTTCTACCACAGGTTTGTTTGTGGATATTCACGACATGCGGCTCCTATGACAGACTTACTTAAAAAGGGAGCCTTTGTTTGGACATCAAAGGCACAGGCTTGTTTTGATAGATTTAAGGAGATCATGACTTCATGTCCGGTATTAGCATTACCTGATTTCTCAAAGCCATTTGAACTCCAGCGTGACGCCTCAAGAGATGGTATTGGGGCTGTTTTGATGCAGGACAAACACCCTATTGCATATGAGAGCAGGAAACTTCGTGGACCAGAGAGATCATTCAGCATTTATGACAAGGAGATGTTAGCTATCATGCACGCATTAGCTAAATTCAGGCAGTATCTAGTAGGTGGTAAGTTTTGTATAAAAACTGACCACAACAGTTTGAGACATTTCCTTGGACAGAGAGATCTCAACGATAGACAGCAGAAATGGGTGAGTAAGTTGCAGGCCTATGACTTTGATATATCATATGTTAAGGGGACTCAAAATGTGGTAGCAGACACCTTGTCACGCAGGCCACATCTTAGCGCGATGATTGAGATCTCTGAGGATTGGAAGCATTTAATTGTTGCAGAGTATGCTAGAGATTTTTGGGCATCTGAGATAGTTGACGTAACAATTGTTGATACTAGGTACACACTTGTGAATGAATTGATTATTTACAAGAACAGGATATTTTTAATTCCAGGATCCAAGATAAAGTGGGTTATTATGAGGGCTCTTCATGATTCACCTATAGCTGATCATCCCGGGTACTTTAAAACATATAGACAGGTACGAGAACGGTTTACATGGAAAGGACTCAAGACAGATGTGTTGCAGTATGTTCGTGAATGTCCCGTTTGTCAGCAGAATAAACAAGAGCACACCTTCCCAACAGGACTCCTACAACCACTTCCCATTCCAGATCAAAAGTGGGAATGCATATCCATGGATTTCATTACAGGGTTGCCCAAGGCTCAGGGACGCGATTGCATTTATGTGGTGGTGGATAGACTAATGAAGTATGCTCACTTCTTTCCCATCACCACTACTTACACAGCAGTACAGGTAGCTGAGGTATTCTTCAAAGAGATTTTCAAGTTACATGGGATACCCCGAAGTTTTGTAAGCGACAGGGATAGTAGATTCTTGAGTCATTTTTGGCAGGAGGTGTTTCGATTATGTGGCACTGAGCTCACCCCCAATACCAGTTATCACCCGCAGACTGATGGACAGACGGAAATAGTGAACAAATGGGTGGAAGGCTACTTGAGGAATTACATGGCTGATCAGCAGAAGGCATGGGTAAGATGGATTTATTTGTGTGAATATTGTTATAACACCACTTTTCACATGTCTATTCAGATGACACCTTTCCGAGCGTTATATGGGTATGATGCACCGAGCTTGATTGACTTGTTGATGGGTGATGTTTGGGTTCCACGTGCCGAGGATTTGATTCAAGAGAGTAAGGACATTATTAACGCTCTCCGGGATAACATAGCTCAAGCACAGAATCAGTATAAACAGTATGCAGATCAAAAGAGGACAGAGAGGAGCTTTGAAGTTGGTGACATGGTTTACCTCATGCTTCAGCCATTTCGACAATCTACTCTCAAAAAGAGTGGGTCAGAGAAGCTTAAGCCTAGGTATTATGGGTCTTTCAGGATCACCAAGCGAATAGGGGAATTGGCTTATGAGCTTGAGCTGCTAGCAGATAGCAAAGTGTACAATGTGTTCCATGTGTCACGCCTCAAAAAAGCATTGGGACAGAATGTGGTACCTTCTACGGTATTACCTCCCTTGGATGAAGAAGGGAAATTGATCTTAGTACCGGACTTCATTTTGGAGAGCAGGGAAAAGCAGCTCCACAGAAGGGTGATCAGAGAATATTTGGTTAAATGGAGAGATCTACCAGTTGAAGATGCCACTTGGGAAAACGAAACAATTTTGCAGCCTCCAACTTTGAGATTGCTTGAGGACAAGCAATTTCAGGAAGGGCGGACTATCATGTCCCCTTTCTAGCGACATGACTTCTACCGTAGATTTGCCTATCACTGACTCTCGTAGGCAAATGATTTTGGAGAGAGAGTCATTCTGTTGCCGGAAGATTACATTTTTGCTCTCGAAGAGTTATAATCCAGTAAGTGGGGCCTATTTGTTCTAATGTCGAATTGAGATTGCACTTTTAACTTTATAAAGTTATTTATTTAATTTTATTAAGTTAATTAAAATAATAAAGTGCATTATAATAAGAGATGTTCTAGAAGCTTCCAGTGACTTCTTAAAAAAGTAAATAAATAGAGGGCAGGGAGCACCCATTTGAACAGGCGGTTTTGTGAATTCAATCTCTATTTTGGTTAGAGCAATTTGTAGTCATTTGATCTGCAAATTCTCATATTATCTTTGGGAACAAAAACTCCCATCGATAAGCAATTTTGAGGGTGTGGAATATCACCCGAATCATTGCAAACTGGAGGTGATATTCAGTCACTTCACCTGGGCAGAAATCTGCGGCCAAAGGCCAAATCTAGTGGGTTGTTGATTATTGGAGGAACAGTCAGGAAGGAATCGACCACTACAGAGCTAGAGAAGAGGCCTATTCGTGGTTATAAATCTCCCATACCTGGTCGAATTGGCAGCCGAATTGTTACAGGGTCATTCCTGAATCCAGACGGCTCAGTCCTCATCAGGATAAGCAGGCGACGGAGGGTTTGAATTATATAATCACATTCAGCCGGCGGTAGGAGCAAACGATTGAAGGGCAAATCAGGGAAGGAAAACAGATTGGAAGTTTCAAATCCATCCTTCCGCAAACACTTGAACTAGAGATGAAAGGAATGTGATCAGGCAGCAGAAGCATTTTCTCATTTTTAATTCTGGCGACTTCCTTCAACATCTGCAGACATTATTGTCACCCGTATGGAGTCTGGAAAAATCATTGAAAAACACAATCGCAGGGGACGATATTATTTGTTGCAAAGGGTTATAAACTCGGGTTTGGATTGGAGTCGGTCACAGTTGGATGGTGCATCAAATAATGGACGATTTTCTTTGAACAGACAGGGACGGATATGGAGCTCATTGCGACCCAGCTTCAAGTAATAAATCTGCCTTCAGTATTTCATATGGAGGTTCGAACTTCAGGTTTTTGATACTATTTGGTTGTTAAAAGAAATATATATATGAATCGTCTACTCTTTGCAAACCAACTTTGTGTTTGAACCAGACTTGTTATTCATTTCCATTGGATTGTTATTAAAGAAGAGCTAGCTATTCTGTTATGGATTTGCACTAAAAAAACTGTTGGTATTATCATTTTCCATTGAACTTGTTATTGTTGGTGAATTGTTTAAAAAAACTACATTTTACTTCTTCATGTGAATGCCAAATATTTGAAAAATTTCCAGAGTCTAGTATTGTCTTTAGAGGCCTCGTTGTAAGGGTCATCTCACACTAGTTGTTTATAGTTCAATTATTTGCAATAGCTGTTTGTAGTTCACTAACTTGGACAACCAACCTGTGCAGCGTAATCTTTGTTCTCCTTTCTTTACCCTGGCTAAGGTCTGACATTTGAATAACATCTCTATTTGCTATTTTTGCCATTTTTCATAACTGACTTGGTATCAAATAGAAGTTAACTATTTTTTTAAGTGCTCATACCTTGGATATTTCAAAATGCCTATTTATCTTTATGCTGGGCTTAAGTAGAAACTGTATAACTTAACTTTGAAGCTGTAGCTGTATCTTAATGTGGTTTCCTTCTGCTGTGAATAAGTGGAATAAGTCCTGCTGTAGCTATATTTGTGAGTACACAATGAGCAGTGAAAAGAATATAATAATATGTGATGTCTATTCTTACAGTCTTTGCGGTCCTTTGATAAATGGAGCATCTTTGAATTTTGTGAAAACCACTCCTTTAACTGTTTCATCATCTCTTTTTATCAATCAAAGTCCAGTTAAATCACTCTTCTTTATGGGCATATTCTTGGCCTGCATTATAAAGTTTCCAAGATTTACATGATTCTATCTATGTTTCTTATTAGTATCTATCATATGATCTTCAACACTGTAACTCAAAATTATATATCCATGATAGGAATTGCTTGAACCACTGCCTGGGAGCATTTAAATCTGCCTCTATTTTTATTTGGCAAGAATGGGAAATTCCAAGATATTGAAAAAGATGTTTTCAGTGCACATGCTCTTCCATAGGATCAGCATTTACATTTGGCAAATTGAAACCTGTTTTAACTTTACTAACCAATAGGTTTGTGGAAAGGTGCCCCTAAGAAAATGATCAACTATACATGGTAAGTCTCACATGAGCTTTATTAGCATGAGAGATTTCATTATTCCTTTTCGACAAAGTGGCTACTATGGCTATTCTCCTGTTGTTTGTTGAGCGAAAAATAATTGTTAATCCAATAGTCAAACTTTCCAGCGTCCTATTTTTCCAACTTCAACTTTGTGGAAGGTTTTTTCTTGTAAAACATAGACACATTTTCATTGAGCATGAATATCATAAATCACATTTTCTTGCATTGATACATTTAGAAACCATTTAATATTAGAAAGACATCATTCATGTTTTAGATCAGCTGATAAATGGTTTACTGTGACATTTTTCTTTAATGGCCGACATTTTCTTGTTGCATTTGGATTGTCGTTTATAATATTTGCCTATTGTCTTCTCGATTGTTCAAACATTTTATTTTTGCATATGAACAAACAATTATAATTAGTTATTTTTTGTTGCATGCTTTTAACATGCTTTTTAGAATTATGTTTACATTGATCAGTAGGAATATTTTGTTTATAATTAGTTCGTTATTTATTTTCTCTCATTATATTTGTTCATTATTTGTATAGGGTTAATGGCTTCAAATACTGTGCCATTGTGTGACTGTGGCACTAGCACTGCAGTAATGAGGATGTCACGCACAGACCGTAACCCTGGGCGTAAATTTTTTTGTTGTCCAAATAGTCAAAAGGTTGTTACTATTTTTTTGAATATTTATTTTTTATGTTTATTGTGCGGAGGAATTATGTAGTTTTGGAATGCAGGGGGACAATGGCTGCAATTTCTTTCACTGGGTGAAGGATGAGCCATCTACGTCAACTGCGTCTAACTATATAGAAGATGAAAGGAATGGTTGCAAATTGTGCAACGTTCGAGATACTGCTGCTAAGGAGATTGCTTCTATGGAAAAAGTTGAAATCATGTTTCAACGATGTATTATTTGTGTTCTAATTGCTATAATCGTAGTATTGGTTATTGGTGGTTTTAAACCAAATGCGTAAATGTGGTTCAAAGATGGATATTGGAGATGTAATTGCACATGTAAATTGTATTATGACTATCTATACCTGATGGTGGACAAATTAAAGAATGATGCATCCATTTTGTTGTTTCCAACTTAATTATGATTGTGGGTACTATTTTATTTATGATTTTGGATATAAATGACCAATATGTGAGTGATGTTATCTATTTATTAGTTCTTGGTCAGGCATGACACTATAGCATTCATGTGAATGCTCATTTGTTTTTCCTCTAACCAAAGAACTTTTAAAATATCTGAGCATCTATAATGTTTTCTAGTTTTTTATTTTAAATTAATTTTTAAAGAATTTTCGTGTCCAAATCCAACCATCTCAAGTTTTGTTGGTTTACTTTTTTTTTTTTTAAATCAAAATGGTAATGTGTATTACAAATCATTAATAAATTCAAACGTTATTGCATTCGTTGCGTCCTTGTTTTTAAAAAGTTGAAATAATTGAAATTCCTCATTAACTTCAACGAGTCAACCAAAAATAAATATACATTATTTGAAAAAAATTAATCAAAACAATATTAAACTAAAACAAATAAAATTAATAAGGAAAAAAATATAAACTTAACCTCATTCCAATTCCGATTTTGTACAACCAAACAAGGCATTCACATATTCTCAAACAAATTCCAGGTGAACCAAACGAGACTAGAATACATATTTTCCATTCCCATTCCTCATTTGTATACACATTCTCATTTTCAATTCTAATACTCAATTCCTATGCCTGCAACCAAACGGGCCCTAACAATTTTGTCTTCTTCAAGCAAAATGACAAAAAAGTGATAGTTATGCATTCAACTAGTAAAAAAGATTGGAAAAAGAAATTGGAAGAAGGCACAGCAACAACTGCAGCCATTGAACAGGAATATAAAGACTTTGCCATTCAAAGTACGTGTAGCAAGAGGCACAAGTACAAGACCAAGCAAAAAGAGAGGGAAGTAGCCAACACAGTCGATTGCTAGGGATAATCCCACATTGCAGAATGTTTCATTTTAAGGGTTGAATGGAGCAAAATGCAAGAAGTGGTGGTAAGAGACACCTGATAACCATCCGGTTTGGCCAGCATTCTGAAGGCACAGGTTGAATGGGTAATACAAATGCCTGTATTTTGTATTCGAGATTATGAAGGGTTTTTATGCCTCATGATAAAAACGTATGATAGATTCTCTTGAACCAGTACATTTGCCTATCTTGGATGCAACTTGGTAATATCATTTAGATCGACGGACTTCACACAGGTATTTAAGATACTTGATCATGCACAAGGGGGAAGGAAAATAGATAGCAAACCAAAAAGGTTGAGTTGGGAGTTAAAGACACAATTGATACAGTTGGTATGTGGGGATTTGACACAGACGGAGCAAGAAGCTCTCCTAGACATGTTGAAGGGTAGAGTGTTGAAGAAATCCAATCTGTAGGAAGGGCATTGGCGTTATCTTATGGATGTAGTAAAAAGTCGCCTCATAGGATTTAGTTGTGCATCAAACATTTCATTCCTACAGGTGACGATGATGAATGAGATTCTGAATGGAAGAGTGTACGACTGGGCTACATTGTTAGCAGAACGGATGTATGAATTTATGACACTGTAGCACAAAATGTTCTACATGCCACACTATGCCATCAGGCTATTCTTGAAGGCAACGACGCGAATGATCCCCAACGATGTGCTGGAGGCCAAACCAGGACCACTCGCACCAAGCGAACCCCTGATCATGCAATGGAGGCATCTTGATACACTTGGCAGCAAGACCACAGTCGAACAGAAACGATCGAGATTGGATGTAGGAAATACTGAGAGTGGTCACGAGGAGACTTCTAAGGAGGGTGAGACCGACAAGGAGGTAGAAGTAATTACAGATACATCGTTGAGATTTCCACGGCCTGCACTCTTAGGGATGACACACTTGGTTCTAGTAGGTATACATGGCATTCCGTGGTTTGGTCTATTCAGGTAGCCAGTGGTGATGACTCTAGCTTCAGTTGCGATTCAGCCTGTTGCAGAGACACTAGCTATTCCCCAGGCACTAGCAAAGGCACATTTGTCACCAATGGAGACAACTGTTCTAGAGGTGACAATGGAGCCTTTTCTTGAGGTTTTACCAGAGGCTAGGGTTAAGGTACTTGTACTTGATGAGGATATAGGTACTTAGGAAGGAGTGATGGAGATACCGACAGGCGAAGGTTTGAGGACGCCAGGTGTTCATTTGGAAGTAGTGGGTTCGGATGCAGTGGTTACGATGGATACAACATTGTTAGCATCGCCTGAGGAGCCAGATAGAGAGAGCAGAACATAGAGGTTGAGCACATACCTAAGTACGAGGTTTCACCATACCCGAGCACCTCGAGCGACATATCTTCACACACACGAGAAGTAGCTCTGGAGGAAGATCCTCTACACAGAGGTGGAGGGAAGTCACCCAACACAGACTATTGGACTACCACATAGCGCTATTGAGAGGATAGCGGAAGCAGTAGAGAGGGCTATGGGTGCTCAATAACAGTCTCTAGTAGTGCCAAAAACAAGGACGAGAGAGGCATTCTTTGCTAATGTAGCAACTCTAGTGACTTGGGACAAAGATACAGGCCTTGGACTCAGTAGTAAACTAGTTGGAGAGTGTGAGATCCTTCATGAGAGTAGGATGCCCAGTGGCCTTTATAGCTTGTTTTGAGGACCAAGGATGGCCGAGTGTGGAGACTTAAGAGATGCGCTAGAATTGGGCCACTACGAGAGATCTAGGTATGGAGAGCTGAGTAGAGGCTTTGACTCAGGAGATAGTCGAGATACACAGGGATGCATATTACACCCTTCGAAGGAGCCAGGTAGACCAGGTAGTTGTGGAGAGGGCTCATGAGGAGTCAGTTACCAAGCTAGCCATGGAGAGGGCAGCCTGGGAATCCAAGAGGGCAGCATTGTTAGCCCGACAAAGTCAACTACAAAAGGTGGCAATAGAGAAGGAACAGTTAGCAATAGAGGAGCGGTTGGCAGAGGAGAAAGAGAGAGAGAGAGCTTGGAGAGATCGTTAAAATGATGCAATCAGCTTTGGAGCTTCAGATGGAGGCTGAAGCAGAACTGCGAATACGGAAAGAACAAGCATACAAGCTACGAGCAAAGCTGAACGAGCTTAGAGCACAGACAGCTACTACACCAGGGACGAATCCCTCTTCTTAGTATCTAAATATTGATGTAATTAATTGTTTTGGTTGTAATTTGAGTTTTGTTGTAAGAGTTGTCTCTATTTTGTCGTTTGGAGACGAGTTTACTTTTTGGGAGACAAGTTTACTTTTTAGGGGGATGATGTTGTCGGTAAATTCTATATTGTAGCTAACGGGTAGAATTGTATCCAAAAAGGCGTGTAACAGTTGAGTCACCGCTTCATGAAAGTATATGTATACTCTCTAGAGGGACTTTGGGACATGATTGTAATCATATTGTAAGCATTGGAGTGCATATTGCATATATGAATAAAGTATCTATTCTGTGTTATATCTTACTGTACTACATGCGGTAAGTATCATTTTACCTTGTACAGTAAACAATAACAATAACCACACACTCATTTGATGTTCATAATAGCTAACGATATCTTAACCAATTGGTCCTTGGTATTGTTATTATTGATGCCGAATCAATCTTCTTTCCTAATTTGGCTAATCATAGTAGTTGTTGTATTAACAATAATATTGATGTCATTCTTTGTAAGGCAATCAGTATATTGCATTTATACGTTTGTAATAAGTTTGCTGCTGTTCACCGATTTCCTTGACATTGGTCCTTGCCTTATTAAAATAACCTTCATGTTTCCTTTTAATGCTCACTATTGTATCTTATTATATCTCTGTAAATATTAGAATGTTTCTAATATTTAGTATAGTCTAGAATAGAATGTTTCTATTCTATTCGACTCTCCTCTTTGTATATATAGATCAGTTTGATCTCTGATTAATTCATTCAAATTTTCCACCATTTACATTTGTAACATGGTATCAGAGCTATTGCTTCAAATGGTTTTCAATAGTTTATAATTTCTTTCAAAATTATCTGCTCTAAATTTCGAAATTATTTCTGCCATTTTCTCTACAACCCGTCTAGGGTTTCTGTTCTGAGAAATCTGAAATTCATTCTGCAAATCCCGAGTTCACGTTTTTTAAATCGCAGGTTTCTTTGGCTCACGTCTGATCTTCTACAAATCGCGGGTTTCTACCGTCGTTTTTCTGCAACTCGCCGTTTTTTTGCAACTCGGCATTTTGTGTGAGTGAAAACGTGTTCAATCCGCCCTTATCTGCCTGGATCCGTCTATCTCAAATCCGCTTGTTCCAAAATCTGCCTATATCTGCCATTTTTTCTACAAATCTGACCTTCGAAGCTGCCGACTAGGTTTTTGCTCGAAACCCTAGTTTTTTTACCTCCAAAAATTTTCTGATCACATATTCTTGGTGGGTTTTTTGAAATCTCAAATGGGTCTTCATCAGATTTTTGCGGGTGCCTCGTTTTTTGTGCCTCGATTTTCGAGCCAGCGGATCCGAATTTCGACAACACTATTTTTGGGTTTTTCAAGCTCTTTTCTAGGTACTTCTCCAATTTTTCTGGGTCTTTCATTTTCTCACCTCGAAGTTTGTGCCATTTGAAATATTCACATATTATAAGCATCTATATCAACAGCATCAGAAGTCGAACTCAATTAAACAGTACGCCAATGCTACCCAACACTCAAAGCAGAAAGAATCTATCTACCATGCCTTTATGGCCAGCATACCTGCAAATCATGTGAAATCTTCTGCCTAGTACATCGATTCTGGTGCCTCCCGACATTTCACTCATAGGCGTGATTGGTTTGTTGAATTCACTCCCTATTCTAACTCAGTAATCTTTGGAGGCAGTGAAGAATACAATATTGTCGGCAAGGGCAATGTTCAGATTCAGACTGGAGGAAGAAAACTCATGTTTCTCAATGTATGTTATGTTCCTGGCATGAAACATAATCTTCTGTCTGTTTGTCAAATTATAAAGCACTCCCCTCAGTTGGATGTCGTTTTCAATGGAAATAAGTGTTCGATTATTGATCGTGCTTCTCGCACTACCCTTGCTTCCGGTCTTGAGGATCATGGTATTTATAGGCTTGTAGATTCAGGCGATTCCCTTAAGCATGCCTTCATCGCCGAATCATCCGCTCTCAACAGTCTCTGGCATCAGCGATACGGTCATCTGAACATTCAATATCTAGCACAACTTGCTCGAGATAATTTAGTCCATGGCCTACCTAATATTCAGACCCAGAACCATCGCGTTTGCGGAGCTTGCCAAGAAGGGAAGCAACATAGGACACCATTTAAGAATGGTGAAACATGGCGGGCATACAGAGTACTCCAGCTAATCCATGCTGATGTATGTGGTCCTATGAATACTCCTTCTATTACTGGGAACAGGTATTTTTTACTCTTTGTGGATGATTTCAGTCGCAAAATGTGGGTATATTTTCTTAAGCAAAAATCAGATGCCTTTCTTGTATTTCAGCAGTTTAAAGCTCTAGTAGAAAAAGAGTCTGGTTCCTCCATCCGTACTCTTAGGACTGATAATGGGGGGGGAATTCTGTTCTTCTGCTTTCTCTGCCTTTTATACTACTCATGGCATTAGACGTCAGTTCACCACACCTCACACCCCTCAGCAAAATGGTGTTGTAGAGCGTCGAAACCGTACCATCACAGAAATGGCTAGGGCTATGCTAGAACATAGAAATGTTCCCAGAAAATATTGGGCAGAAGCAGTATCCACAACTGTCTACCTTCTTAACCGGTCACCCACCCTTGCAGTTAATCATAAGACTCCTGAGGAAGCCTGGTCTAGTCGCAAACCTAGGATCAACCATTTGAAAGTTTTTGGCTCTCTAGCATATGTATGGATTCCTGATGCCAAATGCACTAAGTTGGATTCCAAAAGCCAGAAACTTATGTTTACAGGATACAGTCACACACATAAGGCCTACAGACTGATTGATGTAAATATTGATCGTTTAATCTTCAGTCGTGATGTTGTGTTTGATGAGGAATTTGGACCATTTCCGCTCTCTGACTCCCCACCACATTCCGAGATTCAGTCTTCAGCAATCTCTGACTTAGGTTCTTCTATTTTATATGAGTCATCTGATGCTACTGATACACCACCTCAGTCACTTCCAGATAATACAACTCCTGCTCCTGCTCCTGCTTCTCCTCCAGCTATTCCGACAGCATCTGATATTAGCTCCTCGACTCTTCGGCCAAAATGGTGGGCTCAAACGCTTAGTGATCTTCGTCCTGATGAACTCATTGAGGGTAGAACCTCCAGAAATAAGAGCCTTCAGCACAACACAGTTAATATAGCTCTTATGGCCAACATCCACAGTATCCCTGAGCCCCAGATATATGCAGAGGCCAAAGGAATTCCAGAATGGGAACAAGCAATGGATTCTGAGCTTCAGAGTCTTCAAAAGAACCACACTTGGGTTCTTTCAGATCTTCCTCCTGGGAAGAAACCCATTAGCTGTAAATGGGTCTATAAGGTCAAGTACCATGCAGATGGTACCTTGGACAAATACAAAGCTAGACTTGTTGCTCGAGGATTCACCCAGCGCGAAGGCATTGATTATGAGGAGACATTTGCACCGACAGCCAAAATGAGCACTATTCGCATTCTTCTTGCAATTGCAGCTCAGTATGGTTGGAAAGTTCATCAGATGGATGTGAAGAGCACCTTTCTCAATGGTGAATTACAGGAAGAAGTCTACATGACGCAGCCCCCAGGTTTTAAGGTTGCTGGTTCAAAACACAAAGTATGTAGACTCCAGAAGGCCCTCTATGGTCTTAAACAGGCGCCTAGGGCTTGGTACATAAAGATTGATCATTACTTGGTTACTCAAGGATTTCAGCGTAGTCCGTCAGACAGTAATCTGTATATTAAACACTGGTAATGATATTCTTTTTCTTGTTGTCTATGTGGATGATTTGATCATTACTGGAAATTCAGAACATTTGACTTCAGAAATCAAACAGGATCTATGCAGAACTTTTGATATGACAGATCTCGGATTGCTTCATTATTGTTTAGGTATTGAGGTTTGGCAGACTGACAACAGCATTTTTTTGTCTCAGTCCAAGTATGCCAGAAGTTTGCTTGATAGGTTTCGAATGCAGGATTGCAAATCTGCCTCCACTCCTATGGAGACTGGTCTGAAATTGTCCGCACAATCTGTTTCTCCTCCTGTAGATGAAACACTCTTCAGGCAGCTAGTAGGTAGTCTCATCTACCTTACTACTACTAGACCTGATCTCAGTTTTGCAGTCAGCTACATCTCACGATTCATGACAAACCCCAAGACTGATCATTGGATTGCAGCGAAACATGTGTTACGCTATGTACATGGTACTTCAGATTATGGTCTTCTTTACACAAGGAGTACTACTCCTCAGCTCAGTGGATTCACTGATTCCGATTGGGCCGGCTCAATTGATGATAGGAAATCTACTTCTAGCTATGTGTTTAGTATCGGATCTGCAACAGTTACTTGGACCAGTAAGAAGCAACAGGCACATGCACTCTCCTCTACAGAAGCAGAATATAGAGGAGTTGTCAAGGCAGCTTGTGAAGCAGTTTGGCTCCGGCAGATGCTTGCAAATATGCATATTCCTCAAGTAGGTCCAACTTCTTTGTTTTCAGACAATCAGGGCGTACTCAAACTTGCCAAGAACCTAGTGTTTCATGAACGAACCAAGCACATCGAGCTTCATTGCCATTACATCCGACAATTAGTAGAAGATGGATCTATTCAGTTACGCTATGTTCCTACCTCAGAGCAATCAGCAGATATTTTCACTAAACCCCTTGGTCCTGACAAGTTTGTTAAATTCAGGGGATCTATTGGTGTAGTAAATAGATTGAGCATTAAGGGGGGGTATTAAAATAACCTTCATGTTTCCTTTTAATGCTCACTATTGTATCTTATTATATCTCTGTAAATATTAGAATGTTTCTAATATTTAGTATAGTCTAGAATAGAATGTTTCTATTCTATTCGACTCTCCTCTTTGTATATATAGATCAGTTTGATCTCTGATTAATTCATTCAAATTTTCCACCATTTACATTTGTAACATGCCTTAGATAATAGAATTTGATCGAAAATCTAATGATTGTAACTATCATCATAATCATTTGTTCTTTAGACAAGAGACTTCTTTGGATCGTCAATCGATGTAATAAAGACTTCATTCATATGTCAATTTCATGCTTCTGTGTGATTCATATGCTTGCCTTAGTTGACCTATGTAGCTGATTAGTGATAATGCATACTTGATGTTCTGGGCATGCCTTCATGTTTAATATCCCCTTATCAATTATGTGATTGTCTCTGTAAATATTGACTAATTGATCTATACAATGATGATGTCTAAAAACTCTATGTGATCAATATTTTTCCCTACCATCCTTCATGAAAGCTGATCATCAACTTGGCTCATCCCTTCTGCTTTTTAACACAACCTAGAAAACCATGTTATTCATATGACTTTATGGTTTTCCAAATATCTTATTCTTCTATGAATGCATATGCACATCTTCTAACTATTAGTTTTCTATATTTGAGGTGTCTCTTAAGTACTTAAAATAGACAAAATTACAAATTGTCAACAAATGAGAGCCAAACTCGGAGATTGTTTTTAATATCAGCATGCAAATTACAATACAATTGGCCTTCAAATGATTAGTATCTTCCTTGGAAGGTGTGGATACCGGATACAAGGCAATGTTCAACTGGAGTACTGATTCAATTTGAATATCGTTGAGATGATTGAGCTGCTAATTGAGTAGACCTATGTAATTGACTTTGTGTTGCCAAGCTGCATTTTGCTTTGTGATAGCAATGTGATTCCGTGATGATTTCACCAATCGCAAGATAATGATTGTCAAATTTTGAAGAGATGCAAAGATATTGTTACTGTCAGATGTAGTGTTGCCATAGTAGTATGATTTGTGTGTGATTGTTAAAGAATTTGTGGACTATTTTTCTGCAATAATATGATTGTCGTCTATCAAACGATGGAAGGACATATGAAGATCATAGTAGACAATATGTCTCTGAGGTTATATCCGCTGATTGTAATGTGAATTCGGTTGTCTTCCCACAAAAGATCAATATATGAAGTTTAGAACTATTGGTGAGGATGGATGAGCATTAACAGTTATATTTGTATTCGTCATTTTTGCCTGGAATGATCCACAAAAATGCAAAGTAGGCTCAAACTGGTGTTGTCCTTGAATAATGAGATGGCTTTGTGAATGTGCTTCTCCAAATATGTTTTGACATCACTGATTACCTCTCTAAAATTTAGCTTGATTTGTGTTTTACTGTGCAAGGGCATAGTTCTAGTAGTTATCAGCATAGGGTAATTGATGTTTGTTATTCTGTATGGGGTCGCCGTGCCTGATGAATATCGCCGTATGAATAGGTTTGAAACCAAGTGCAGTAGGATGTAATTGCAATGACTGCAAAAGATGATTCATTTTGATTAGTTCAATACGGTTATGATGTGACTAGTATGCCCCTTGCCGGTGTGTAACTAGCTCTCAGGGGACCATAAGAGGTAACATAAAAATATAGGTCTCGCCTAAACAGGGGACATGACAATACACACACTCTTGCTCACTTCTATTGGTTATAGTTGTTCAAGGACTGGCATTCGTTGATCTCAAATAAAGTTAATTGTTTGAAAATTATTGGTTTAAGGATGAGGATATTACAGTCTCCCCTCTTGAAAATGCTTTCCCACAAGCATTTTCAATTCATTCCCTCCTCAATCAGTCTGGTAGTTGATGCATTATTGGGTGATTCCATCATTTTTCCTTATGACTTCAACACAGAGAAGTGGATGCCCATTTCTATAGAGTGTGCTAAGTATGCTATTGAATGTGCTAAGTATGCCACTATAACATGAGTTAATCAGATTACTGAGAGTCTTTTCCTGATTATGTGTCTTGTATTTACGCACTTCCGATTCTGATTATTGTTTCTTGTTTTCTGATTGCTATTCTTATAGTTCAATGCCATTGTTTACCCTCTGATCTATATTCCATCCCCTTCACATATGTCCATTTATACCCTTACCAAGGGAGCCTATTTTCAAGGGACATCACTATCTTCAAGTGAGGTGTCTAGTAATAAGTCATAGCTTTAGCAAAATAGCAGCTCTTGGTTTGTATATAATTACTCATTTATTAATAGTTTGCTTATCCTGAACAAAACATCGCATTGTCAATTTCTAAATCAAGTTTTGTTAGTATTATTCCTAATTGATGGATTGCTCAGCCATATTATATTAAGTCGCTGCTATTTCCTAGGATATTCTACTCGCTATAGTGGTTCAAGGACTGCACCACCTTGATCTCAGAAGTAGTAAATTGTTTGAAAATAATTGGTTTAAGGATTAGGATACTATAGTATTCTCATTTGTTCCCTCCTTGATCAGTTTGGGAGTTGAAGCACTAATGGGCAATTCAACAATTTTTCCTTACGACTGAATATTTTTGGGTTCTTTTGATCCTCTTGAGATGTTTGATTGGGTTGGATATGGTAGAAGTTTCCTTGTTTTCAGATGGATTTGCTATTGTGTGTAATAAAATGTTTGATTCTTGTTTGTAGGGAATTTGATTTTTCCTTAGGAGATACTAGTGAAATTTCATTTGGCAATCCATTTAGGATGTACTTCTGACCATTCACGTTGATTTAAAAGTTAAGGGTTTTAGTGTTCTTCTAGAAGCTACCAATCACTTTTGTAGTCGGCAGATTTTGTATTTTGTCGTCAACTGGGTTATGCCATTGGAGATTGTGTATTTAGTAGCCAACGGGTAGATTAGGATTGTTTTGTAGCCGATTGACCTCTTCGGGAAGGTTCAGCGGAAAGCATTTATACACCCTTTTGGGTCATTGTAAAACATCTTATCACCAGTTATGTAATTTGTTGGCATATGCGAATAAAGGAGTACTGTTGCTGTTCGTGTTCATTATTTGTGTGCATTTCTTAATTAACCTATGCGGTAAACATTTGGTGTCGTTGCCCTATGAACTTGGAAGGTGGGAGGAATCAAGATTAATGCCAAATCAACTTAACAAAGATCGAAATAAGGTCAAGGGAAAAGATGGAATCCATACTGCACAAGAAAATTTAATTCTGACACAGCAAGCCGAACGCCGAAGGAGATTCCAGAAGATTGCCGACGGAAATCAGAGCACGGAAGAATTGTTGGAGGAAACTCAGCAACGGGTGGAATTGGTGGAAGAAGCACGAGAGGAGTTTTTGAATTTGTGTTTGCCGAGGGAAGAGAATCCAGACGGAAGAGCATCTACTCGCATGGCTCAGAGTGCCGAGGGAGCACAAGCATGGAGTGACCTCTTCGTCCGAGATACACTTGCGCAGGGGACAACTTCAGAAGATCCTTCTTCACCAACATTCGCAACTGTTGAGACCGTGGGAGAACAGTCCGCCGGTGTGGGAGAGCAGATCGCCGGTGTGGTAGTGCAGACCGCCAATACGGGAGAACAATCCGCCGATGTGGGAGTGCGAACCGCCCGTGTGGGAGAATAATCCGCTGGTGTGGGAGACCAGTCCGCCGATGCAGGAGTGCAAACCGCCGGTTTGGGAGTGGAAAGCCATGGTGTGGGAGGGAACAGTGCCAGTGTTGCAGGACCGAGCAACGCCTGTTTACAAAAATCGATTGTGATGGCGGGACCAAAAGAAAAACTGCCGAAGTTCGATGGCGATGGTACGGCCGATCCCATTTGACACTGCAAAACATGCGAAATGATCTGGAGGGCAAATGGCATAACTAATGAAGACGACTGGATGAGACAATTTTCGGCAACCCTACAGAGAGTGGCAATTGACTGGTTTACTACTACAGATCCGCAGAAGTTAGACAATAGGAATAACATTAAAAAGGAGTTTCTGGCAGAATTTCAATTATTGCACAATGATAATGAAATTGTTGGCGAGATCTTCAATACCAAGCAGGAGAAGAATGAAACTGTCCGCGTCTACGCCAGGAAATTAAAAGATTTGATAAATAAAATGGAAAATAAGCCAGTGGACGGACTTCAGAAAAGATGGTTCGTGGAAGGTCTACGCTCGAAGTTGCGAAAGAAAATGAAAATTATGCCACCGTTGTCATACACAGAAGCATACAACAGAGCACTGAACTTGGAAAGTGAGCAAAAGACAAAAAAGAAGAAGACTAGCTCATCTAATTCTGATAACGAGAAGCCTTCTGGAGACGATAGCAACGACGATGAAGAAAGTAGCAAGAAGGTCCGCGCCCTACAGAAGGACATGATCCACATGATGGAGTTTAAAAATATGCAAGAGACAAAGGGCAGTGAGCTGTGGTGCACGAAGTGTAAGACCGATGGTCACACTAAAGGATCCTGTCCAAAGAACCAATTCTGCGATATTTTTTAGATCATGGGCCATTTGACAAAGGAATGTCCCTTTAACATGAAGACCAGAGGATCTCCGCAGGTACTTCTTACACAGGAGGCGTCCCCATTAGGCAATAGCGGAAATACCAATAATGCTGGTGCTACATCGGGAGGATACAAGAATAACAGACGTGGGCAAAATAACAATAACAATACAAACAATAACACTACCAATACCAGCAGAAGCCGAATCCAGTATGGTGCGAACGGACGGCCGATCATACAATGTCGTGCATGTAACTTGTGGGGGCACTTTGCCTGGGAATCTCCAACTGCAAATACACTCAAACTATTATGCAGATGATGTGGACCTGGTGACCATGACGATGCCAAATGTCCAAAATCTGGAGTCAACTTGATCACTGTCGGGACGGCTGAAGAAGAGATGTTGGCAATTACATGAAGACAAGCAAAAGAGTACTCGCACCTGGTGGAGGAAAAGAGGAAATTTGGAGAAGCGCGGGCAGAGATTGCAAAGGCATCGCAGGCGGAAACATCTCAGTTGAAGGACACCACCGGCACTTTGGCAAGAAACTCCACAGAACAAAACATCGTACAACAGATTTTACAAATAGAGGTACGAATCAAGATAAATGATTTGCTTCTTACAATGCCCCAGCTCCGATCTGCTCTCACAAATATTGCACCAACTCCAAGGATACTAGGAGAACAAGGTAGAGGGAAGGAAAGTAATGTAGGCGGAGAAGACCAAATGTTGCCAGCCCTCACATCTGGCCGGCATCCGGCGGTTGTCGAGATGGGGATCCTCGGACATGTTCTCACAGACACAATAGTCGACGAAGGGTTCGGCATAAATGTCTTACCGGAGGAGACCTAGAACAAGTTGGGACAACCAACCTTGTGGCCCCCTATATTTTAGTTGCTCACAGCGGACCAGCATGGCATCAAACCGCTAGGCGTTCTCATGGAACAGCCGGTGACGATTGGCACACAGCCATTCCTGTTGGACTTTGTCGTGATCCCGTTGAAAAGAAAAGGATACGATGCCATCCTTGGCCGCGGATGGCTTATTCAAGCCAGAGTAAGACACGATTGGAAGAAGAACACCTTGTCACTCGAAAGTAAAGGCCAGCAATTTGTTATTGATCTACACACCCAAGTCGTCGGGGAAGAGGCCCTGTCATCAGATTTCGAGGGAGAGGATGAAGGAAGACAACGTATGGAACCAGATCAGGAGGGAGTCTTGCAATTGGATGGAGGATCAACAGATGACAACTTGGATTCGGTCAACGATCTCTACCATTGGCAAATAGAGGACTATGAACTATTCCAAAGTTGCAATGAACTGACAATTGAGGAAGGTCCGAGGGGGGATGAATTTCCAAAGGAGTTCACTGAGCTAAACGAGGGGGATGCACCGGAAGGTCCGAGAGGGGATGAATTTCCAAAGGAGTTCACTGAGGTAAACGAGGGGCATGCACCGTTGGATGTTACACCCGCCCATGCATTCAGTGAGGGGGAGACAATCAAGTATAATGAAGCTACACTACAAGCAATGAATTTGCGGGATGAGGCAGCACCGAAGAACATTCTGGTGGGAGATAATTGGGATCCGGTATTCAAAGCGGCAGCATTCAAGATATTCTTGGAATACAATGATGTATTTGCATGGACATACAAGGACCTGAAGGGTGTACTGCCGGAGTTGTGTGTGCACCGCATTCCACTAATCAAAGGAGCAGTACCTGTATGGAAGCGACCCTACAGGATGAACAAGAACTATGCGGCACGGTTCATGGAGGAAATCAACAGGATGTTGGAGATCGGAATTATTTTCAAGGTGTAGACAAGTGAATGGGTGTCACCTATAGTTATCTCACTAAAGAAAGACACCACCCACATCCAAATATGCGTGGATTTTCGATGCCTTAATACAATCACAGTCAAGGATCCTTTCCCGATTCCGTTTACAAACAACATTTTGGAGGAAGTCGCTGGACATGAAATTTACTCCTTTATGGACGGATTCTCCAGATATAATCAGATCTCTATAGCGGAGGAGGACAAATTAAAGACCACATTTGTCGTCGAAGATGGGGTCTATGCATGCAATCAGATGCCATTTGGTTTGTGCAACGGGCTGGCCACCTTCCAACGGATTATATTGCACATCTTTGACAAGATGTCCATGGGAAACTTCAAAGCATTCCTCGACGATTGTTCGGTATTCAGTACGGAGGACAGACACCTGGCAGCACTCGCTGAATGTATGGAGAAATGTCACAGGGCGCGGCTAGCATTGAACCCCAAGAAGTGCAAATTCATGGTTCCGTAGGGAAGACTACTCAGACACATCGTCTATAAGGAAGGATTGAAAACTGACCCAAACAAAGTGAGAGTCATCCTGGAAATGCAACCATCTACTAATGTGATGGAGGCAAAGTCTTTTCTCGAACATATAGGCTATTATAGAAGATTTATCAAAAATTTTGACAAGGTGTCATACCCGCTCGACAGGTTAACCTACAAAGGAGAATCATTCAGATGAGACAAAGGGCAAGATGAGGTGTTTGAAGGGCTGAAAGTACGACTGGCTACGGCACCTATCTTGGCATATCCAGACTGGAATAAGGAAATTTCATGTACATGTCAATGCCTCGAATTATGCAATCGGAGGAACCTTGGCGCAGACGGGCAGCCACGGGTTAGATCACCTGATATACTTTGCCAGTCAATTGTTATTAAAAGCAGAGCAAAACTACAGTACAACCGAATGGGAAGAATTGAGAATGGTCTACGCCATGCAAAAATTTTGTCATTACTTGCTCGCCACGCCGTTCGTATTCTATGTTGATCACCAGGCTCTATTGTACATGATCAATAAACCTGTAATTCAAGGAAGAATCAGTAGATGGCTAATTCTGTTGCAGGGGTTTACTTTCAAAATCATTGTCTAGCCGAGGAAGAAACATGTCAGTGCCGACCATCTGTCACGGATCAAAATAGGGTAACTGACGGAGGGTGTGAATGACGACTTTCCTGATGCACAACTATTTCAGATTGCAGTCATGTTGGAATGGTACAGGAGTATCGGAGAGTACCTGTCAACAAAACAGTTTCCCACTGGGATGCCACCAAGTGAGAGGCGCAAGGTTATAATCAAGAGCCATACCTTTCAATTGATCAACGAATTGCTCTACAAAATGGGGCCAAATCATATTCTTCAGTGGTGTGTGTTAGAAGAAGAGATACCGTGGGTGTTAAAAGAAGCACATGAGGGTCCCGCGGGAGGACACATGGTACCCAACACCACTGCGCGAAAGATATTGCTTTCAGGACTCTGGTGGCCGACAGTGTACAACGACGTGCAGGAATGGGTCATTGGATGTGACACTTGCCAACGAGCCAGGAAGCCGCTGAAGAAAGACTTCATGCCCCTTAACCCCTCCCATGTGCAGGAACTCTTTCAGCGGTGGGGATTGGATTTCATTGGACCCCTAAAGGTCAGCTAGGCTAGGTGGTGTTGGTACATCATTGTCACAACAGAGTACCTGACCAAGTGGGCAGAGGCACGCGCATTACCAGATAACTCGACTGTGAGCACAACAAAGTTTATTTACGAGCAGATCATTACCAGGCACGGAATTCCGTTACAGTAAACAAGTGATAGGGGAGGACATTTTGTTAATCATGTCATTCGACTGCTCACCACCCAATTCAAGATTTTTCATTCACTTTCGAGTTCGTACTACCCGAGAGCAAACGGACAGGTCGAGGCTACAAATAAAATCCTGGCATCCATCATCTACAAATCCTGTGCGGTTAAAGGTGCAGATTGGGAGGATAACTTACCCGCCGCCCTTTGGGCTAACTGCACGGCGTACAAGGTCACGACAGGACACACACCATTCCAATTAATGTTCGGACAGGAGGCAGTGGTACTAGTGGAATTCATGATCCCGAGTCTAAGAATAGCACTGGAAAACAAGCTAGGTGACATGGAAAGCTTACAGGAGCGGCTGCATAATTTGAATAAGCTCGAGGAGAAGCAATTGTTGGTGCAGTGGGCGACGGAAGTGACATAGAACAGGCGTAAGGTCTGGCATGATAAGCATTTGAAACTCAGCAAGTTTCAGCCAGGGCAGCTAGTACTCAAGTATGACGGGCGGAATGAAATCAAGCTAGGAAAGTTTAAGGTTAGATGGGTTGGACCATACCAAATCCGAGAGGTCGGCAACAATGGATCAATTAAACTGTCGACCTTGGATGGGCAAAAGGTACCTTAGGCAGTCAATGGATCCAAATTGAAAGCATACCATGCCAGAAAGATTTCGTCACCATTGCTGTCGTCGAAGATTTCATCGCAAAATGATCCGATGGCTCCCTCATCATTGTTGTTGCAAAACGGCAACGCCTCAAGGCAAAATTAAGTACTATAAATAAAAAAAAATTTAAAAAATTGAAAAAAAAAAAAATCAATTCACAGGCAACCCGCGGACTAGGTTTCGCGGACAGACTGTTCCATGGATAGGCTGTCCCGCAAACAGGCAGCTGTCCGCGAAAAGTCCCGCGGACCCCCTCCTCGGGGACCTCTTTCCCGCGGGCTTTTTTCGTGGAATTCTTCATCGGGTGCTAGCGGTGTTTGTCCTCATTTCCCAGCGGACTGTTTTACCGTTGCTTCCCACGATGGATTTTATTTGCTTCCGCGGCGGTGGTGTCTTCCCGCGGACGTTTGTCATCCCGCGCCTTGCCTTGGTCTATTGGACATTGTCTTTCACAGGCTATATGATATCTACTCAGACGTCTAAGTCGAAAAGGACATAACTGAGAGTTCGGTACGCATCTCATATTAAAGGTGAAGGGAGAAGAAAAATATCAAGAGGAAGCACAGAGGATCTATCAATGGTTTGAGGCAGAGGCGGCATGCATTGAAGGGATTGCTCGAGTTTGTTCCTAGTTTGTTTCCCTCGCACATGATCTTCCTCTTTTCCGTGGGCTAGGAGTTATCTTCCGCGAGTGTACCTGGTGCCTGTGCATCTTCTTTTCGATAAATCCTTTACTCTGCGGGCTGGTGTCTTGGTTCCACCTGGTGATTGCGGGTTCGAGCCTCGACTGGTAATTAAAGAATCTGGGAAGCTCAGCCAATCAGCAACGTATCTTGAGGAAGCAAAGGAGGCACAGTCATTAATTTTGGTATTTGAAATCAAACTGACAGAGCATGGGAATCCATTGAAGGTTGCGGAGCATTTGATTTCATAGCACCCCATCCTGCCTTGTTTCCACGGAATTTGCATGTGTCTCCTGAGTTGTTGCTATGTGAAGTCTAGTGTGTTGTGCAGAAGACCTCTCCCCCGTCGAGGGCGTTGCAATTCTTGTGACTTTTTAAAAATTCTTCTGCAGCGAGTCATTCAACCCCCGCTTCAGTTGTTTTGTGCATACAAAAGGGGGAACCGTATATGATATAAGGAGGAAGAAGTCGTTATTGCATGGAATTGGCAGGCAAATGGAAGCAGTGGAAGAATCAGCTGGCAGCAAATATGGAGAAGAATGCAAGGGTTTTGGCATCTGGGGTCCGGGTTGCAGGGCCGTCGGGTTCCAGTAGCAAGAAATAGAAAGTCAAGGAAGAACTCACTCATCTCACCGTCCAGTTTGAGGGTCTTAATGGCAGTGAATGCCGAAGATGGTGGTAGGAGACCTCGGAGGCAAACCAGATTAAGCAGATTTTGATAGGGGCACAGGTGCATTGGGCCATCCAGCTTCCAATTTTTTCCACCCAGTTATTCGAATCAGTGTTGAGGACCATGATAGAAGCATATAATTGGCACAACAGAATGAGCAGATTGTTGTATAAAAAGCACGAATGACACTTTCTTTTAAGCCTAGGGATTTCACGAGGGTTTTTGGCATTCTTGGCCCCAGTGGTAAGAAGGCGAAAATTAAGAACCACAAGCTCTCTTAGGAACGGAAGGAACATTGGATACGGCTAGTGGGCCACGATCTTTCACCCGAGGAGATGGATTCAGTGGTTAAGGGGTCAAAATGCAGAGGGCTCCACAAAGATTTCATTCGGGAGGGTCACTGGAGGTGCATTATGGATGTGATCAAGAGTAGGTTGATGAGTGTGACTCGGGCTTCAGATATTGCATTGCCACAAGTTGTATTCATGAATGGTATCATGCAGGGTACGGTGTATGATTGGGCTTCAGTCCTTGCCGACAGGATGGAGGAATTCATGATGCTTCAGCACCGCACATTCTTTATGCCACATCATGCGATTGGCTTGTTTCTGGAGGCAACAATTAATCAGATACCCATGGATGATTTTGAAGCACAACCTCGGGGGAAGTTGGCATAGGGGGAACCTCCAATATTTTTTTGGAGACATCTAGACACAGGTGCAATAGCCGCAGGACAGAAAAAGGTATTTCAGGGATTGCACGCGGTGCACGGGGACACTGACAACGGACGGGAGGAGACTTCGGAAAGCAGCAAGGCGGAGTATGAGGAAGAGAGTACTTTTGCAGAGGTTGGCAGCGAACCAGCAGATAGTGAGCCCACATTTTTCACCCCGGCCACAGTTGTCAACTTTGGCGCACTTGTCCGCTCCCACATCACACATTCCCCCTTTTGGTCAGCATCATGCATCGGTTGTGATGACCCCGCCAGCCATAGCAGATGTCCCTCGAGCAGTAGTATAGCGTGTCCCACTATCGAAAACTATTGTTACACTAGCAACCACTCCAGGAGCGACTTTTTTCGCAGCCGTAGCAGATGTTGTCCCAGTGGAGCCAGCCTCGCAAAGTGTCGAATTACCAGTGCCGGAGCTTGAGCCCCAGGTTCGCTTGGATGTGATTGATTGTGATGCAGTTGTCACCGTTTCATCTTCCCTGTTAGCATCCGTCGAGCTAGTACAGACAGTCCAGTCAACCCAGCCAGCACAACAAGAGGGCATGGAGCCCGCATAGTTAGAGCAACCGGAGGTGATGGATAGAGCCGGCGCTTTCTTGAGACAGCAATTCCGACTTATCCCTACCGAGGTTGGTCCGTCCATCCAGTCCCCCGGGCACCTAGGAGTACCAGCTACAATACCAGAGCCTTAGGAGGTGGGGGTCTCACAGGCCGTGGTTGCGCCGAAAGCAGAGGAGGCCGCACCAGATGTGGGCATGCTCCCCGCAGATGAGGAACAAAATAGTGATGCCGAGTGGACGATGGAGGGTTTTGCAAACAAGGACTATGGGTCGGATGAGGACAGGTGCAAAGACTACCTCAGGACTATGAAGGTTGCGCTACAAAAGGGACATGATGTGGCATTGCAGGCTATGACTTGGTGGAGGGAGTGGCATTTGGTTTGAGCTTTCATCAGGGAGATCTGTCCGCAGCGGTTCCGTTCATGTTTTGAGGAGAGGGGTTGGCCAGCAGTCGAAACACCGGAGATGCTGGCGGATTGGACCAGTGAGCCGGAGTTGGGGCCGCGCAACAATCCGCTGGAGAAGCTGGCACATGAGATCATGGCATTGTATAAGGAGATTTATTATGCCCGCAGGCGCACAGAGCCGGACAGGGCAGCAGACAGGACTGCGGCCAAGAGATCTCTGGCAGTCGAGAGGGAGGCTAGAGAGAAGTTAGCAACGGATTCGGCCACTCAGCAGGCAGCCTGGGCAGCTAAAAGGGCAGCTTTGTAGCAGGATAAGGAAGTGGTTGTATGGGATAAGGATGCAGCAGAACAGGAGTTGCAGTTAGCAAGGAAGCAGGCTATGGATACAGCACTTCTCCTGGAGGAGGCCGTCAAGGTTAATTCACGGATACATAAGGATTTGAGCATCCGAACGGAGCAGGTCTATGAGTTGCGTCAGCAGCAGCATTCTTCAGGGGCACCACCTTCTCTCGAGTATTTTTTGTTTTATTGTATGTGGTTGTCTCCTATATGTGGTTGTCTCCTATTTTGTTAGTCGTCAGGAGACGACTTTTCTTTTTGGGGGGGATGATGTAGTCGACAGATTTTGTATTTTGTTGCTGACTAGGTTATGCCGTTGGAGATTGTGTATTTAGTAGCTGACGAGTAGATTAGGATTGTTTGTAGCCAATGAACCTCTTTGGGAAGGTTCGGCAGAAAGCATTTATACACCCTCTTGGGTCATTGTAAAGCATCTTATCACCAGTTATGTAATCTGTTGGCATATGCCAATAAAGGAGTACTATTGCTGTTTGTGTTCATTATCTGTGTGCATTTCTTAATTAACCTATGCGGTAAACAACTTTCATCCAAGCTCTCAAATTTCATGAGGTGGAAATTATCCGTGAGCAGATAATCATCCATTGCAATTTCTAGCATTAGAGTTATGGTCTTACATTTGAAAGTTCCATTAGCCAACTTGATATCAAAAGCTCTTTTTTTATTAAAAGCGATACTTTGTGGGGTGACAACTGTTTTGTTTATAAAATTGTGGGTAGACCCAACTATCAATGAAAATGATCACGTCTTGTCCTTGCATGATTCATGTCGCTTGGATGGCGTGTTTGTTGGTACATCCAAAGTTGCTAAGGTATGACTTTTTCTTGCGCAAGGTCGCTTATCATCATTATCATTTGTACACTATTGGGGACTTCATCATCATCATCCTCTTTGTTTGGCCTTATCTCAATGTAGTGAATTTGTCCTTTTCCCATACAATGATGTCCATGTGCTCAAGGTTCCTTCCATGTAAAACTCAACTTTTTTCTTAGATCTTGTCTTGTTTATTTATAAGGCCTAGTTCTTCTTGGTTCTTTTTAGATTATTTATAATATCCCAATCGAATATTCTCTCCACTTGTTTCTCAAATAAATTTTAGAATCATAAACAAGAATTTATACAATCGTAACCATCAAATATGAGTAAATAACCAGCAACATTAACCAGTAATACTCCAAAATTCGTTATTGCATTATAAACCAGCAATGCAACAACAACCCAATCTTGTAAACAATTACAATAATTAGATTGGATAATAAAAAAAGAACCTAAAATAAAACTATGAACTTCATTGTGAATCCACCATAGATGATGAATCAGGGCTGCATCCAATCCATCAAAGAACCTGAGGATTTGTCTCCTCGGATTTTGAATAGAAGCTGAAGTTTCCTTAATTTCTCGAAGTGACATCTCAAAATAAATCAATGCCCAAGCATGCCAAAATAAACACCTCATCCTTCTTTTAAGGACTCAACATGTGATTCTTGTAGTGATCCATTCCCTATACTCACTTTGTTTGATGGTTTTCTTCAACTCGCAATTCAGATTTCAGACCCTTGAAATGATTGTATGTTGCATGGAAGTCCATACACCCAGTTGGAAGGGAGAAAGAACAGTCGTACATGGGTTTGAGGGGGTCGTACGGTGATGATGCAGATGTCGTACGAAAGGTGATTTGTGATGGTCGTATAGTATGGGGTCAGAGAAGAATGGTGCATGGAGGATGCAGATGGAGTTGGCTGTACAGATAAAGGATGTACACTAGGAAGAGGGAGCCGTATGGTGAATGGGGATGGAGTTGGCTGTACGAATGAGGATGTTGAAGGGGCCGTACGGAGATATGTCGTACACAAGCAGCCTTAGGGTGGTTGTACGGTGGTCTTGTGAGACCGTACAGTGTAGGAGAGGCGAATTGGAGGAGAAGAATGGGAGGTCGTACGGCATACGGTAGCGACTGGGGGTGAATGATGGAATTTGTAGGGTGATCCAGAGAGTCTTTGCAGACCACAGATAGTGAGAACCAAATGCAGATAAACAACAAAGGAAATACACTGAACAAGAGTAGATCGAACCAACACAATAGATATTTGCAATATGATGATGCTCCGACTTGCTAGATCCTAGCGAGGTATTACAGGCAATGGAATAGGATGAGGGTTGAATCCCACCAAAATCGAATGACCAAATAGGGAAGATCTTTCACTTCCGAAATGGCAAACAACAGAGAATCCCAACAGGAATTTGTAGTACAAAGAAAATAATCCAAAAGCATTACTATAGACTTCCTACACGCCATGCTTAAATACCCGTCGAGAAACCTGTCCGAGAGTGTACAAAGATAGCCGACAGTGACACAAAGTACGAAGCAAAATAAAAATGGGTCCGAGATACAATAAATCAATCTACTTGTTATAAAAGTTTAATTTATTATTTATTTTATAATGGGAACATTACAGTCCTCCTGTCCCAAAGTTTGCTTGTCCTCAAGCAAATGCAATGCCAAGTGTTGAAGAATGTGCTCACCTTTCCACGTCGCGTCGTCCAATGGTAGGTGTCGCCAGCGTACCAAGTATTCTTTCACATTGTGGTTCCATAGGGTCTTTTCACGTACTTTGAGGATCTCAACTAGTTCCAGAATGAGCTTCCCTTCTTCATTGAGTGGCGGAAGGTCGGTAGCAACTGTGACGTTTTTCCCTATGGCTTTTTTCAGAAAAGAAACATGGAATACATTATGAATACGGCTTCCCTCCAAAAGTTCTTGTTCGTACGCTACTTCACCAATGCGATGAACCACACGATAGGGGCCATAAAATCATGGCTTCAATTTTTCCTTTCCTGTTCCCTTTAATGAAGATTGTCAGTATGGATGGAGCCGGAGATAGACCAAATCCCCTACTTTGAAACTCCTCTATTCTGTGTCTGTTGGCATACATCTTCTATTGATTTTGTGCCCTCTGTAGATTTTCCTTCAAGTATCTCAGAATGTCTTGTCCCTCCTTAAGCCAGTCCCTTGACCTTCGTGTGCGACTGTCACCCAGAACTGTGTCGATGAAGGAAAGGGGTTTGTACTCGTACAGAGTTTTGAATGGTGCCATTCCGATGGACATGTGGTATGTGGTATTGTAGCAATATTCCCGCAAATGGATCCATTTTACCCACGCTCGTGCCGAAACGTAATTCCAAAGGTAGCATTCAAGCCATTTGTTCACGATCTCTGTTTGTCCGTCTGTCTGTGAGTAGTAACTTGTACTTGTCGATAATTCTATCCTTGTCATCTGAAACAGTTCTGTCTAGAAGATACTGATGAATCGTCCATCCCGATCACTGACGATGTTTTGGGGTAACCCATGAAGATGAAAGACTTCTGTAAAGACCAGATCGACAACTTGTGTGGCCTGAAGGTCAGAGGGGATGGCGAAGAAATGTGCATACTTTGTCAATTTGTCAACCACAACAGAAATACAACCCTTTCCATTCACCTTGGGAAGCCCTGTTATGAAATCCATCGATATACTTTCCCTCTTATGTTCGGGAATCGGCAAAGGTTGTAGCAGCCCGACAGGTAGAGTATGTTCGAACTTGTTTTGCTGGCAGATCGTACTCTCTCTTACATACTGCAACATGTCCCCTTTAAGTCCTTTCCATGGAAACCTCTCTCGAAGATGTCTGTAAGTTTTGAGGAAACTCGAGTGTCCAACCAAGGGTGAGTAGTGTACTTCCTTCAAGATTTTTTGCTTTAATTTGGATTCTGGCACCAAATATATCCGATTTTTATAGTAGATTATGTCATCCACCACTCTGTACCAATCATCATGAGTATGGCCATCCATTATTTCACAGGCAAATGTATTTTTGGAATATTCCACTAATAGATGTGCCTTCCAGTCAGTTGAAATCTGGTCTAGTGAGCAGATGGTGGGTTTCCGGGAGAAGGCATTTGCAACCGCATTGTTCTTCCCTTTCACATATTCAATGTCAAAATCAAAAGCTTGAACCTTGCTTACCCATTTTTGTTGCCGTTCATTCAAGTCCCATTGTTCCAGAAAATATCTCAAACTGTTGTGATTTGTGCGGATGAAAAACTTGGCACCTACCAGATATTGCCAGAACTTGGTTAAGGCATGAACAATGGCCTACATTTCTTTGTCATAAATGGAATATAGGCGTTTTGTTGGTGTAAGCTTCTTGCTCTCATAAGCGAGGGGGTGTCTATCTTGCATCAGTACCGCTCCAATGCCTTTCACAGACGTGTCGCACTCCAAAATGAACAGTCGAGTGAAATTAGGTAGTGCAAGTACAAGACAAGTGCTCATGGCCTCTTTTAGCTTATCAAAGGTAAATTGTGCCTTTTCGTTCCACTAGAAAGAACCCTTCTTTGTCAAATCCGTTAAGGGTGCATTGAGTTGATAGAATCCCTTAACAAACCTCTTGTAGTAATTGCACAGTCTGAAAAATCTTCGCAAATCCCTGAGTGATTTTGGGAGAGGCCAATCGAGGATAGCTTGAATCTTCTCTTGATGCACTTGAACCCCGTATTTACTGACAACATGCCCTAGGTACAATGTTTTTGTCATTCCAAATTCACATTTGGACTGCTTGGCAAACAAAGACTGTTCCTCCATGATACTTAGGACTTCATTTAGATGCTTCAGGTGCTCCTCCCATGTCCTGCTATAAATAAGATCATCAAAGAATACCAATAAGTACTTACCCCATAGTTTGTTGAAGATACGATTCATGCATGATTGAAATGTAGTAGGTGCATTGGTCAATCCGAACGACATGACAAAAAACTCATAATGTTCGTAGTGACAACGGAAAGTCGTCTTCTCCACATCTTCCTCCCTCGTGCAGATCTGATGGTATCCAGAACGGAGATCTATTTTTGAAAAATAGACCGCGCCATGCAATTCATCTAGTAACTCATCTATCCTTGGAATGGGATATATTCTTCTTCTTTTTTTGTTCAACGCCGGTAGTCCACACACATGCGCATCGTCTCGTCCTTCTTTTTGACCAATACCACAAATGATGCGAATGGGCTAGAACTAGGACCGATCCATCCTTTCTCTAGCAATTCCTGAATCGTGCTTCCGATCTCACCTTTGAATTTCTTGGGATGGTGGTATGGTGTGGTTATGACCGGCTTTGCTCCTGATTCCAACTCGATAGTCTATTCAAACCCTAGATGAGGTGGTATGCCAAGACGAATATCCATGAAAACTTTATCATGTCTACTTAAAATATCCTGGAGTTCATCATCCTGTGGAGGTGTTTGACGCCCCTTTATGAGTTCCGCCGAGATAAAACAATGCACAGCCCACGCAACTTCATCATGTCAAAAAATTGCCTCCATCCAATGCGCAGAAACTTTCTTTGGACCTTCATTCACCATTCCTCGGAGGACAACCTTCTTTCCATCAACAACAAAGGTGAAGTCCATACGTTTGAAATTCTGAGTGTATTCATCAAGTGTCTCCATCCACTGTATGCCGAGAATAACTACCATGTCAGCAAGGTCCACTATAAAGAAATCTTCAGTCACTGTGTGATTCTCCATTATGATACTCAACTGAGGAACAAGGTGCGTGTAGGGCAGAAAAGTCCCTCTGATGACCTTGACCTGAAAGCCTGCGTGTGCCTCTGTAGGTAGACTTCTTCATTTTACCAAGGACAAGTTTATGAAATTTAGAGTAGCTCCGCTATCCAACATCACCATAAACCTTTGTCCTTGAAGGGTACCTCGTACATGAAAAACTGTGCACCTCGAGCTGTCGGCCAAGGCAATGGTTCCTCCACGTTGTACCAAGGCGACAATTCTCTTCGTACGGTTTAAACTGACTATGTTGGTGTCATTGTGGGGTTGGTTATCTTTGACCGACATTTCTTCTTGTTCGTCCTCATCATCAGACATGGCCTCAATGTAATGGATCTTTCCCTTCCCGAGGCATCCGTGGCTAGGCTCCCAAGGTCCCTTGCAATTGAAACACAATTTCTTCCTTCGGAGTTCCTGTCTAGTAGCTTCATCCAACAATGACTTTTTGGGTAGAGGTTTGTCCCTCGGAAACGTTGACGGTTTGGAGTAACTTCGAGAGGATGATGTCAATGATGATGCCATACTCCTTGCTTTATTGATTGCTTTCGACAGGGTGGCCGATTTGAACCCCTTCACCCAACCTTTCAGAGGTTCTGTCAGTCCGTCCATGAAGAGCACTACTCGTCTCCTTTCGAAAATGTCCGTGACCAAAACATAGAGTTTTTGAAATTCTGCAATGAACTGATCGACCGATCTAGTTTGTCTCAGTTGTGTCAAATCTTTGAAATTGAGCTCCAGATCTTTACCATCAAATCGTTCTATCAATCTCTTTGTGAATTCCGCATAAGTGTTTATTCGATCATGCCCTAATGTGCTGGTGTCATGGTGCCACCATTCATGCGCAACTCCCTCCAAGTGTAGCACGACAAATTTGATTGCTTCTTCTGGTATAGGATTCAGCTGAAAGTAGGTATCAGCTTTCATTACCCATGCTTGCGCAGATATGGAACCAGATCTGTCAAATGGAGACAGATTTACCTTACTCAACTTTCTTCTAACATCATCGTTAAAATATCCTCTATTTCCGCCTCTCAAATATCTCATTCTCAAATCTGCGTAATCTTTGTAGGATATATCTTCTTCAAGGTTTGCATTCTTCTAGTCTTCTCTCAGTTGTTCTTGCATCTCTTCGAAGGTTGGTTGTCTCCCTTTGTGTTGTGCCTCCGTCTGTGGTGGAAAAGTCGGCATGGAAGGTCGAGAGCGTGTTGGCTGAGGGTTTGATTTACCCGAAACTGAGTCCGCGCTGTGACCATTTTGTTCTTCGAATATTTTGTTGTCTGCCAACTTCTTGAGAGTTTCTTCCATGAGTTGTTGCGTATTAGTGATCTGTGCCTGATTCCTGGCAAGTTCCCTCAGTAGTGCCACAAGTTCGGCAACTATCGGTTCCTGTTCGGCAGCCATTCGATCAATCAAATGTGTCCTCTTTCGGCTATAAACTCTCATTCACTATCCAAAGGCTGGCACGATCGAAGCACTTTGATACCACTATAGTGATCCATTCCCTATATTCACTTTGTTTGATGGTTTTCTTCAACTCGCAATTCAGATTTCAGACCCTTGAAATGACCGTACGTTGCATGGAAGTCCGTACACCCAGTTGGAAGGGAGAAAGAACAGCCGTATGTGGGTTTGAGGGGGTTGTATGGTGATGATGCAGATGTTGTACAGTAGGTGATTTGTGATGGTCGTACAGTGTGGGGTTAGAGAAGAATGGCATACGGAGGATGGAGATGGAGTTGGCCGTATGGATGAAGGTCGTACAGTAGGAAGAGCGAACCGTACGATGAATGGGGATGGAGTTGGCCATAAGAATGAGGATGTTGGACGAGCCATATAGAGATATGCCGTACACAAGCAGCCAGCCTTAGGGTGGCCATATGGTGGTCTTGTGAGATCGTACGGTGTAGGAGAGGTAAATTGGAGGGGAAGAATGGGAGGTTGTACGGTGTATGGCAGTGACTGGGGGTGAATGATGGAATTCGTAGGGTGATATAGAGAGGCTTTCCAGACTACAGATAGTGAGAACCAAATCCAGATAAACAACAAAGGAAATACACAAAACAAGAGTAGATCGAACCAACACAATAGATATTCGCAATATGATGATGCTCTGACTTGCCAGATCCGAGCGAAGTATTACAGACGACAAAATAGGGTGAGGGTTGAATCCCACCGAAACTGGAATGACCAAATAGGGAAGATCTTTCACTTCCAAAATGGCGAACAATAGAGAATCCCAACAGGAATTCGCAGTATAGAGAAAATAATCCAAAAGCATGCCTATAGACTTCCTATAAGCCATGCTTAAATACCCGTCGGAAAACCTGTCTGAGGGTGTGCAATGATAGCTGACGTCGACACAAACTACGGAACAAAATAAAAATGGGTTTGAGATGCAATAAATCAATCAACCCATTACAAAAGTTTAATTTATTATTTATTTTATAACGGGAACATTACAATTCTTTAGCTTCCTTCCTCTTCTTTCGTCTTTTTTCCCTCTGTCACCTTTTAATCCTCTTTATAATATTAAGTTGACCCATTTTATAAATTTCTTTAAGCTCTCACTAGCCAAGGTTAATATTATATGAATTTAACTTCAGAATTCCTAATATCTCAAAAAAGGGACATTACAGTCCGCCCACCTTGAGACTGCTTTCCCTCAAGCAATAATGAGTCCATAAGCCAATGCTGGGGCCCCATGTTCATTTGCTAGCATACTATGTCCCATATGGGTAACTTTAAAGTCAGGACATGCCATGTTGTGGTGCCAATATCCATGTCTTTGAGCAACTTCATGTAGTCTGATTTCATTCTTTCCAATGCTTTCTTAAGAGTGAACGTTTGCACTATTGATTCCATTTATTAATTCCTTTTCCTTTTCAACACCTCTAACTTCTCACATGGTTTCTTCAACGTGTTTATGGGTTTTATCAAAATGCACTAAGGCTGCAATGACCATATCATTTGATACTTTTAGCTTGTCCTCTAAATGATCGTGTCTTGTCCTTGCATGATTCCTTTCACTTGGATGGCGTGTTTATTGGATCCATCCAAAGTTGCTAAGGTAAGAATTTTTCTTGTGCAAGGTTGCTTATCATCACTATCATGTGTACACTGTTGGGATCTTCATCATCATCATCCTTTCTATTTGGCCTTATCTCAATGTAGTGAATTTGTCCTTTTATCATACAATGATATCCAAGTGCTCAAGGTGCCTTCCATGTAAAACTCAACTTTTTTCTTCTTAGATCTTGTATAGTTTATTTATAAGTTTTAATTCTTCTTGGTTCTTTTTTAGATTATTTATAATATTCCAATTGGATATTCTCTCCACTTTTTTCTCAAATAAATTTCAGAATCATAAACAAGAATTTATATAATAATAACCATCGAATACCAGTAAATATCCAACAACATTAACCAATAATATTCTAGAATTCATTTTTGCTTTATAAACTAGTAATACAATAACAATCCAATCTTATAAATAGTGATAACAAATAGATTGGATAATAGAAAAATAACCAGAAACACAACTGTGAACTTAATCGCAAATCCACCGTAGATGATGAATCGGAGCTACATCCAATCCACCAAAGAAGAACCTAAGGGTTTGTGTCCTCGGATCCTAAATAGAAGTTGAAGTTTCCTTAATTCCTCCAAGAGACATCTCAAAATAAATCAATGTCCAAGCATGCCAAAATGAACTCCTTATTCTTCTTTAAGGGCCCAACATGTGACTCTTGAACTTCCTTCCTCTTCTTTCATCTTTTTTCCCTTTGTCACCTTTTAACTCTCTTTATAGTGTTAAGTTGACCCATTTTATAAATTTCTTTAAGCTCTCGCAAGCTAAATGTAATATTATATGAATTTACCTTTGGAATTCCTAATTTCCCAAAAAAGGGACATTCCAGTTCACCTTTCTCAAGATTGGTTGCCCTCAAGCAATAATGAGTCCATAAGCCAATACTAGGGCCCCATATCCATCTACTAGCAACACCGTGGCCCAGATGGGTAACTCTAAAGTCAGGATCTCGCATGTCGTGGTGCCAATATCCCTGCCTTTGAGCAACTTCATGTAATCTGATTTCTTTCTTTCCATTGCTTTCTTTAGAGTGTGAAGGTTTGCACTTTTAATTCCATTCATCATTCCCTTCTCCTTTTCAACACCTTTGGCTTCTCACATGGTTTCTTCAATGTGTTTATGAGTTTCGTCAAAATGCACTAAAGCTGCAATGACCATATCATTTGATACTTTTAGCTTGTCCTCCAAATGATTGTGTTGTCCTTGAATGATTCCTTTCACTTGGATGGCATGTTTGCTGGATCCATCCAAAGTTGCTAAGGTATGAATTTTTCTTGCACAAGGTTGTGTATCATCACTATCATGTGTACACAATTGGGGTCTTCATCATCATCATCCTCTCTGTTTGGCCTTATCTCAATGTGCTTTTAGGAACTTAATATTTTAAGTGCAAATTAATGGAAAGTTTAAATAGTCGTTACTCATGGAATTAAATGCAAATCCGGCCGTTATAATCGTTGGCCGACCTTAATTTCGTTCGTGTTGTGCCAACATTCTAATTCCTTAAGGCTATTTCATCGGACTTGCAAGCAATTGGTTTTTACAATTTCTCCTTTTCCAATTCAATGATATCCAAGTGCTCAAGGTTCCTTCCATGTAAAACTCAACTTTTTTCTTCTTAGATCTTGTCTAGTTTATCTATAAGGCCTAATTCTTCTTGGTTCTTTCTAGATTATTTATAATATCCCACTCGGATATTCTCTCCACTTTTTTCTCAAATAAATTTCAGAAACATAAACAAGAATTTATACAATAATAATGATCGAATACTAGTAAATAACCAACAACATTAACCAGTAATACTCTAGAATTCGGTATTGCATTATAAACCAGTAATACATTAACAATCCAATCTTATAAATAGTGATAACGGATAGATTAGATAATAGAAAAAAAACGTAAAATGCAGCTGTTAACTTCGTCGCGAATCCACCATAGATGATGAATTGGGGCTACGTCCAATCCACCAAAGAAGACCCTAAGGGTTTGCCTCCTTGGATCGTGAATAGAAGTTGAAGTTTCCTTAATTTCTCCAAGAGACATCTCAAAGTAAATCAATGTCCAAGCATACCAAAATGAACTCCTCATCCTTCTTTTAAGGGCCCAACATGTGACTCTTGAACTTCCTTCCTCTTCTTTGATCTTTTTTCCCTCTGTCGCCTTTTAACCCTCTTTATAATGTTAAGTTGACCCATTTTATAAACATCTTTAAGCTCTCACAAGCCAAGCTTAACATTATATGAATTTATCTTCATAATTCCTAATGTCCCAAAAAGGGAACTTTATTACAGTTCCCCCCTCCTCAAGATTGCTTGCCCTCAAGCAATAATGAGTCCATAAGCCAATACTAGGGCCCCATATCCATCTGGGAACATCATTGTGGCCCATACTGGTAACTCTAAAGTTAGGACCTGCCATGTCGTGGTGCCAAAAATGAAAATGCAACCCAACTATCAATATGATCCTTGGATCCCATGTTAATCTCCAAATCTCCACTGCAACAGTAGATTGCACAACTCTGATCATAAATCTCCAACTGTGTAGCATCACAACATAATTGACAAAATGTAAAACATACACTTTGTTAACACTTGGATCCCAAACCAACCTATTAGCACAATCTTGGGTGTAGAAATAGATGATCAATGAATCTCCAACCTCCTAAATCAGCCAACTAAATAAATCGGTGCCCAACACATTGCCCATATGCAAGGAAACAAACTCATATGACTCTTGCATGTTGTTGCTATAATCTGAATCAAGAATAGAAATGGTATCCATGTTGTCATTTTGCCTTTGTATCAGAAGGAAAATCATCTAATGAGGTATGTGCGTCGAGAGGAAATCAATCTGCAACTCACTACTGTCCAAAAGTTGAGCCAAATCTAAAAATCTACTAATAGTCTAAGCAAGGCAGCTATTGACAATTGGAGTATGCAGAAAGATAAAATCACCAATCAATAAGTAGGCATCTGCAATATCATAAAAAACATGATAATAAATCTCTAGGTAGGTTATAAAAACCCTTAGGGCACACGAAGGACAACTCTGAAATCTGTGCTTCACCATAAGCATCATCGCAAAAATCAACACCTTCATCATTGAAGAGATCATCGTCAAGTGAAATCTCTGAATTATTTTCACTTGATTTATCTCTCTCCACATGACAATGTGAAGATGTACCACAACTGTCATAAAAATCAGAATTCTCATAGTTTACTTCTTGCTTTTCATTAAAAAATTTTCAACATAATGATCCTTATGGAGATAAGGTGAAGTTGGACTAACGAGTCCTCAACTTCCTCAACACTGATCTCCACTTCTTGAGCTGACTCTTCTTCTTTGCTTTCCTCACAAGTATGATCAAGTGAGCAGATATGCTTACACGTAAAATAAATCTATCTTTTCCGCATTTGGTTCTTGCTCATTTTTTGAGATTCTACAACCTATAATTCCCTTGCCTTCAATTCTTCTTGAGCACCTTGTTGACCAAAGTGCAAGCAACTTTTGAAGCCTTTTGTTTTATGTTTGAAATTGCCAACAACATTTGTAGATATTGCTGAAAATGAGCATCACTCTCATTAATTGTCATAACCATAATGTCTTCCATGGTTGCGGCAACATCTCCATCGTGTTCTCCCATGATTGTGCTTAATAGATTGTGAAACACGGTATGTATTAAATCATACAATCCCAAGTCAAGTAGTAGATTGCACAACCTGATATATGCAAATGATTTTAGTATGGTAACCCTTCTATGGAAATGACTACTACTATCCCCAAGATTTTGAAAACTATCAATATTAAGTTAAACTACATCCTTCATGATGTCATAAGGTTCTTGTTTGTGCTAAAATTCTTATGACCTCCATTAGACAAGAAGTAGCCAACAACCTTATCTCACTATCTAAGTGCTTCAACCATGTGTGAGGATTCAAAACAAACACTATAGGCACAAGAGCAACCTGCAAAAATTCAGGAGGTGATTGATTGACTATGGTCAAACATTCTTCCAATTGAATCAATGTGATAAGATTGTTTTCTCAAGTTTGTGGTTCTAGTCCAAGTTTTTACCTTGTCTCAAAAAGTAATTTGGCCAACTCCATAATGTTGATTGATATCATTTTTAAGTCTAATATTTTTTCTGAACCTACCTTATTCACCTTTTCCTTCCTCAGATTATACATCAAATTAATTGAATGTAAAACTTGCATTGATAAAAAAAGTTGCTTCAACAATGTCTCAACATCTCAGAACATAAACTATCAAATTATGCCAACTGGAAAAAGGTAAGTATTTTCCAATCTCTAGTCTCAATGGAATTGCAACCCACAATGTTTTCAACGTCCAACATCAATACCTAATATGGCAACAACACTCCCTCTTTTATGACTGCATCTATGAAGATTAACCACTCAGCCTTTGTGAATCATCACAGAAAATTGTCATACAACCTTCATGCCACAATAAGTATCAGAATAATTTTATTCTAATACCCTGATATTATAATTGAACCATCTAATATTGTCTCATGCATTTAAGGTTTAGAAGTTTGGTCTTGAGGTAATTGATATTTACCACATGACGTTGCATTGGAATCTGTTAGTTTTGTAGCTTGCTCGGATTTCTGTAATTCTTTCAAATAATATAGCTTCCTGCCCATTGGCTCAGATGAGCTATCCTACCAACCCTTGTGGGAGGACTTTGTTATGTATTGAGATTGTTAAAGAGCCAACAAAATTACAAACCTCATACTACAAGGCACTTTTGTTTAGCTTTGAACTAAGCGTGTTGGAAATTATATTTTATTGTTGAATTACTAGAGTCAAATTGAGCACCTTTAATCTTCTATACCTATGGTTATACCAGAGGAAGGTTCAACATTTCCATGGAAAAATTTACTCACTTCCAACCCACATTGACTGGCTCATCCAAGCTAATTTTTTCAAGATTATTAACTTGGTCGTTCAAAATTGTAGGGCAATAGCAAGATCTGTTACTGATATTCATCATTATAAGGATCATAGTTAGTTGTCTTTTAATTCCCACATCCATGTCATTTGTTTCACAACACGTGCTCTCGACATGCAATGTGGACTGTGTGTCTTATGCTTCTGACCTGATGACCTTCATTGGAGTTATTCGTTCAATATGCTTTTGGTCACACCGTATTAAGCAGTGTATTTTAATTTTTAATGCTTCCATCCTCTGCAGACTTGGAGCACACGACGCTAAGCCATCAACATCAAAATGGAAATGGTGCCCAAACTCATACATAATAAATTCAACAAGTCCTGCCCTCAATGCCTAGGCTTTCGTGCAAAGCTCAGATATACTTTGTTTCTCCTTAAGCTCACAAAATTACCTTATTTTGGTCACTTTCTCTTTCGGTTACCAAAATCTTACACAATGATATTCCACATTTGATGTAGATATTGTTTTGTATGAGTTGGTGACACAGATAATACTTTTGTCAAAAGAATGAATCATATTATTGCAAATGTTTCATCTTCTCCTGCAATATTCTCCAGAAACGACTTCGTAGATATGAATTCTTTGTTTTATTTTTATTTTTTTTGAGACCCAATACTTGTTGGAAATGACATGTCTGTAGCAACAGTTCTGTGGTGAAGTTTTTGTTGCCGTTAGACTTCCCCAAATGCGTTACAAAGTCTCACTGTAATGCACACCCAAAATAGTCTGTGTCATATTTTAATTTAATACCTGCTATTAATCTATGTCTAAGGCTAGCCACGGCCCCCTCAATCTCTATCACCTTTCCTAAATACCCAAAGAATGAATTGTGGAGACCATTTGATAATTTAATTCTTTCACACCATGTTCGGTTATAAAGGATGACACCAGATCATAATTATTAGCTTCCAACGCACCAATAGAAGGCCATTATCATCATTCAACTATAATTTACAAAATATCCATGACATGCTATCAGAAATGTAGATGCCCAGCCTGTGCCAAAGTCTATGGAAAATTGAATTGCCGACACACCCTAGGCCAAAGTCTATGAAATCGAATGTTCTCTAATGTGTTATTCCTTCACCTGTCGGCACCACAATGGAGACTCTCTCCCTCGGTTAGTGAGCAATAATTGTCCAGATTTTGGTCAATTACCTGAAATAACCTCTTAATTCCCCTTACTAAGAGTTTTCCACACCCAACACTAGTGATTGATAAAGCTATTGCTGGAATTATTGAGAAGAAAATGGCCATGCAGAAAACTGATTTCACCAATTTATATGCTATCTTTTGTTATTAAAAAATTAAAGCTCAATATAGGGGTGCACAACAATTTCAGTCCGACTGTGATTCAATGAAAAGACAAGCTTCTGCCAATATAGGCTGCCCCGGATGCCTTTCCGGTGGAAATGAATTGTCTTTCTCGTAAGAATAGTCTAACCCTAAATGGCATAAGCTCAATATGCTCAGTATGAAGTTCCAGATTAAGATCAATCATTCATATTGCACCCATAACTAAACAATAGAAGCCCAACAAAACATAAATATTTGCCAATAGTTTCATCGTAATACTTTATGGTAGCCCCAAATAATCAACCAATAAATAATTTTACTCCTTCAAATGATTTAATTAAGATGTTGCTCCCGTTTTAAATGTGGATGGCGCAAAATGAGTTTTGTTTCTTCCAAACTGACGCAAATATCAAAATCAAAGAGATTTTAGACCTTTGCAAAAATCTTCAAACCCATATTTATTTTATTTCCAGATTCAATTGAAAAGCCCCTTTTTCTCAGAATAGTGAGTAAAATTTTCAATTGAGTGGTTCTCAAAATCTGACCATTAAATTTTTCTGATAAAACCTTTATGTGAAAATGTTTCTAATAAACCTCTGATAGAAGCTTACGGAATATTCTTTCTATATAAAGTCCATAGGGCGACAGGATTTTTGGATCTGATACCACTATAATATTCTAGTCAGATATTCTCTCCAATTTTTTCTCCAATAAATTGAAAATCATAAACAAGAATCTATACAATAATAACCATCAAATACCAATAAATAACCAACAACATTAACAAATAAATAACTAACAAATACTCTAGAATTCGTTATTGCATTATAATCCAGCAATACAATAACAATCCAATCGTATAAACAGTTATAACAGTCAGATTGGATAATCAAAACAGAACCCGAAATGCAGCTATGAACTCTGCCATGAATCCACCACAAATGATGAATCGGGGCTACGTCCAAACCACCAAAAAAGATTTCTGTCCTCAAATCCTGAATAGAAGCTGAAGCTTCCTTAATTTCTCCAAAGGAAATCTCAAAACAAAAAAAATGTCAAAGCATGCCAAAATGAACTCGTCATCCTTCTTTGAAAGACCCAAGGTGTGACTCTTGAGGTTGCTTCCTCTTATTTTCTCATTTTTCCCTCTATCACCTTTTAATCCCCTTTATAATATTAAGTTGACCCATTTTATAAATTTATTTAAGCTCTCATAGGCCAAACTTCATATTATATGAATTTAACTTCAGAATTCTTAATGTCCCAAAAAAGGGACATCACATTATTTTGATCTTTAGGTTTTGATATTTCTCTTGGTGGAGCTTCCCTCATCATGGTTACAGGTTCCATAGCCCTTGACATTTTGATAGCCTCTTGAAGGGTACTTGGGCTTAGTGTCTTGAGCTAAACTTCATTGATAGGGTCCATTAAGCCATCCATAAATAGGAGTATACTGCATTGATCTTGTTTTTTTATTTATCTCTTTGAAATGTATTTCCATGCCCTCATTATTGAACCATTCTACAAGTCTTTCTGCAAATTCGACACAAGATGTTATCTTTGTTGTAATGTCCCTTGTTGGTACCTTACACAATTTAGTTTAAATTTCTCAATTGAACTTTTGCAGACCAATTCTATGTGTCTAATTTCCACTCTCATCCCTTTTTCGTGATGTAATATTTCTTTATATACATTTATATGACAAAAGGTGTCTCTTCATATTATTTATTAATATTAATACTATTATTATGTTATTATAATATTGTATTTCATTATATAATAATTTTTAATTTTGATACTTTAACATCAATGTAATATATTATGCAATATTATAATTTATTATAATAAATTATAACTATACCATTATTAATATTTTTTTAATTTATTATTTATCTATTCATTTATATTTTAATTATATAGATCTGATTTTGACGGTGATATTACAGCCCTCCCCTCTCAAATTTTGCTTGACCTCAAAAATAAATATCATAACTTTTCTTGTAGAGCCAACACACGAAGCATATAATTGGATGCAAGAAGACGTAAGGGATTCATGGAGTATACATCATAATGCATGAAAAACACAAAACATACACAAAGTAAACACACAAGTACATAAAAACTCGAAGTAGACACATGAATGCATGAAAATATGAAGTAGACACATGAATGCATGAAAATATGAAGTAGACACATAAATGCATCAAAACACGAGGAGTAGACATGACATAGACACATAATGCATGCATTCTTGATTAATGCCTTACAATTTACAATTGGTAATGAGCTAGAGTCAAGAAAATGATTTACAAAATTTACTTCTTCGATAGAATCTTGCACCCAAAAGTGATCATTGGTACATATGTGTATGTATAAGTTTCAAAGAAAACATGAGTCATGATAAATTACTCCAACCCAATCCCATACTAAGTTCAAGAGTGGAACTTTGGCCCCTTGGCCTCATCCACACAAGGTGGCCTACTTAGTAGAATGCTTGTTTTATTTTGCTCTAATTATTATTATTCATTGTCGAGAAGAACACTTAGGATGTAAACAGATTGCTTAGTCTCCAAAGTCAACGCTTTCCCTCAAAGTTTACAGATCCAAGCCCTTAAGCCTTTCTTGGACATATCCACAAGGCGCTCGGGGACGTTCATCTCTAGCTTAACTCGGAATAACCGATTGATTGGATCTACACTAGCCTCTCCTTGGATACACCTTTGTTCTCTCTCCTTGGACTACTTCTATAGATAAATTAGTGATAAACTATATGTGAATTGAAAAGTCCATCCTATCCTGGTTATTATTCTAGTCTATGACAATGTTGAGATGCAATAGGTTGCTTAGATACCAAACTCAATGGTTTCCCTCAAGGTTTTACATATCCAAGCCCTTAAGCCTTTCTCGGACATGTCCACAAGGTGACGAAGTCGCTGTTCTCTCCCCTATCTTGGGAACAAGCAGTTGGATGGATTTACACAAGCCTCTCCCTAAACACATCTCTTCTGTTCCTATTAGACTTGGATAATAACAATAGTTGTTGAGCATGTATGTTTAAATAATGGTAACACTCTATCATTATCTGAATTTATTACTATGCATAATCAAAATAAACAATATTGTACATACCAGTCACAAAGATGTAGGAAGCTCCTCTTTATAATCTGAGTATCATCCTTGTCCAATGATGTTCCCTGACTCTGTAAGAAATCTTACTGTATTTAAGTTTTTAACATATAGTTTTGCAGATGATATATGTAATTGATTTCTTTTCTTCTAATTCTGTGTATGTGTTGGGTGTAAAACCTACTGTCAGCATTTGAATGTGACTCAATGCAGATGCTGGTTTTATCGATATTGCCTTGATTACTCTTATGGTATTGCTGCATTTTTTTTTTCTTCTCTATTGTTTTTGTCATCAACTATCTTATTGGCTTGTGATCAAATTAATTAGATTGCTGCGTCTCTTAATAACCAGGTGCCCTCTTAATGAGCAACTAATATACTCTCTTTGTTAATATCAGAATTACTGGCATAGACCTTATTGCTAATGTAGTGTCACTCACTAACGATTCCAATTTTGTTCTTAACATTTTTTCCGTATTCCTTTGATCAATTTCTTTCTCCGTAGCTTCAGTCCATGTTCATTTAATCTGAGATTAGTTACTCCTTCCAAAGGTCTTCTCTCTCTCATACGTACAGTGTAAATGAGTCTAGATTGTAACTATATACTCTTTATGAATACTTAATTTCTTGTTATCAACTCCAGCTTACCTTTTTCTGATATCTTCTTATTATGCCTGTGATATGCACTGACCCAATGGTAATATATGTTCCACCATCTTAGAGAATACTGATATCAGTGATCAAATCCAATCACCCTTTGAATGCTTCCTTGTAATGTGTACAGTAATGTCTTCTAATTTTTAAAGTCCTCTTCCCACGTACAACAAATTTAGTAATAAGAATGATGTATTCCCTTAATTTTCCTCATGAAGTGTAATCTCTTATTTTCTAACCTTTTATGTGATAGTCTTTACTCACGATGTACTAGTGGCTTTGTAGTTGACAGTCTATTTCTTTCCTTCGCTGCCACAAACTATATACTGTTTCCTATTTTTAATCCCCCTTGGTTACTGTACCTGCACAATGTATTGATGTACGTGGGAGTGGGGTCATGGTCTAGGCACACCCTGATACATGTTGACGTGTAGATACAAGTGATTGCCACACGCAACAAGCGGCTTACCTTTAAATCTATTCCCTTCTAATGTGGTTTGCTCTTTGAATGTGTTGCTGCTTTGATGGCACTCACCCCTGTCCGCTGATGTCATCACACTCATGGGTTTTTGGGTCGCTGTCAGATCTTACTCGCAGAAATTTATTTTTATGCCAAATGTTTTTCCTTCTTTTCAATAATCTTCTTTTCTCCTACGTCTATTCCCTATTTGTTGGTTGCGTCTTCTATGTACTATCCAATTATATCCAATACAAAATGTATTCCTTGCATCTGTGGTGATTCCCGATGACACCATTAAATGCTTGAACCAGCAAGAGGTTTTTGTAGGAAAGATTCTGATTCATTGCTTGTCACGATGAGCAGTAAGATTGGATCGTGGGTCACAATCCAGTATTTTACTAGACATTTTGAGTGCTGATGTTTCCAATATGGGATCCCTATAAATTCTTTACCAACAAGTATTGCTGTTGTTCTCAAATTTTGAAGATTCTAGAGCTGGTCGTTACCCAATTAATATGATTGTTATTTGGGTATTATGTCATCTCACCATACCAATCATTGATCACTAGTTATATTCGTTGCTTGGCTACTAATAACTTCGTAATCTTTCTTTGCCATGTGTTTATTTCTTTCTTGTCACTGGTCCTAGTCAAGTCTCACGATATGCTAATGCTCATCTCTGATCATTTTAGACTCAAATAAGATATTCAACTTTTCCATCTAATCCATATTATTATATATCAAATAATCTGTATATTCTATTGACCCGAGTCCATCTTGACTTTCATAATAAATTCTACTTTAGCATTCCATGATATTATCGTTTGTAATTTCCATTTGCATATTGTCTCTTTAAAAATATATGTGATTCCTTATTGCTTTGCCATTCAATTCGATGCCTACCTCTCTTGCAATCAAACTCCTAGATTGCTTAATCATATGTATGTTTTATGAATGTATTGGTTGTCTATTCCTGGCTTAAATTAGTTTCTAATATTATACTTTGTCATGGAATGATAAAGATTAATCTATGTTGAGATCCTAGTTTTATCTTTTCTCTACAAGATGGTAGGCACTAGGCTTTGATAGGCTTTGATACCATTACTAATATTATATTATTATTATTTTATTTATTTATTATTTATCTATTCATTCATATTTTAATCATATAGATCTTTTTGTAATGACCCTTACTATAAAGGCCACTGAAATCCTCAAACTGGACTGAGACAATTTGTCAAACACTTGGCATGTAACTGAATAGAGCTGCGAATAAGGCTAATTGTTGTGCAACTAAACCACAAAGTACAATGCCAATGAACAATAACAGTACCAATAACAATATTCAGATTATGGCAAATTTCAGCTTGCTATTACCGACATTTATGGAATGTGGTGCAAATGCATATGATTATAGATGGAAGACCATATGTAACCCTCATAAATGCAGTCCTAATCTGATTACAACAAAGGACTGATTTGAACACACAAATTGACTGAATTAAATAGCAGATATTAATGAACTGTCTAACTATGCAATTTTGATTGTAATCTACCAAACCCTTGACAAGACAATACAATGCTATGATATCACTGTTCAGATTGGAATATATATGACTGTTACAGCAGTGAATACAATGCAACTTTTACATTTTTTGCCATCAACTATCAACTCAATTGCAATGTAAAAGAACCTGGATCGCTGCCTTAATTTGCTGATGACGGCTGATGAAGTCGACACCCCAAATCTGCCCAAACCGCCCTCCAACTGTGACAAATCTGCAACCCTGTGTTGGCCGTACCAGGTAGCTGGGAGACTGCGATTTCAATATCTGATTTTTTTGTATTTTTACTGCTGACGAAAATGCCCTAATTGGGGTCGCCTAGGGTCATATTGTGCCCTCCCAAAAGCATAGAATAGTTCCCCAATAGGTTGAGGAGATATGAGCAAATATTTGATTCCAAACCCTGGAGTTGCAATTCTGAAAATGTGCCATTTATGTCTTCAAACCCTTGCCAAAATGATCCACCAATGCTATGATGAATTCGAGCCCTTATTCCAACCACGGACAAACCCTACAACGGATTCTCGATGAAGTACCAATGAGATGGCTGAATACCAACTCCAATTATGCAACCCTTCAGTAGATATTTCACTACCTCAGTTATGCCAATCTAGGGGAGTGATTCGTTCCCAAAGATCGAATAATATTTGCAGACCCAAGAGACTACAAATTTGCTCCACAATGGAAGAAGTAGAAGAAATCTCAAATCCAAGCCTGCCCAAATGAGAGGCCCAGCCCTCTATTTATTCACTTTTTCTAAGAAGCTGCTAGAACTTCTAGAAACATCCTTTATAAAATCTCATTATAATGCACTTTTTCTAGAACTTCTAGAAACATCCTTTATAAAATCTCATTATAATGCACTTTTTATAATAAAGTAATTTTATAAAATAAAAAGTGCAACTCAACTTAAAATTATAACATGTAGGCCCCGATAACACATAATAATGAAATATAACCTCTTAACACTTCTTCAAGAGCAAAATATGACCATCTGATCCGCAGAATTGACTCTCTCTCCACACCATTTGCCTACGAGAGTCGAGGATAGGCAAATCCGGCACGCTATACGAGGTCAGCCAAAAATGGGGACATTACACTTTTGATGGGGATATTACATTTGCATTGCCCTAGTTGATCATCCCCTTATACCACTCGTGATATTCTAAGAAAAATGCACCATATTTGATGATGTCTTTGTTGGTTGTAAGGTTTAACTGAAAGGTATCTATATTTTATATCCATGACTAGGTTGTCTCCTTCCTTGATTCATTGAGCTAGTGGTAGATTTCTTAGTTTTAGGTGTTTCCTTCCTTCACTTCCATTATTGTTGTTGGCGATGGTTATTATAGTGTGTGTTTGCATATCCAAATATTGGCCACTTTTATTTTGTGTGTCGAAGTGACTCATTTTTTTACTAAGGTCTCATTCGTCCATTTCTTGTTTGTGTTTTGAATTTTTCCTTAATCTCTTGTGAAAGTATGTTTTGAATTCCTTATTATGTATCAACTTCATAGGATGGCAAGAGTATAAGCTCTTAATTTGTATAATACATCCAGCAATGATTGGTACATTCGTAGCGATTCTCCAAAATCCAACATGGTATCAGAGCTAGATTGGAGGCTACAAATCTAAAAATCTATCTAATAAGCCACCATGAAAGCCAATCTGCGGAAGACAGTGAAATGGGTTGTGGTTACGATCTTGTGGTGGATTGTGAGGAAGCTTTGGGGGCTCTTCATTCTCTGATCCCATTGCTAGACGAGATGTTAAAATTGTTCACTAGTGCAAAGTACCTAGCTTCCGTGGCCACCATTCTTAGGAAACGCACAGCCAAAGCAGGTTTTCATGCCACTCTTCTTTCCCAAATGGTGTGTAGGAAAGTCGTTGAATGATTTGTTTTAAATGGCAATGATGATTTAATTAAAGGGCTTTTTGAGGTGTTAACAGAGGAGGTATGTGAGTAGGCTACTGTCGCTGCCCTTGGGATGTTAATCGAAATTACAATCAACAACAGGAGAAGCAGAAACAAAGCCATCAAGGTTGGGGCGGTGTGTGTTGACTAAATTGCTTCCTAATCAACCTCTTAACAAAAAGAAAATGTGGGAAAGGATTTTATGTCTTCTCGACATGTTGTGTGGATGTACAAAAGTGCTTCCGTCACTGACCACGCTATGGGCATCCATGCGGGCCCTAAGAAGATATTGAGAGCATCTGAATTGGCTAGCGAGAAAATTGTTCAAATTCTTTGGTCTCTTTACCAATTTTCTTGCTCTAGGCATGTTATGAATGAAATATTGCAAGACAGAGTCATGGCAAAGGTTTGCCTTCTCCTTTAAGTTGACTGCACCACTGAGACTAAGACCAGGGCAAGGGAGATGCACAAACACCGTAGTAACCTATGGATGAATTCACCTACATTCCCTCATGGATCTTTTGATTACAAATATGAAGTCACAAAATTTCAGAGTTCCTTGTAATCATTAGTTATAAGGGAGGATAGCAGAAACAAAGAGTTGCAGGAGAGGATAGCAGAAACAAAGAATAGTTGTAATGTTCCCAACCTCCGAATACCATTCTGATCAGTAGTACTAGTCTGACCTCCTCAAATAGAATGTAGGGAATGCAGAAAAGGGGCTGAATGTACGGTATGCAAGATGTGATGTGACCACATGACAATGAATGGGGGGGTTTGTACGATATAGGAGGGAAAAATGGCAGTTCGTATGGTAGTAAAAACAAGAGGCAGTGTGTTTGTACGGTAAGCAATATTTGGTCGTATGTTAGTGAGGTTTATGATTTGTATGGTGATGAAGAGTGTAGGAGTTAGGCCGTAGGGAGGTGGTACAATGGGAAGCCCACAAGGTCGTACGGATGGTAGATGTGGGGTAGCTGTACGATGGAAGATTGGAGGCCATACGGTGGAGAAATGGAGGTTGTATGGTAGGGAATGAGGATGTCGTAGGATTGAAGATTATGTTGTTTGTCAAATGGAGGAGTGCACTAAGTGATGTACAGAGTTTGGAGTGTATGGTAATGCATGCGAATGTATAAAATATGCAGAGGAAATGCACAAAACATTTGCCATAGATTTCATTCACTTAACATCAAGAGAGTTTGGTCACGTTATACATAATGATTTCTCCAATTCACAATATGATGGTGCTCCAATTTTTCAGATCTGAACGACGTATTACAGGCAACAGAATAGGGTGAGGGTTAAATCCCACCGAAACCAAACAAACCAAATAGGGAAGGTCTTTCACTTTCGAAATGGTGAACAACAGAGAACTCCAACAGGATTTCACAGTACAGAGATAATAATCCAAATTGCATACCTAAAGAGTACCTACAAGCCATGTTTAAATACCTGTCAGGGAATGCTTTCTGAGGCTATACAGAGTTAGCCAACAGCAACACAACTACAAAAACAAAACACAATGATTTTTCCAATTCGCAATATGATGGTGCTCCAATTTGCTAGATCCGAGCAAAGTATTATAAGTGACAGAATAGGGTGAGGGTTGAATCCTAAGTTATCGGATTCGCACCCTAGAGCTCGGGTCTGGGTCCGGATTCATTCGGGTCCGGATCCGAGCCCGGGTCCGCGACCGGTCAGGGCAGGGTCCGCATTTTGGCCTGCGGGTCCTCCCGGGTCCGTGCAAGCACCCGGAGGACCCGCAGGCCAAAATGCGGACCCTACCCGGACCGGTCGCCGACTCGAGCGAATCCGGGCAGACCCGCGGAGGTGGGGCCAAAAAGTGGCCCAAAAAAGCAATAAAATTATATTTTTTTTATTATTTTTTTTGCCAAACCCTAAAGTAAGGCCTATTAGATGCATTTCATTCATCTAATCTCTCATTTGCTTTGTCATTTTGCTCTCTCATTTTGGTGTGGCCATTTTGCAAGTTTGAAGAGAAGGTTGTAGAGATTGTTTGTGGAGTCTCAAATCTTTCAAATAATCAGTGTTGAGTGTTCCAGGTATGCATTTAATCCTTCCTTTTGCTTCTTTCATAGTTTGTTTTTAGTTTTTTAAATTTTTTTTATTTATTGTTCTAAATTTTTATCAAGTTTTGTATAAGTTTTGAAATATTTTTTTAAATTTGTTTTTATAGATTGCAAGAATCCAAGAATGAGTAGTCAGGGTTCAGTGGGTGGGGTGGGATCCCAAAGATTTAAAATTGATAAAGGCTCTCCTTTGTGGAAGTATACAACAAGAATTGAGCAATGTGCTGGTGGGGGAGGGTATATATGGAAATGCAATTTTTGCCAAAACCAATATAGAAGCTCCTATTTCCGGGTTAAACATCATTTGATAGGTCCACCAGGTCGAGGGATTTCCATGTGTGAGGGGCCCCTAGAAGGAGGTAAAAAAGGGTTGTCGGCTCCTCAAATAGCAGGCATGTTAAAAGAATAAGAAGAGGCTGATAGGTTAGTGTCAAAGGCAAAAAAAGATAAGTCAAAGCAAATACCACCAACACCACCCTCTCAAACAATTAGTAAACCACATCCCTTCCTACCTACCCCATCTATGGATGAAGATGAAATAGAAACACCCGCATCCCGCAAGAGAGGCCCATTAGATATGGCATTTGAAAATGACAAGAGAGAAATTGCTGACATAAAGGTTGGGCGTTGCCTCATTACAAATGGTGTTTCATTCAATCTAGTGAGATCCCCTTATTGGAGAGAGATGGTGAAAGCAATAAATGATGCACCTGATGGTTACCAATCCCCTGGATATGAAAAGTTGAGAACCACCATATTGCATAAGGAGAGAAAGAATGTAGAAAACCTCCTCAAACCAATTAGAGATTCTTGGATCCAAATGGGGGTGAGCATTGTCTCTGATGGATGGAAAGATTGCAAAAACCGTCCATTAATAAATGTGATTGCTGTTTGCCCCAAGGGGGCAATGTTTTTGAAGGCAGTTGATTGTGAAGGGCAAGTAAAGGATGCAAATTTTATTGCCCAACTTCTCATTGAATCCATAGAGTCCGTGGGAGTTGACAATGTTGTCCAAGTAATAACGGACAATGCTAAAGTTTGTAAGGCTGCAGGTGCTTTGGTAGAAGCACGATATGAGCATATCTTTTGGACACCATGCACTGTCCACACCTTGAACTTGGTGATGAAAACAATGGGCAGCCAAATTGAATGGTCGAAAAATGTGTATGAGGGTGAGCAGATCCAAATGTTTGTGACAAACCACCATATGTCACAAGCAATTTTCAGAACTTTCTCCCACTTGGAATTATTGAAGGTAAATTTTAAACTTTATTTAGCTTCATTTATCATATTAATTTTTGTGTCATACTTTACAAAATTTAATACATATTCTTAAATTTTTGTGTTATCAACTTATCATATTAACTTACAATTTGAATTAACATGGTAATAGGTTGCTGAAACAAGGTTTGCTTCACACACAATCGTCCTTAGACGACTTGTGAGGGTGAAAGAGGCATTGGGTCAAATGGTTATTAGCAAAAAATAGGGTGGATGGAAGCAAGCTGATACAGAAAAGGCCAAAACTGTAAAGGATTTGATCTTGAGTGATAATTTTTGGAATAGGGTGGAATACGCATTAGAACTCACCGAGCCCATCATGTCTATGCTTCGGTATGCCGACACGGATGAGCCTTGTTTGGGGAACATATATGATGCCATGGACTCTATGCTAGAAAGAATGAAATCAGTAAGTTTAAATTTTTATACAATACTTTATCCTTGTTTATTGAGAGATTTTGATTTTTTATTTTAATTAAGTTATTAACACTACATCAAGATAACTTACATGTACATCATTTGACATCCTAGGTCATTCAAAGGAGAGAGCAGGATCCTGATACCTTGTACACTAAGGTGGAGAAAATTGTTCTACATCGTTGGAACAAGATGACTAAACCTTTACACCTCTTGGCATATGCACTTTCTCCTAGATATTATAGCAGTAAGATACTTGTTATTCCTGGTAGAGTGGCACCATATAGAGATCCTGAAGTTGCTGTTGGGTATAAGAGGGCACTTAACAGGCTCTTTAGTGATCCTGATGTGGCATCAAATGTTAGGAGGGAGTTTGTTGATTTTGTCTCAAGCAAAAATGCAGAGCCTGATGCAATCAATGACCAAAGTAAATTGGATGCCATTGGATGGTGGTACTTACATGGGGAAAGTTACATGTACCTCCAACCTCTTGCCATTAAGATCTTGTCACAAGTATGTATTTAAGTTTTTTTTCCTTTTCTTATGGCCACTTAGCTTGTCGAATTAGCACTCTTAAATTCCTATTGTATTGTAAAATTACTTAGCTAATTTTTTAAAATTTGTTGGTTGTCTCTCTAGGTTGCAAGCTCTTCTGCTGCTGAGCGGAATTGGAGTACATACTCCTTTATCCACTCAGTGAAGCGTAACCGGTTGGGTTCAAAGAAAGCAGAGGACTTGGTATTTATTCACAACAACTGGCGCCTCTTATCACGCAAGGATCCAGGATATAAGAAGGGACCAGAGAAGTTGTGGGATGTACTACCTAAGACTTCTAACTTGGATATGACTGTCCAAGATATATCTAGAATTGCCTTGCTAGATGTTGAGGAGGACGAGGAGGAGGATGTGGCTGCATCTGGGGCTAGTGGAACTGGTTTGGGTTCCAATGATGTGGAAAATGTCAATGATATAGATGAGGATGAAGCCATTGATCCCTCATATTTTGATGACCCATTTGACCCTTGAAGGGTATTTGCATCTTTGATAAACTATGTTTAAACATTTGTCATTGACTCATTGAGTCATTTATGATTTATCACTATGTTTCACAGTTTCAAACTTTATTAAGTCATAATTTATTATCTATCAATCTGATGAAGTAGTCTATGTTTTGAAATTCAATTTTGCATTTTAGTAATTCAATGTATGATTTTATTTACAACATTAGCATAGATTAATGAGTGAGTATTTAATGTTTATCTTTGACATTTGGCATTGATCAATAATCAAGTAACATTGATATATTCATACTATGGAATGACTTAGTTTTACTTTTACAACTATATGAGTTTATAATATATATATATATACTAACAAACCCACCCACGAACCCAAATGGGGAAAAAAAAAATTGCCCGAACCCACGAACCGAACCCCGAACCCGAACCCGTCCCCGAACCCGAATCGGTAACTTAGGTTGAATCCCACCAAAACCAGACAAACCAAATAGCGAAGGTCTTTCACTTCCGAAACGGCGAACAAAAGAGAACTCCAGTAGGAATTCACATTACAGAGATAATAATCCAAATTGCATACCTCAAGACTACCTACAAGCTATTCTTAAATACCCGTCAGAGAAAGCTTTCCGAGGGTGTACAGAGATAACTGATGGCAACACAACTACGAAAAAAAAACAAAAATGGGTCTGAGATATAATAAGTCAAATGGCCCATTAACAATAGTTTGATTAATAATCTATTTTATGACTGGGATATTACAGTCCTCGTCCCAAAATTTGCTTGTCCTCAAGCAAGCGCAATGTTGGATGCTATAGAATGTGCTCGCCTTCCTAGGTTGCGTCGTCTAGCGGCAAGTGTTTCTAGCATACCAAATATTCAATCACCATTCGGTTCTATAGGGTCTTCTCACGTACTTCAATAATTGTTGTTGGTTCCAATATGAGCTTTCCTTCTTCATTGAGTGGCGGAACGTCTGTAGCTACCGTGACATTCTATCCCACAGCTTTCTTCAGGCAGGAAACGTGAAAGACGTTATGAATACAGCTCCCTTCTAGAAGTTCCAACTTGTAGGCAACTTCACCAATGTGGCACACTACAAAATAAGGGCCATAAAATCATGGCTTTAATTTTTCTTTTCCCTTTTCTTTCAATGATGATTTTCGGTATGGCTGGAGTCTGAGATAGACCAAGTCTCCTACTTCGAAAGTCCTCTCTATTCGGTGTCTATCGACATACATATTTTGTTGATTTTGTGCCCATTGTAAGCTTTCCTTTAGGTATCTTAGGATGACCTGTCCCTCCTGAAGCCAGTCGCTCTCCCTTGGTGCACGACTGTCTCCCAAAACTATGTCAATGAAGGAGAGGGGTTTGTACTTGTATAGCGCTTTGAATGGTGTCATCCCGATGGATATATGGTACGTGGTATTGAAACAATATTCCCCTAAGTGTATCCATTTTACCCACGCTTGTTGTGCCAAAACGTAGTTCCGAAGGTAACCTTCGAGCGACTTGTTCACAATCTTTGTTTATCCGTCTGTCTGAGGGTGGTAACTAGTACTTGGCAACAATTCTATCCCTGCCAAAGGAAACAATTTTGTCTAGAAGATACTGATGAATTGGCCATCCTGATCACTGACAATGTTTCAGGGTAACCCGTGCAGACAAAAGACTTCTCTAAAAAACAGATTGGCAACCAATGCGGCCTGAACATCTGAAGAGATGGCGAAGAAATGTGTGTACTTTGTCAATCTGTCAACCACTACGAAGATACAATCCTTTCCGTTGACCTTGGGAAGTCCAGTTATGAAATCCATCGAGATACTTTCCCACTTCTATTCTGGAATTGGCAAAGGTTGCAATAACTCGGTAGGTAGAGTATGTTTGGATTTGTTCTGCTGGCAGATCACACACTCTTACATACGGCAATACGTCTCCTTTAAGACTTTTCCATGAAAACCTCTCCCTGAGACATCTATAATTTTTGAGAAAGCCCGGGTGTCTTGCCAAGGGTGAGTCATGTACCTCCAATATTTTCTGCTTCAATTTGGATTTTGGCACTAAAAATATCTAATTCTTATAGAAAATGATGTCATCCACTAATTTGTACCAATCATCCTAGGTATTGTCATCCATTAGCTCAAATGCAAATGTGTTTTTGGAATATTCTACCAGCAAATGTGCTTTCCAGTCAACTGAAATCTGGGTTAGTAAGCAGATGGCGGGTTTCCTAGACAAAGCATCTACAACCACATTGTTCTTTCCTTTCACATATTCAATGTCAAAATCAAAAACCTAAACCTTACTTACCCATTTTTGTTGCCTCTCGTTCAAGTCTTGTTGCTTCAGAAAATATCTTAGACTATTGGGATCCATACACACAACAAACTTGGCACCCAACAGATACTACCGAAATTTGGTTAGTGCATGTAAGACAGCCAACATCTTTTTGTCATAAATAGAATATAAACATTCTGTTTGCTTAAGCTTCTTGGTCTCATAGGCTATAGGGTGTCTATCTTGCATTAGTACAATACTAGTGCCATCTCCGGATGCGTCGCACTCCAGAATGAATGGTCAAGTGAAATCAAGTAATACAAGTATAAGAGAAGTGCCCATTACCTCTTTCAACTTATCAAAAGTGAGTTGTATCCTCTCATTCCACTGGAAAGAACCCTTCCTGGTCAGATCCGTTAAGGGTGCCCTTAGTTGAGAGAATCCTTTAACGAACCTCCAATAATAACTGCACAGTCTGAAAAATCTTCACAATTCCGTGAGTGATTTTGGGGGAGGCTAATCAAGGATAGCTAGAATCTTCTCCTGATGAACTTGAACTCCATATTTACTGATAATATGCCCCAGTTACAATATTTCAGTCATACTGAATTCCCACTTGGATTGCTTGGCGAACAAAGACTGATCCTTCATGATCCTAAGGACTTCATCCAGATGCTTCAAGTGCTCTTCGCATGTCCTGCTTTGAATAAGGATATCATCAAAACATACCAGTAAGTACTTACGCAATTGTTTGTTGAAGATGCGATTCATGCATGATTGGAATGTAGGCATGACCAGGATCTCATAATGCCCGTAGTGACAACATAAGGCCATCTTTTCCACGTCTTCTTCCCTCATGCGGATCTAATGGTATCTAGAACTGAGATCTATTTTTGAAAAGTAGACTGTACCATGTAATTCATCCATCAACTCATCTATCCTTGTAATGGGGTATATATTTTTTATTGTTTTTCTGTTCAACACACGGTAGTCCACACATGCACATCATCCTGTCCTTTTGACCAAAACCACTAATGACGCAAAATGGCTAGAATAGGGGCAGATCCATCCTTTCTCCAATAATTCCCAAATCGTCTTTCCAATCTCATCTTTGAATTTCTTAGGATGGTCATAGGGAGTGGTTATGACCAGCTTGGCTCCTGCTTCCAACTCGATAGTATGTTCAAACCCTTGATGAGAAGGTATGCCAGGAGTAATATCTATAAAAACATTATCATGTTCACTCAAAATATTTTGGAGATCCTCATCTTGGGTAGGTGTTTGTTGCCTTTTATAGGGTCTACCGAGACAAAACAATGTGTAGCCCAAGAAACGTCATCACTTTAAAAAATTGTCTGCATCCGATGTGTAGAAACTTCCTTCAGACTCTCATTTTCCATTCTACGGAGAACAACCTTTTTTCCATCGACAATAAAAGTGAAGTCTATCCGTTTGAAGCTCTAAGTGTATTCATCAAGTGTCTCCATCCATTGTATGCACAGAATAACCTCCATATCATCAAGGTCCACTATGAAGAAATCATCCGACACCGTGTGGTTCGCCATTGTGATACTTAGTTGAGGAACACGGTGTGTGCAGGGCAAAAGAGTGCCTTCAAAAACCTTGACCTGAAATCTTGTGTGCGTTTCTGTAGGTAGACCTCTTCCTTTCACTAGAGATGAATTTATGAAGTTAAGAGTAGCTCCGCTATCGAGCATTACCATAACCCATTGTCCTTGAAGGGTTCTTGGTACACGAAACACTATGCACCTTGGGCTCCAGCTAGGGCGATAGTTCCTCTGTGTCGTACCAATGCTGCAATTCTTTTGGTTCGTTTCAAACTGACCATGTTGGTGTTGTCACGATGTTGGTTGTCTTCGGAGGGTATTTCTTCCTGTTCGTTCTCATCATCGGACACGACCTCATTGTAGTGGATCTTTCCTTTTCCGAGGCATCTATGGCCAGGATCCCAAGGTCCCTTGTAGTTGAAACATAGTTTCTTCCTTCGGAGCTCTTGTTTGGTAGCTTCGTCCAACAATAGGTTCTTGGGTGGAGGTCTATTATCTTTGTCCCTTGGAAACACTAGTGGTTTGGAATGTGAGTAACTTTGAGAGGATGATGCCATACTTCATGCCTTCTTAATGGCCTCTGACAAGGTGGTAAGATTGAACCCTTTTATCCAACTTTTTAGTGGTTCTATCTGTCCGTCTATGAAAAGCACTATCTGTTTTATTTTAGAAATGTCTATGACCAAAACACATAGTTTTTGAAATTCCACAATGTACTGGTCGACCGATCCAGTTTACCTCAGCTGTGCAAAATCTTTGAAATTGAGTTTCGGGTCTTTACCATCAAATTGATCTATCAATCTCTTAGTGAATTCTGCATAAGTATTTATTTGATCATGACCCTATGTGATGGTGTCGTGATGCCACCATTCATGCGCTACTCCCTCCAAGTGTAACACTGCATATTTAATTGCTTCTTCTAGCATGGGATTAAGCTGGAAGTAAGTATCGGCCTTCATTACCCATGCTTGCGCAAATATGGATCTAGATCCGTCAAATGGAGACAAATTTACTTTACTCAACTTCCACCTGAGGTCATCGTTGAAATAGCCTCTTTTTCCTCCTCTCGAATATCTCATTCTCAGATCAGTATAATCTTTGTTGGATATATCTTCCTTAGAATTCGCATTCTTCCAATCTTCTCTCAGTTGTTCTTGCACTTCTTCAAAGGTCAGTTGCTTCCCTTCAAGTGATATCTTCGTCCGTTGGGGGAAAAGACGGCATGGATGGTCGAGAGCGTGTTGGACTAAGTCACAAGGTTCGGCAAACTTCAAAGATGAAGTTCGAAATCTGTCAAATATTCAGGGGTTCAAAAAAGTTCGATAAAATTGATAACAAATTCGTGTTAAAACAACTGTATTTGGTCTGCTTAAAATTTTCTCACTGTCGGCTGCTTTGTCTGACACATGAATGGGAAAGAGCGAGGGTTTTAGCCGACGCACAGCCAGGGAAGTGGGTGGTTTCACGATTTTCCTCCCCAACCCACCATTGACTACAGTCTGCTATTACTCTTCCGTCTTATTTTGACTTCAACGAATATTTTTCCCAGGTTCTCAAATATTTTTTCCTAGGTTCTCAATGATCTTCAACAGCGATGAACAAGCCCCAGTCGTCATTTCTAAATTTTTTATTTCATTTGATGTTTTGGTTAAAATTACAATAATTTTGTTTATATTGCTATTATAATGTAGTTTATAATTATATTGTTATTATTATGTATGTGTTTTTTATTTCTTTATCAATAGTAAAATATAGATATTTTTATATTAAAAAAACATTAATATTTAATATATTTTTTGTTTATGTATTTTTTTAGTAAAATATTAATATTTTTCTTTTATCAATAGCAAAAAAAAAAAATTTAATCTTTTTATTAGGAAAACATTAATGTTTCATGTATATTTTGTTTATGTATTTTATTAGATATTAATATTTTATATGTTTAGCTATTATTACTCATTAATTTACTATAATTACTTATTTTATATATATATATATAAGGCAAATTTTATGTCGAATTTTTTTGACCCCGTGAACTTCATCCGAACTTCATGGTTGTCGCATTCGAACTCGAACTCGAACCTTGTGACTTAGGTGTTGGATGAGGGTTTGCTTTACCCAAAACCGAGTCCGCGCCATGACCATTTTGTTCTCCGGATATTTTATTGTCTACCAACTTCTTGAGAGTCTCTTCCATGAGTCACTGAGTATCATTGATCTATGCCTAATTCCTCGCAAGTTCTCTCAGTAGTGCGATGAGTTTGGCAGCCATTATATCAATGGAATGGTTTCTTCTTCTCTTCTGGCTATAAACTCTCATTGACTATCCACAGGCTGGCAAGATCGAAGCTCTGATACCATTGTAATGTTCCCAACCTCCGTATACTATTCTGATTAGTAATACTAGTCTGACGTCAAATAAAATGTATGGAATGCAAAAAAGGGGCTGAATGTACGGTATGCAAGATGTACTGTGACCACGCGACAATGAATGGGGGGTCCGTACAGTACAGGAGGGAAAATTGGCAATCTGTACGGTAGTCAAAATAGGAGGAAAAAGTGGCAGCAACTCAACGAACTTTGACCGAGTCTAACTTAAAGAGAAATTATTGGATTACATGTCATTACATATGCAACTTGTTGTTACTAAAATTTCGCACATGTGTAAAATTTAAGTATGAAGACAAAGAAAATGCATGAATGTCATTCATTTCACACAAGAATGTCCTTGTATTATTCATCAAAAGATAGATACAAACGATATTTACAACTGATAGAATGAAATGAAATACTGAAATTAAATTTCTCTCACACAATTGGTTGTGAGAGTAGCCTTCAAATCTACTAATATGTATCTCTATTCCATGAAAGTGCATAAACATGAAAGAAAGAGCATAGAATGAGAGAGTCATAGGGCACCAATCATTGCCTATAATGACTAGTCATGTTTCGTTGCTCCAATCCTACTTGCCTTCTGCCCCGAACTGCATTTCCTCCAAGTCTCTAAGTCCTACATACAAAGAGGATGGTCAGATCCAATGGATCTGAGCAATGACGGAAACACCCCACCTCATATGCAAAGAAACTATGGTACTGTCATATCATGCACTTGCTTAAAATAGAAATATATACCAGCAAAGAGGCAATCATCATTACATCAAATTTTAATTGCTAACATGTTTGCTTCCTATGCAGCATCCTATCTCTAATAATTATGCAGATATAACCATAGGCTCCCACGAGGGTTATTGAGCCCGACATACCCATTAGAGGTAGGATTAATGGAGCTAATTAGAATAAGTTAAGGAGTATCAAAGGGACCTATTTATGTATGAAACCTCTTGGTTCTACAATACAGTGAATGCTACAGCCAAGTGCATGTCAGTAAAACTACAAACAGCAGGCAGATTTCAACATTCTAAAAGGGAAATGACTATTTGTGCAAAGAACACAATCAATACATTGCAATGAAACAAAAGCATGACAACAACTTTCAGTAAAATGTATCAAATATGAATCATAGAGAGATGTGACAAAGTACAAACTGCCTTCACTACAAAATAAACTACAGGGTAATGTATGAAAGCTACAGCAGTTAGACGAATATTTAAATGATAATGTTCAGAAGTTGAAGTTCAATATTTGCTACAGAGACATCCTGGTATTTCAAATAACAATTTGCACAGTACAAACAGAGTATTCCCCAACTAGAAAATGTATTGAAATGGGGCACACATATACAATGAACATTCATATGAGCGGCAAATGTATGGGACAGTCATGAATCACTTCTTATGCATCAGAGGCATAGCAGCTTCATACTATAGTCGGAAATGTAGCAGAATATAGAAAGCTGAAAGGGGAGAATTAGAGTCAGTATTGCAGTTAAAACATTTGATGCCAAACATCAGAAGGTTTTGTAAACAAAGAACCAGTTGTTATCTAATACCAAGAATATGCATTAAAAAATCAATTGCTAAAACAGGTAGCCCCAATTAAGTTCAGAAAGGAATGAGTGTTTTGTCAACAAAACATCAATGTATGCTGCTGTAGCTGCAAATACAAAACCGTGGAAAGAATAATAGCCGTGAAATACTGAAGATGGTATGTTGCAGCCAGAGAAAACAAAAGTGCAGTAAATAAACCCCAGAATGTTACCATAATCATGGCTAACTATTAAGTACTGAACTGGAGAAAATTTATTAGAAGAAAGGGAGTGTCAAATAATGGAGGTTAAAACATCATCTTTGTCAATAAGTGTTCAAACAACTCAATAAACAGTACTTAAAGATGCTACATATATAGTTTGAAGGAAAATTGCTGCTACAGGTTTTCAAAAACTGCTGAGAATATCTTTCAGACATGGGGAATTATGCACAGGAAAATCCGAAAGGAAAGAGACTGCATAAGAATCCCAAAGAGTATGATGGATTTTTCCTATATTGCAATAGAATGAGGGGAAATTTCAGAGATCGTTCCTTTTCAAGCTTAGTGGGGTTTTGAAACTTATTTTAAAGGAGAAAAATGTATTTTTAAGCATTATATGCTGCAGCATATTCGGACTGTAGTATTGAGTGAAAAAAATAATATAACAAGAGGTTTCATAAAGTCACATACGTGCAGGTAAGTCCAAGAATTTTGGCGGAAAAATTCCCACAATGAAGGCTACGGTAGCATCAATGAATCCAATTAGCAGGTCACGGCTAGCAGAAGACATTCTCCTCACAAAATACCTCCACGTGAACATCAAAAGATCAATAAATGGTAACTAAGGAGAGCCCATTCACAACTTAACAAAACTTTAACTTGGCATTGAAAGTACCATAAATTTCAGGTTTGTAAAGAGAGTCAAAATCCACGTAGCTACAGAGTGATTCCAATTTGCCCTTGAAAATGCCATGAAATCAGGTAAAACAATCTCCAGAAAACCCTGAATAAATGCACAGCCAACTCCATGATTAACGGCATAAAAAGACCAAGTCTGAGCAGTAATAACTCATGGCACATAGCTGGAGTCTAAAATCTAGCAAACAACAGAGCCAAATGCATCCATTTCTTAGGTTGTAATTGGATCCATTTTCCAAAAACATTGTCACCACCAGTTACAACGAACTCCACAGGCTGGAGAATATTAAGGCTCTGATACCACTGTAATTATCTTGCTGATGAGCGGTTTGATAAACAGCCTGTTCTATCTTGTTGACAGTCTGGTTCAATGTTTTTGGAATGAATCTTGTTTAGTTGTAATCATGGGTGTTTGTGAGTAACTCACAGAGTTATTCAACACATACTACTCAAAGGGAAGTAACCAAAATGTTACACACACACACATAACATAACATTATCCCCAGCCTGGAGCACAGATATGCTTACGGAAACGAAAAAAACATTTTCCAAAAACAAGGATGTAGTCACTTATACCCACCTATACTGTGTAGTTTCCCACTTCCCTTTTCGCTGACAGGTGATCCTCTTTGGCTTATTGCAATGGTAGTGTGAAGTCTGTTCATCCAGTTTTGGGCGTGGGTGCCCGATGGATGTCTCCCGACTTAATGAGTGTGTGTGTGTGCACGCCTATCTATTACCTTTGTTCATCCAACTTGCTCCCATTATGTAACAACACAATCCACGACAACTTATTCAACTTGTAACATCCGCCATGGTGCTCTTCCCTATCGAGTTCAACACCCCAGGACTAAACGGTTTACACTAGCTATGTATATGACAGTTGTTTCTAATTCAGCTTGCCTTGTCTACGTTGATAGTTCTTACTGCCACATTCTGTGCTGGGTATCACACTACTTGAAGTTGTTTGTATCTATTCAAACCCCAAGACCATTACTTACAAAGGCGTCAAGGTTGGTGGACTTGTGAGGGTTGTATCCCACAATCCCTTTTGCGGTCGTGACCAGGTCTACAAGCTCGTGACGCTTCTCCTAAGCTTTTCAAATATCTCAAAATCTTTGTCCCTTGTTCAACCTTTGTGATACTCTCTTAACTCCTCACTTCAGCGGTTAGCTTTCCTTCCTTGAGCGTAACCGATGTTGCTTAGTAAGCCAAGGAATCCCCTCCTAACCTTTGTGGTGTCTATTCAGCTATTGACCAAACATGGCTTACTCAATTGTTGTTCATCCACATCAATAGCCAAGTGCTAACATGTGCCCCAGTAAGACGAAAACTAGTTCCCTTGGCTTATTCACTGCTACTGCTAACACATATTTTGTTTTTACCAATTGCCCAGTCCATTAGATAGCCTCTAAGAATGACACATAGGAGGCCACGTTCACCTTTTCTTCATGTTGCTCTGACGAGGACATGACATAGTTGGATTCTACTTCATTCACCTTTTCAGAAGTGAAAGATCTTCCCTATTTGACTAATTGTGGTTACAAAGGGGTTCATCCCTCACTTTATTCTTCTCTATCTCTCTTGACTTTAGATCTAGCAAGTCTGAGGTGCTAGTATTGTTTGGTATCAAAGATTTCTTTTGGTATGCATTTCACATCTATATAGTATATGTGCAATATTGTTGTTCATTGTACTCAATCTCTAACGAATACTTTTTGAGTGTGACTAAGGATTAATTTACTTCACCATACTCCAACTATTTTTGTTCACCATACATCTCTTGCCATCATGTGCAAACTCGTACATGAGAAGTTGCATGGTAAAGGTCATATGACCAACCACCCACACACCTAATAGCTCACCATATAACCCATACCACCATACGATATCTTCAATCCTTCCACCCTATGCGACTGGGAAGCACCACCCTATGTGGATTGTCAAACATCATACACCACCCCTAACTCCGTATGATCCTCTTTGGTCAGTTGTAGACCATCAACACACATGCACATTGTATGGTCTCCTACCTTCCACTGTATACCCCTTTTGGTCTTTGTTGTATCATACAACTTGCATATACACCTACATAGAAGAGACTTGTATTGTTCCTGACCCCAAGAGGTTCGCATGATTAAGAGTAAGGAACATTACACATACTCTCAATCACGCAAACCTCTCTGATGTTTCTGGCATCAGGGAGTTCTTTGTCATTCAAAGCACACCGTGATGTAGATCCGCCTGAGGTTTTCCTACAAGTTTCCTCATTGAAAATAACACCAATCATGTTATCAAATTTTAGGGTATTAGATCCAAAAAAAAAAACTCACAACCATTACCAAGCCATTCCAACTTTCAAGAAAAGAACACAAAATTAAGAGAGCCCTAATTTCTTCATCAAAATTGACATTTACAAAAGATAATTGACTGATAATGGAATTAAACTCATTTAAAAGATCAGCTACAGATGCACATTCTACCATCTTCATATTAAATAAACACTTAATGTGAAATACCTTGTTTGAACCAAGGGGCTTTTCATATAGTTTCACTCTAGAGCTTGCATCAACTCTTCTTTCGTCTTAGCTTTTGTAATATTAAATGCCATCAATTAATCCAAAATATCTCAGTCCTCATCTATCATAGTGGTCAATTTCTTGGATTTTTCTTGTAATGGCTGCCATAAATCCTTTTGATAAAGATAGTCCTCCATCTGCATTTTCCATAACTGAAAGTCTTGCCCATTGAACTTCTCAACCTTCAGCTTACCCTCGTCTGCCATCACTCCCACTCAACCATGAAACTTGCCTTCGAAAGATAGCTATAAAAATAATGACGACGACCTCGCTCTAATACCACTTGTTAGGATTAAAGAGACAAAAATAACAATTATGTTCAAATATAACCAATATCGAAGAATAATAAATCGCACAAAAGATAACACAAGACACAAAGATTTAACGTGGTTCACCCAATTCCTGGGCTATATCCACCAACAATGAGTCCAATATTCTTATTATCTAATAATTACAACTTAATTACAATCCATACTCCGTTATAGCTCAATATTGTTGCAAGAAGCTACAATCTCATCATACATTATGAAATCCCTAACTCTAAGCCATTTTATACAGGCTTTTTGCGACCTACAAAAATTAGGGCTAGAATAAGTCATCCAATAAAAAAATAACAATTGACACCTTTTACAATAGTAAATTCATTTTTTATGTCTTTTACAATCTTTGTCATGCAAACCTCATTGGGTCTAGGAGATGCTCATAGAGGTGAAGCATCGAGACTTCCCGAGAGGTCACCCATCCCAGTACTACTCCAGAGTGAGAGCACTTAACTACAGAGTTTTCACCATGATTAAACCCACTTGCTTGCAACCCCAATTGTAAAACCTTCACTAAGTGTTGTGCCTTATGAACCATTCATTAGAAAGCTTGCTAAGTTCATCAATTGGTAAGTAGGAGATATTTTCGATAGCTAATCAAACTATGATATTGCTATTAGGATTTAACTATGTAGTTTTTTGAGTCAAACTCATTTACTCATGTTTCATGAGTAGTGGTTCATACGAACCCATCTCTCGTGAGAATGAATGGAACACTTAGCACTCAAAGCCCTTGAACGTATCAAAGGTATTGAAGAAAGATTCCATGACATGATGGCTTCTTTTAATTACGAGACCAATACCCTGAAAGAAGATTTGGGTATTTGGGATCAAATGTAAAAGGATAATTTGGATGTCTGGATATATTCTACAAATATTGGGGACTCATGGGTCATAAGGCACAAGTGCTGGAAAAGCTTTTGACAATAATATAGGGAGCCTTAGAAGGTTGTCAGGTAGTAGAAATGGATATCATGGGCAATCTAAGATAAATGGGATGCAAGGTCCTTACAGAAGATCATTAGGGTACACTAACATAGTGAATGCTAATTTTGATTAAGAAGATTTTGGATTGCATGCAATGAGCAAGTTCACTACATACAAGTTTGTGGCAAAGCACTTGTGGGATTCTCTTGCAAAGAATTTACCAAGTTTTAAAAACATCACATGCTAATGCAGTTAGGGTTGAAGCCATTTCAAAGACAATGAAGATTCCAGATCTTCCATGGTTCATGATTGTATTCCCAAGTATAAGGCTTTTCTTAACAATCTTAAGGGTTGATTCAACTTTTTTTGCCTTTTTCTTTTTAGTTTTTAGCATTTCAAGTTTGTAGATGCAGAAGACATATTGCATTTAATTTGATTACACGAACCTTTAGTACATGTAATCCAATAAATCTTCTTTCTTAGTTTTACTAGGTCAAAGTGGCTGAGTTGCTCCCACTTTTCCCTCGCTCTTTCTCTCACTTATTTTTCTTTATAAGAAGTGCACCCCTCATTGTGAAAATTATCTTTATTTTATGCAAGAGAGCTTTAACAAAATTGTGCAAGCATAATTTTAATTTTGGAGTATCAATTTGGAAGAAAAGTGAATACAAGGAAACAATTGGAGTTGAAACTTTGATAAAGAGCGATTGTGATAGCGCAAATTAGAAGCGTTGGCTGTAATTTGTGCATATTTTCCTTGATTCATGTTATTATTGTGTATTTAATAATAGAGCAATAGTGAGTTAAGAAACAATTGAAGCCAAAGCTTTGATTAGGAGTGATTGTGATAATACATAGACTAGAGGCTTTCATTACATCTTGTGTTATCATCTCAAATTCATGAAAAAGTTAGAATTTCTCTGCTTCAGGAAGTCTTTGTGCCCCAATGGTATAGGTTTTTCTTATAGAATAGATTAAAATAGGACGTAGAGTCAAACTGGTATGCTTTCTATCAGCTTTTGAGTTGGTGTTGGTTTATTTGTATCACCGTTTCCAACTATTAGATAAAAGTGTAGTTTAGAGATTTAATCTTGACCATTACTCGTACCGCAGATAAGTGAATTCTTTCCTGAAAGATAAGATGAAAGAATATTGGTAACACCCCTGACAAAATCTCTCAACTTCTTGCTTACCTTGATTTGATCTAAGGAGCAATGACAAGGGGAAGTCGTCCCTTAAAGGTAGGAGAGACTTGGTCTCATATGTTGTGGTTGATTAACCTATTTTGTGACTGAATTTGCACAAACTGTCGGTTGCAAAATATCTACCCAACAAATTTTCTTGTTATGCATTGTTATATTGTTGATTGGTGACCAATTTGATAAGTTTGAATTTCATAGCTATTACTCACAATTGATTAAGCCCCCACTTAACCACCCTCCCCACCTCCCAGTTGTGAGGTGTGGACTTTGGTTATTGTAGAGTGGAAATATCACTCAATCTCATAGAGATACGATATGCTAACCATATAGAATAGTCCAATTGAGATACATATGAAGTAAAACACAAAACATACCATTCATACCACAATACTAGTAGGCAAGGAAATGATTTTTTTATTAATACCAAAAATCAACATGAGTACATTGACAACGTTCCAAGTACTTATAGATGGAAACCAATAGACACATTCCCTCACCTTCTAACTATCTCACCCAACTAACTATAACAAGTACTAAACACAATAGTTACCTTATTCCGACTACATTTATCCCCCCAAAAAAAGAAAAGTCATCTTCCAGACAACTGTGAAATATGTAAAAAAAATTGACTTCAAGAAGAAGGATGGGAAGACATCCTTGTGCTGGGCGCCCCCCGTAGTCATTGCAAGTCTCGTTTGGCTATTTTTTGTTTTGTTTGCAAACCTTGTAGCACCCTTAAAGCGTCCATCTTTTTGGTTTCTATTGTGGCAAGCTTGCTTTCCAATTTAGCTTTCTTTATTTTCCAAGCTTCCTGCATGGTAGCTTTTTTCGCTTCCTAGTTGTCTTGAAGTTTCTACCTTTCTAGTCCCCATGCCTTGGCCAGGCTTTTTTATGTTTAAGTTCCAGGAAAGTTCCCTAAAAGGCAATTTCCATAGCCACAAGGGCTTCCATGAGAGGGGGCAATTGTTTCAGCCATAAGAAATGATAGAACTAGTTGTCTACGTAGTGGCCATGTCTTCCTCTGAATATCCACCTTGTGTTAAGAGTTCCCAATCTACATGACAACCAGTCCACATAAATGTGGCCAATGCTTCTGTTGCTATTAGGACAACTCCCAAATTTTGAAACCTAGGCTACTGCATGAGGTCCCTGGTAGAATGCTCCATGGCATGTAACTGAGATAAAAACATGTATGCCTTTGAGACAAAAGAAACTATGTCTTGAGGTTCCCCATGCTCGCTTTGTATCTCTACCTATTCCTCAACAACTCTGTGGAGAGGGGAAGACACCATGCCTTCTTCCTCAAGTAACCTGTCAGCCTCCTCTAGGATCGTGTTTGTCATAGGCCCAAGTGTCATACTTGTGTGGATTTCCTGTTGTTGTTGATCCACTGCTCCTACTAGTTGTACTACAAGAGCTACTAGATGTACTACTTTTGGCCCTAGAGGTGTTTTCAATTTTACTTTATGGGCACACTTTTTTTGGCACCTTAAATCTATGACTTTTGTACACGAGTGTTGTTTTGGAAAAATAAGTGGCGCCATCTTCGGGAGTGATATTCTCGAGACCCCCATGTTGGAATTTGTTGCCTACCACCTATTCCTTCCTTGACTCCTACCTGATTTGGATTGGAATTATTTGTTGCATCAATTCTATCGGGATCACCAGGCGAGTTCTGGTAAAGCTCAGGAGGTTTTGATACTCTTGTTGGAAGTGGCCCCTCCATAGGTGGTAAAAATGTAACCGCCTGTGTAGTCCCCTACAAATGACTTAAGTGGATCTACGCCTCCTGTGAGTTGGATGAAGATGAATCCATATCATTGCCCTCTTCTTTTGAACTTTCGTCATCGTTTTCCTCTTCTTCGATCATCGTTGTTTGTTTGGGTTTCTTTTTCTTTGGTTCGCTGCCATTGTGAGAGCCTACACCCATGGTATCCATATGGAGCTAGTATGTCATAGCCGGCTTGTAGGGCTCCATTCTATTAGTCGGTACAGTGTTCCTTAGTGCTCACTACTCACCTAAGTGCGTACTACTTCTAAGAATAAGGCTACAACATGATGAGGCATGTAAAAGGCTTTGTGTTTCAGCTCCATGAATTCTCGAAGCCTGTTAGAAAGAAATTGAGCCCAGTTATACACTTGTCCTTTATAAAGACCCTCCACAATAGGCAACATCCAAAGGGCAATGTCAAACGTGTTGTTAGCTGTTGTGAACTTGCTTTTTACCAAATCTACAATACATCACCATTCATCATTTGCAATGAAAATTTTCTTGAGACCCTTACTGTTCTTGAAAATTTCATCCCATTCCAAACTTGTAAGATCTTTTTGGCACATTAGTTTTAACCACTTCTTCTTGTCTTCTACTGTCATAAGGGTTTTTTCCAATCCTTGCCCTTTATCGAGGATTCCAAAAACCCTACTTATTTCTTCTGCTGAATAAGAAACTGTCACCTGTTGCTAGAAATACTGTACTGTAGATTTATGACATGATCTCTCATACCTTATGATTAAATTCCGTAGTATAGGTTCAAACTCTTTTAATTTAAAAATTGATATGAAATGATTTTATCTACATCTACTATGCATAACACCCTTTTTAGAGGATGATCTGCCTCTACTTTTTCCCACCATGTTCTACACTCACTTCCCATCACACTTTCAAATGTAATATTCTCAACCGTGATTGTGATTTTTTGTGCCACTTTCACTTTTCTTTCTATCATCTTCCTCACCTCCTTTGCTTTCAATGTCACAGGTTTCTTCTTTGTGGAGTTGATAATGTGCCCTCTGCTTAGATTTCCTATGCTTAATTTCACCATTGTGTGTTGATGCGTCAATTCCCAAATCTCTTTAATTGTTTGTATATGCCACCTGTACCAACTATACCAACCATTCTTGTGATGTGACTGCTTGCAACAAAGCCCTTCTTCTATCTTAAAAGTAATAGGTATGACTTCTTGTAATGTCTTCTGTCGTTGTACAGACTCCTCAAATATGAATGTTACCTCTTCCTCTGGTACGCATGTTGCCTTAGGTATGGATGCCTTCCAAACTCCCCCTACTTATTGTATCTGTCGTACAAATGTTAATGACTGTCACTGTCGTACGAATACCTACCACTATCGTACAAATACCTATTGTCGTCATATAGGTAGTTGTCGTATGAAAGTCTTCCATAGAGGTAGTTGTCGTACGGATATCTTCCATATGGGCATCTACAATCCCTTCCTTCGTACGACTAACCCTTTCATATGCCTTCCTCCTACGCTTTTCTCCTATGGTATGGGTGTTCCTTACTCTGCTCATTAAGGATGTACAACTGGTGCTTCCTCCACTACTATGGCATGTATGGTTTGTAACTCACTCTCTTTATATTGACTCGGTTTAAGTTTTTCTCCTTCATTACTCTTACTTTTTGTTTTGCGTACTTGTTCTTTTTCTCTACTTGTAAAATAGGTGCTTGCTAATTTATTTCTGTCCTCGTGTGCTTTTAATGTAGACCCATTTACTAAGTCTCTGATAGGCTTATTATCTAAAGTAGATAACTTTATTGCTCCATTCTCCTTTATCTTTGATATTCTAAATGGTCCTAGCCATGGAACTTAAAATTTTTTTTGGCTTTATTTCTTTTTTCCCATTATACCTTAGTCCTAGTTGTCCTTTTTTAAAATTTATTTTTCTCAAATGCTTATCATGCCAAGATTTTCACCTTTGTTGGGCCACCTCTGTACTCCATTGAGCAAATGTCCTCCTTTCGTCCAGTTTGACTAAAGTACATAGTCTTTCCTTGAGGCTCTCCTCATCACTCAATCTATTTTGAATTGCCACCTGTAAGCTTGGTACTCCACATTCATGCATGAGGGTGCAAAAGTAAATCAAAAAGTAACAAAGCCAAAAAGACAAACATAAAAAGGGGTTAGTAGTAAAGCAAACCCAAATCAACCAGTGAAAGAGACCTCAACTGAAGGAATGTCTCACCCACTAATATCATATTTGGAAAATTATTACAAGAGCATCAATAATTATAGAAGAAATGCAAGAGCAACATGATTAATTGCATAGCTTTAGGATCTATCTCTACTAGCATGAAAGCAAAAGAGAGGAGTGAGAGAAAAGTGATTGCCTCGCCCAATTGGGTGGCCACCCCATTGTAAATTACAGGAAGAGTTGATTTGAAAAGATGACATTGAATGGTTTGATCGTGTGGTAACCTTCTAGTAAACCCACCAAAGTTCCATCCATAGAGCAAGGTACTTTGTATCACCATGACATGGTCTTGTAAATTTGGGTTACCCGTGTATGGGACTTAGCATTTTGTGCTTGAATGTGTTACCTATATATGAGATTTAGCAAACTTGTATGCCTTACCCATATATAAGATTTAGCATATGTGTCTTGAATGTGTTACTCATATATGATATTTAGCAATTTCTTATGTGTTAGCCATATACGAGATTTAACATATCTGGATTTGTCACCCATATATGAGATTTAGCATATGCTCTTGTGTTTGCAAAAGAGATGAAGCAACAATGCATAGAGTTGAGAATAACCTAGAAAGCATACCAAGTTTACAAGGCTAAAGTACTCTAAGCCATATTCAAAATTTGTATTTGCTACCCCATGATTGTTACAATAAATTATGTACAAGGAGGGTGTATGTATGCCCCCCTCCTCATCATACCTATATAATAGAAATGAGAAGGAAGATAAAGAGGATACCTACTTCATGCAACAAAGAGATATCCTTGAAAAAGGAACACAAGCTATATTCATAGCAAAGGGTCATAACCCTTACAAGCTAAGAACATATACAATCATGAAAGGAATATATCGCTTATGGAAAGAGGACCCTCAAAAGGGATAAATCTTAATGACAAGACATCTTCCTAAGTGTAGCACTTGATCAAGATAACATCTGCAAGAAGAGGCGAAGAAGAACAAGAATGTGCCTATTCAGTTCCTTGTATGTAGGTGGAATAGGGATCCTTAATGATGGATGAAAATTTTAGCCCAAAGTATGGGAAAGTGTATATAATGGACATAGCTTTACTTGATAAAGAAGAGGTGAGGACATAGAACATACACCTCTAGAAAAAGAGAGAATCCATAGTCAAGACATAATCCTTTATAAAGAAAGGACAATGTCACAGCCTAAGGAAAGTAGATCTTTAGAAAAAGAGAGAATATACAAAGCCTCTTGCTCCCTTAAGCGTGAGACAAGAAAATAAAGTCTATTGTAGATTATATAGAAAAATCTTGGAACATATAAGGATGAGTTGTAAGCAAAAACTAGCAGTTATACACAAAACAAAAACACCCCATATCCAACAAGAAGTATTATAGGATAAAGCTCCACCATAGAAAAAATAAAAGGAAGAAACATCATATGATAATCAATTCTAAACAACATGAGATGCTAGGAAAGATATTACATATAAAGTAAACTATGGATGGTCATTAAATGAGAAACATTAAAATCCAATGGATGAAAAGACATTTGCAAGGCAAAAACACATGGTCGTGCTAATAACAAAGCAACACATACCCATAGATAAGAATGAACCATAAAACAATGCAAATCTATAGAGAAATGAAATAACGAGATGAAAGGATGTCATTATACCTCTAAAGAACAGCTTATAAACATAGTGAATAAAAAAATCAACTCTCATGTAGTGCAATGAAATGTAATAATTATCTCCAAAATTTGTACCTTGATGCTAACGTCCTTAAATTTCAATTTTGGAGTAACATGGGATCAATTAGAGGTTGTGGGTAACCTGTAACCTAACTAAACCTCTAGGTTCTATGTCGGTTCCTATATGATATATTTGATGATCTCGCCTATACAAATAAAAAGGTACATTTTATGGAAAAGGGGGGGAAAGGAGACTTATAAATGGAAAACTTAAAATAATACAAAATAACACCTAAACAGTATTGCAGATTACTGTTGTATTATGACACAATGAACATTTTAAACAAATGACCACTAGACACACCTTGAAGAAAATGTTAATACATATAAATATTTCAAGAGAAGGCAAAAAATGAATATTATGAAAGGAAATATATCACCAAGAAAGCACAACTCGAGACCCACGAATAACAAATATTAGACATGGAAGATTTGGAAAATTAGACATTACCCAAAAGGTTTCTAGATGAAATACAATTAAATGGCATCAATCACCAAAGGCATACAACCAAATCTATTTCCAAAAAGTTGAGTCTACTAAAAATTGTATTATGCTCAAAAGCCCAAAGAACACTACATCTACATGAATAGCTCAGAAAAGTTGAGAAAAAAATGCTAAGGACACAAAATGTCACATATACATCCCTCTCCTCTCAAAATCTAAACCCTTTCTCTATCAAAAAGAGAAATTTATAACAAAAAAGAAACTCCACCACTTTCCCTCCAAAATAGGAAGTGTCGGATATAAGAGAAATCTACTGAAAAAAGAGTCTCCAAGCTCTGAAATGATACCACATGTCCTTTAAATTGTGTCTCAACTAAAGGTCTATGATGACCACTCAATAATGACTCAATAAGCTCCAATAATCTCTCCTAGAATAACTCAAAGTCACCCTTAAGATTCAAAGTCTCAAAATCATGGTCAAAACACATGGCATCTCAACTAGTCATCACTGCAAGTTACTACATCTTAACTGAAACTCCATCCCTTGAAACTCAAAGTTTAACAAACTGACTCATCAACTCAAATCAAATGCAAACTCTCATTCACTTATTATTTAATTACATTAAATTTATTATTCAATAATTTATTTATAAAATATCAAGTATAAAATAATAATTACACTTTAAATCATGCAATTAAAATAATAATAATGTTTTATTAAACATGATAAGGAACAACTTTAAAATAATCAAGTTATACATTTTAATGATTAATAAAGTATTGCCCTTCTAAATTCATATATGTGGCGGAACCAAAATTTTCATGCAATTTCATATAGGAATAAAAGGGAAAATATCATGAACAAAGACCTTTGTTATTTCATTTGATCATTTGGATTTTTGAGAACGCAAGCCTTGGTCTTCAAACCCTAGCCGCCATAGTGGACGAGGTCTGGAGATCTTCGCTTGGTTTCTTTGGCCATGTCGTGACTGGTTGCTACTAGATTTGATGTCATGAATGGAATCTATTATCGTGATTGGGTTTGTTTGAGCAGTGGAAGCTTGTGCATTTCTCTAATTATGTAGTTATTTCTTTGTTCCTGCTATGATGTTTTCTCTTCAAGTTTGGTGGTTTGATACATACAGTCGCAAGCTGTAGAGATCTAGAGCATTTCATGAATCCATGGGCTTGAATCTGCATCTTTTTACGAGGTCAAGTGGCTTTGTTGGTTGCATGTTTTCTACTCCTTTTACTCATGTCATAAATGGGTGTTTGTTAGGTTGTTTACAGGCTGAATGTGGCTCTATTTTCTGCAACTTTTGATGCCATTCACCTTGCTGGTGTGAGTGATAACTTAATCTGGAATTTCTTTTGATTTCTCAACATGTGTGGTATAGATCTTGAATTTGTTATACGATAGATGCTTTGCACATTTTTTTATAGCTCTTTTAAGATATGTCATGAGCTGGGTTGTTTCTCCATTATCAATTTGTTGATGAGTATATTGATGCTATCCTTTGTTGGGCATGATGCATTTGCGTTCCCTTGTGAAAATGAACCTCTCTTATGTTTCCATCATTTTGCTACAAGATTTTTTGATGAATTAAAAGTATGACCATCTTTTCATCACATACCTATGTGTTGCAATAATATAGTTACCACTATTTGAAGAATTCTGTAGTTTCTATTGCTAGTCGTGAACCATGAAAGCTTTTAGATTGTGAGCAAACTATAAAATGAAGCAAAATCCTTAGTTGGGTTCTCATATTTTTAAATATTTGAGTTGCATTTTCCTTTGTGTGTTTACTCTATGGCAGGGAACGTACTTCTTTATAGATAATACCATCTTTTTGATGATTTTATGAATAAAGTTATGCTGCTATTATGAAGATCTTTCATGAGCAAGATGTGAATTTGATTTGCTAATTTTGTCTTAGTGCTTTTGGGTTTTGGGAATTAACCTTGAATTGAGATAGAAAATAGATAAAGTAGCAAGTCATAGAAATAGATCTAACATAAAGCAATGTAAATCTATGAATGTGCTCTTGAATTTAAAATTTAATCAAGTACGATGAGGCAGTAGTCTTGACTCAACTTCAAAATCATAAGAAAGTAAATAAAAGTGAAACCAAAACCTTTATGAATGAATGTGTTTGAGACTCACCTTAGGAATGGATAGAAAGATTAATGTAGAAGATGATACAAATCATCTTCAATGTTGAAAATGTTAGATCATGCTTAAACTCCTTCAATTGCTTGAATTCTTGAATCCTTGATCTTTAATGGAGGACTTGCTTTAATGCTTTGAATGCTTAAGTGCTTGAGAGCTAATGCGCATGAAATGATATTGTAAATGCATGATATAAAATGAGGCAAATGAGTGGGTTTATAAAGGGCTTACAATTAATTTCCTCTGATAGACATACTAGATTTAGAAATTAACACCTTGGATCAATCTAGACATAGGACCTGAGAAGTGGAACTAAGATAGGACCTTAGCAGGGACACATTGTGTTCTTGATTGTCCTAGTAGGGATGTACCATATCTTTGCTTATCAAGGCCTACAACCCTACAAGATTCCCTCTAGATCTTAAAATAGGTCTCAGATCTCAGAAATCGGGTGCAGATTTTGAGATAAGTCTATTACAATGTGGAAAATATATTCCAAGTGATTGGATGGAGGCAAGGGAGGACCCAAGTGGTTAGATCATACCTCGAGCTTTGCACCATGAAATAGGAATACTGAGGAGGATCAATTAGATTCCACCCCGATTATGCCTAGGAGAAATGAGGAGAAAAGAGGAGCAATGCAAATAAATGATGACCTCACATTAAATGGGTGCTAAATCATCAATAAATTGAAGTGCTTCCAATTTACAACACAACAGTTAGAATGAGGCAAACATTAAGTTGTTATGTTGTTCGACTTAGATTTTAGTCAAATTGTGGTTCGATTATGTGGCTATGAGTTTCGGCCTTCATGAGTTTTCTTTTAGTCTTAGACCTTGTTCAATCAATGTGTTGATTAACAATATGATTATATCTTTTTCATTTACCATGTTTGATTTGATACATGATGACAATGTTATATTGTTAAATAATTGTGATTATGTTCTCAACTTTGATAAATAATGTCAATCTTATGATTAAGATGATGGTCATTTCAACAATGTAACATGTTGATCTTGCTAAATTTGAGGTTGAATTGATGATTATCACATGAATTATATGCATAATGATGAATATATGTCTTATGAGTATCTTGATGATATTGTTATATTCATTGATGAGATTTCATGACATGATGATATAATTGAAGCTCTAATGAAATGAGATAGTATTTCGTTGATTATGAATAATGAGGGGTATTGATCTATTTCTATGTTTTTATGAGTGTATGCGTGGATGCAAATCAAAGGTGAGAGTGTGGTTGAGATAAAGGAGAGTAGCTTCTCAACAATGGTGGATTTTGATCATCTAACCTACACACATACCACTTTGTACATATTATGAGCATTAAATGCATTATTTTGTCTCCGACCCTCATCTCTCATTAACTATATAATTGAGTTAAAATAAAATTTGAATTCCGAATGTCTTCTAGTTAGGCTACAAAAACAAAATGGAACCTTATTTTCTCATAAATTTAGTGATTAAAATGGATTGTATCTTATTATCCAATTATTAGGGGTGGAAACCCAAATTACCATCTATGATTATGAAATAATATAGTAGATGTAATTCAAAAAACATATTGTATATATAATGCAATTTGTCTCATTGAATAATGTTTTTTTTCTACATTACTCAATACAAAGGTTCATTCATAACCGTAACCAAAAACGATTAGGGAAAGAACATGGTGATATAAAGAAACTTCTTGGATTGGGAGTGCATGCATGACCAAAATCAGAGCAAACATAAACAAAATAAAAGTTATGATTATAACCATTTTTTATAATTTCCACCAGAGATCTGTGCAAATGCATATACATCTTTAGTTAAGGGATTATAAATCTTAGTTGCAAAAATAGTGTAGTCGAACTAATAACTTAAGAAGTCCTAAATTAATGCTCCATTCCTTTTATTTGTGGTAAGAATCAGTAAGAGATAACTGGAATACGAGCAAGGCAATGGAACTACTCTGAACGGTGTGATTTTCATCAAGATCTCAACTTAGTTTCTAGGTTCCTCTATAACTAATGTTTTACTTGGTGAAATTCATTGCAATGTTGTGGCATTGAATGGTGTAGCTACCTATCTTAGAGAACAATCATTGACTTAAATGTTATGGGTCTTAACCATTAAAATAGACAACCAAGTTGTGTAAAACTTTGTTCTTTTCCAACTTTTTATTAAACTATTGACATTCTAGTTTGATTATAACAAAATCCTTACCCATAATCGCCTACAAATATACCAGCCTTGCTATTTTGAAAGTGTTTCTTCTTTTGTTTTATTGGTTTTGTATCTTGCAGATGATCATTGACCAAACACCTTCATCTTAAAATGGGGATCATTAATGTCTTTCGGGTTTCAAAATGATAATTTTGATAATTGGTATCATCATTTTTTCTTTCTAAACCAATTACCATCACTTAGCAGAGAAACATCCATTGTCTGAATGGGACGTCTTGCTGAAATAGCAGACATTGGATTAGACAACCTCAATATGTATTGAGCTTCATAATAAATTGATAGCTTAGAAATGATCTAGTTATGACAATCTAATTCCATTTAATGAGTGTCGTCACCCTGTGATGAACTGAACAAAACTTTTGTACTTTTTTTTTTTCAATTTGTTTCTATTGGGCAGCTAGGTAAATGTTTTGTGTATGTAAATACTTATGTAGATTACATATCTTAATAGGTTGAAAAAATCAAGTTTATGACATGGTAGCAAATAATGGGGAAATTATCTATTTTCCCCACTCTTTTACATTTGAAAGGTTAAAATCTAGTATTCGTGTAATTATTTAAACCACAAATAGAAGATGCAAGCTATGATACTTTTAAACATTTCCTTTAGGTGAAATTTTAAACATTAAATCCTTAGTGCCTATGTACATCTCCAAACTTGCGTATTGAAATCTTGGGCATTCGAATGGGTGTTGACCCATTACTAGATTCCAAACTCTTGTTTTACATTTTTTGTATTGTTATTGAAGTAAGTTGAAAACTTGTTTGAAACTATCCTGTCTGAGGATAAGTTGGAAGTTTTCAAGGTTTTGAGTTACTATTCGGTAATGGGGAGTGGTATGATAGATACGTGTAATTGCATAAGTTTATTTTAATCTTTATGTGCTTCTTATAGAAATGCATGGTGCTAAGATGATGCCCTCATTCCAAAATATCTTTCTTCTCAATATGATGTAATTAAAAGTATTGTTGAATTTTTTATGTATTGTATTTATTAGCGTTGGTTTTAAGTCTGAAAACAAACTATGAGCCAGTGGATGTATATGTAACTCTTTCATAATTGTGTCCAATTTAGATATATTGCAGTCTATGAGTTCCTTGAAAAGTGTCAGACATATATTATATATTCTTGTTGATATATCCTCAATTGAGGGAAAGCAAAACTATACCCTATGTGGATGTGCTTGTATTGCACATGATAATAAAAAAAAATGTTAGGTTAGTCTTGCATCAACCATTTTAGATGCTTAAACACATAATTAGTTGAGTTCAGTCTTTAGATATATGTGTAAGATGTTACTAGGATCACTGAAGGTGAGCTCTAAAGAATGTAAAATTCCATGTTTGATTGTAGAATAATATGAAATAAAGTGAATAGAAGAGATGAATATGTTTCGCTTTACTTCTTCGGAAAGAAGTACATTACAAATAAGTTATTATAGATATAGTTTATATTTCATTGTAACACTAGACTATGTGTATTACTTTACATCTTTTGCAAGACATACATTGTTGAAAGGATTACTTAGGATTGGTCTCGATATTGTGTAGATGTTGTTTGACTGGTGAAGTTAATAGAATATAATAAACAACATAGAACAGTTGTTTCTTCTTGTTTTCCATGTGTTTTTTAATCTTGTCAAATCAATATGGAAGGGTGTTGAATGTGGGTTAATAGGGAAGGGTAGGAAATGAAAATGATATTTTTTCTACTTGCCAGTGGGAACTAGTGTTAAACACTTTGGAAAAAGCTATTTTACACGTGTTCTCTATGCATGGATAATTATTTCATCTCCCTACCACATCCATGATTATGCTTTACATTAGGCATATGTGCTTGTAGATAGTTTCACGACTATGCTAGATCCATCTGATCCACCAATTGTAGGTTGTTAGGCTTCTCAGAAAAGGTTAGGGAGTTCTTCATGTCAGAAAGAACCTTGGGGGAGATAACCACCCCATGGTTGGGAGGTAAAAGCACCTGGGAAGTACTCTCATCTTGAGATAGCAAATGGGCGTTGTCTGATGGCTAAGGAGATACATGCAGATGGACAAAGGTTTGATGGTAATACTTCTTTTATTTATATGTTATTTCATGTTATTACACATGTGATATACCCATTGTTCAATGTTTGACATGCAGGTTGATATTCTTCTATGTTGATTTTTGATCTATACCAAACTTGATTGATGATTCTCATGTACTCTCTTGTTGTAATGAAGCTAACATGTAGATCAATTTGATGCATTTTGACTCTGTGTACTCATGTACTTGGTTTGTTCAATAGTTGGGTCAACACATGTATATTGAATCTAATTTTCATTGTATTTTGCTTGATTCAACATGTAAGTCAAAATCCATGTATCAATTATTTCTTAATGGAAAGTAATTATTTTGTTGACTCAACTTATGTGTTGTCGACCTTTGACTTGTACTATAATGTTTTTGCATTTTATGCATTTTGGCTTATGTGGCATGTTTATGAAAAGGTGGTTACTACATGTTGTATCAGAGCTATGTTCAACTCTAGGGCCTCAGCCTACTTTCTTTAAAGGTCTGTAATTTTCTTTAGTGTGGGACTTAATATGACACCATAGATATCAAAAACACAAACATGACTGATTTTGATAAAGGGTGCCCCCCTTAATACCATAAACACATAACAAAAACAAAGAAACAACAACAAATGCAAGAACAAAATATGGACTTCTTATTTGCATCACAAATGCATAATTGCAAAATTCACAAGTACAATATGCTAACCCACATGGGCGCCTTCATTACAATAATTTGCAAGACTTACTGTGAACTATCACCCAGAGTTGTTCTAGACAATGTTCTGGTTTTTCTTAAATAAGCAATTTTTATGCTGCTCAGGAAGGTTGTAAACATTGAAACTTAATACCTAGGGCCGACAGACCGTAACAATATATATAGTCAGCCAAATATATCTTTGACAATTATTTTAGAAATTTCGAGTAGCCCAACTTCAAAAGGCCATAACTCTTGAACCGTTGCTCTGATTGGCCTAAAGATTTTTTAACTAAATTTTCTACTAAAAGTTCACAATAACTTCTTTGATACTTAAGCTAGAGCAATGAGATTTTTATGGCAGGCCTATAACTCTAAGATGAACCTTCATGTAGAAAATGAGAACATTCCGAGCTTGTATGACAAACTTAATAAAAATAGCGAGTTCTCAGAAAACCCTCCTTTCTACTAGTCCTTATTAAAATGGAAAAGGTTGAAAACAAAAATATTTTTGGGTGATGCAAGATTTCTCTTATGCCCAAGATGCTCCTACATCAGATTCTAAAAGAGGTCCAATGGATGTGTCTAATCAAAGGTTTGGATTTTTACCATGGAGAGATACTTTCATGTCCAAAACTTTTTAGGATAATCCAAAACTATGTGGGTTGCCTTCCAACTTGGAGGTGAAGATTCCACTTGGTGAGATAATGCAATGGTAGATGAGAAATTTTAACTAGGAGAGATATCATGAGAAGAGTTCTTAAAGTTATTCCATCAGAGGTGGTTGTTCCAATTTTTTATGATAGGAAGATGTGGAATTTCAAAATTTAATACTAGGAGTCCTCTCAATAACGTAATACCATACACGACTTTACCATTTGGTGAAGTATGTTCCATACTATTAGGAACATAAATGATTCAAGACTCATAAGTTTATTATAGGGTTGTGACCTGAGATAGCTCCAGAAGTGTAAATATACGAACTGGAAACAATGGACTTAGCACTCAAGAAATCCCTCTAACAAGAACAAATATTAAAGCAAATGACCAATGTGAGACCTAATAACTCTTAGGGATCCAAGAGGAAATTTTAGGATGATGAAAATGATAAATGTACATTAAATTGGAAAAAGAGAGAGGAGATCAGTCAAGGGAATTCAAGGAGTTCCAACTGGAACTCTCAACATTAGAACATGCATAATTGCAAGAACACGAACAGAAGGGGTAGTCTTGAGGGAAGGCATGGATACCACAATGGTTTCTTTGTGTGCGAAGGTAATCACTTTTCTTTTAGTTATCTACAACATTTAATTTCTAGGGATGGAAAAGGGTCGTTGTTGGATGGTTCAACATCTGGGGATAGTGGTTGTGGAGCTTACTTGCCTCATTTATTAGCATTCTTGGGAGGATGTAAAAGATGTGCATAAATCTTTCTACTGCTTGTTTTTCATAGTTGTTCTTCATTTCTATGTATATATATTTATGTTATATGATCATTTTGATGTATGTGTTCTTGTAACATTGGGACTATGACTCTTCCTATAGTGGAGAAGGATGTCTGACCCTCCTTGTGTGACTCATAAGTTGTAGGAAGTCTTTAACACTCTTGATCAATGGATCTAGAGTAGAGATTTCATGTTTTTTATAAGTATGAGAAAGACATTAAGTTTTTATGTTGTTCAACATAGATTTTAGTCAAAGTGTAGTTAGACTATGTAGCTATGAGTTTAGGCCTTCATGAGTTTTCTTTGTCTAAGACCTTGTTTAGTCGATGTGTTGATCAATAATGTGACTATGTCTTTTTCATTTACAATGTTCAATTTTATACACAATGGCGATGTTATATTGTTAAATTGCTATGATGATATTCTTGATTTTGATTAATAATGTCAATCTTATGATTAAGAAGATGGTTATTTCAATAATGTAACATGCTAATCTTGCTAAATTTTGATGTTGAATTGATTATTATCACATGAATTATATGCATAATGATGAATATATGTCGCATTAGTATCTTGATGATATTGTTATATTCATTGCTGAAATTTCATGACATTATGTTGTAATTGAAGATTTAATGAAATGTGATGTGATTTCATCAATTATGAGTAGTGAGGGGTACTGATCTATTTCTATGTTTTTGTGAGTGTCTGAGTGGATGAGTGGTGGTTATGGGTCATTTGGCTTATGTACACACCACTTTGTACATATTATGATTATTGAATGCATACTTTTCTCTCTGATCCTCATCTCTCATTGACTATATAAGTGTGTTAAAATAAGGTTTTAATTTTTTATGTCCTGTAATTGAGATAAGAAAAACAAAATGAAAGCTTTTTTTCTCTTAAATATGGGAATTAAAAAGGACTACATCTTATCATCTAATTTTCATGTGAGGAAACTAAAATTGCTGTCAATGATTATGAAAAGAAGATCTAGTAGATGTAATGCAGCAAACCTCTTGTATATATAATGCAATTTTTCCTAGTGAGTAATGTTTATTTTTACTTTACTCAATGTAAATGATAGTGTATTATTCCTTTCAACATTGAATGCATGTTGTCATCGTTGTTTAGTGTATTGGATAATTAAAAATAATTTGGTATCCACAACAAAGGGAAGATGGACATTAAGGTTATCCATAACTAGAAATGGTTAGGGAAAGAACATGGTGATAAGAAGAAACTTCTTGGATTGGGAGGGCATGCATGACCGGTATCAGTGGAAACACTAACAAAAGAAAAGGGTTGATTATAACCTTTTTGTAATCATTTCCACCAGAAATTTGTGCACATTCATATACATTTGTAGTTAGGGGATTGGGGATTTTAGTTATAGGAATAGTAGAGTTGAACTAATACCTTGGGAAGCCATAAATTGATGTTTTATTTCTTTAACTCGTGGTAAGAACCATTAAGAGGTAGTTGGATGTGAGGAAGGAAGTGGAATTGCTTTGAATGGTGTGTCATTATTAGGCTCTCGACTTAATTTTCAAGTTCATCTATGACTTTTGTTTTGCCTTTTGAAATTCATTGCAATGTTGCGTCATTGAATAGTGTAGCTACATAGCTTAGATAATAATTATTGACTTAAATGTTATAGGTCTTCACCCTCAAAATAAACAACTAAGCCATGTAAAAATTTGTTCTTTTTCATCTTTATATCATTTATTAATGTCAGGAGATAAAGCCCTAACAATGAAAAAAGTATAAGCCTAATAGCTTCTAGCTTTGAGTTTTTAAGTTCCACCTTTGTAAAGAGGATACATCCAAAATATGTCTAACTAGAGGGGTAACTGATTGCTAGAGAAAAATCACAAGCCTACCAATCCAAAGCTTAAGTTTTTATCTTAGAGGCACAATAGTAGGTAAACCTAAAAAGAGTTAAAAATCTATTTGACTACAAGCTCAACACTTATGTGTGAAGGAATTACCCTTGCCTTTCCAAGAGTAAAGGAAAATACTTTGTGCACCACTCTGAACCCTTCTATCCAAGTTATTCCATGAATTGGAATGCTTGAATGTCAGCTTAGAGCTCCCTATCCATGGAGTGTGAAGGAGTATTTTTGAGCATATGAATAGCTCTTAGCTAAGCCTAGAGACACAACCCTTGCTATTAACCATGTAATGGGAGGTTATTGAGACAAGAGCAAGAATGCAAGTATCCAAAAGAATTCTCAAATATGTAATGCAAGTATGATCAATGATAAAATGATATGCACAATGCAACTAGATTAATCAAAATGAGAGTGTTACAATAGCCATTTTAGTTAAGCTAGGTGATTTAAACTATTGCAAAATGAAATAAACTACTATGAACATGACTCTAAGCTAATATGAGAAGTAATTGTTGGAATTACAATAGGAAAGGTAAACTTCTATGGGGGGTGAACCAGTACTTCAAATTTTGACCCATAAAATATTCACCACACATCCATCTCACATATTCAATAAGTAAACTGAAATACCATGTAAAGCATGTACATCTAAAACATGTAAACAAGTAAGCATTCACACATATAACACAAGATATGATTACCCAAAAACTCTTCAATGAGAAGGTAAAACTGGGGTGGGGATGACACCCACAAGTCTTCACTACTATAGTAATAAAGTGTATCCAATGAAGGTTACAATGTTTGATCACGAAACATGCTCTATCCTGTGAAAGCTCTACCTTCTTAAAGGCTTACAAAGATTGTTAGGTCTTACCCTGTTAAAGGATTTCAACACCCTGTTAAAAGTGTGCCTTGTTAAAGGACTTCAACTCACAATTAAGCATCTTGTTAGAGGATTTCAATATAGCTTGTTAGGACTACTCTGTTAAGAGATTTAACTGATTCACTTGTTAGAATGTCTCAACATTGATCCTGTGGTTAACACTTTGTTTCTTGATAAAAAATCATCTTCAAATTGATGTATACTTGATCCTTCTTGACCAGATGTCTCTTTGTTGTTCACTATTTCCTTCCTCTATTCTCCTCTAACTAATTCTTCAATGCAATTTCAGATCATAATACCTTGGTCACCATGAATGTCCTTGTTTGCACATGCAAAGCTCTCCTTGATCATTCATACAGTCCCTTTTACTCATAGAAAGCTTAGGGTTTGTCCTCCTTAAGAAGACCTAGGTGACTTAGGGTTAGGTGTGAAATAACGGCTGTAATTCACTCCTTTTGCTGCTTAAACCTTCCTTTTACTTGATTGGAAGCATGTAATGCATAGAGATTCCAACTTAAGATTTGACCTTATCACCAAAAATATTGTAGTTCAATTTGTAAGTTAGCTCAAGAATGGTTTACACAATAGTTTGTGTCAATACAAACAACTATGAAAAAATTGTGTTGCTCAGCATCTAAAGTCTCTAATGCACAACATATATTAATTTCAATACTATGACTCGACATCTGAATGACTCGGCATGCACTGCTTGCTCGGCTCCTGAATCACTCAACATATACTATCTTCTCGGCACTTGAGTGACTCAGCATGCTCTAGCTTATACATGTGCTCGGCATATACTACTTGTTCAACATGAACTAAGTAAATGACTTAAGTTTATAGACACTCACTTGTCAAAACCAATCTAAGATCAACAATCTCCCCCTTTGACATGAGTGTCAAAAACACTTGGTCATGTATTAATACTTTTATTCTTACGAGCATAACATAACCATTCAGCTTCTATAAGAAATTTTGAAATATCAAAATTTTGCAACAACTTATACCTCAAAAATCTTACAACTCCCCCTGAGTTGTTCTATATGTTCTGTTCTGTAACAAAATTTCTCCTAATGAGTAGATTTACCTCAATTAATACTCTTTTTCTGGCTCTTTTTGTTCTCACTCCCCCTTTGCTCTTGCTCTACCATGCTTGCTCCCCTATGCTTTTACTCTTTTTATGCTCTTACTCCCCCTTTCTAACATTGATGCCAATGGGTTATACACTAATAGTGTGTTTATCTAAGAAAGATTTATGGACCTCAAGAACAATCTTAAGAGGGGCATCCTAATTGTCACAAGCTACCTCCAAAGACTTAATTTGGATGGCTAGCTTGACAACAAGGTGGACTAGGCCATCTAATGTAGAAAGATTGGGATCTTTCTTCATAAGAGTTACTGCATAGCCTAACTCATGCAAAATCTCCATGTGAGAAGTCAATGTAGTCTAGATGCTTATCAGTTTAGCCCTTATGTTGGCTTCATCTACAGATAGTGTTGCTAACTAACTCTAGGTTTGCAATAGGGTCCTGGAGTGTTTCTCACTTTGAGTTGGAGTCATGGGCAATTTGGCTTTGGATGAATACATTCGACTCTCCAAGCTCAAGATGTGATTCCTTATTTCTTGTGTGAAGAGTGTAGGATTACACACTTTGGTGTACAAAGAGAAAATGTTCTCTAGTACCTTCTCCATACTGTCTATCTTAGTTGCCAATATAACTTGTGTAATTTCTATATCACTGGATATTTTCTCATTTAGTATATGTTGAAACTTCTTCTCTTACCATTCTAATAATTTTTCTTTAGTATCAAGGTCTGAATCACTTACTTTTTCCACTATGTTAGTCAATTGTTCAATAAGTGGCTTTGTTTCATCTAGAGTAGGCAAACTAAATGCATCTAAGAAAATGTCTTTAATATCAAGAAAAGCTTGCTTCTACCTATGCTCCCTTCTAAGCAATTCTTGATGTTGCTTTCTTGTTAGGGCTTCTTGAAGTATACCCATTTGCTCAATTGTTATTGTTGCATAATCATATTTTGGCAAAACAATTTCTTCATCTAGGCTTACATCTCCATATGTTATTACCTCTTCTACCTTTGATGAACTAGGACTCGACACTGAGAATTGCAAAGGTGTTGCATCTGTGCTCGACCTTTGAAGAGTGTGATTGGAAGGAGTGCCAGATACTGGTAATGTTACCAATGTTTGAATTGCTTCTATCTCCTTTGCTTGGTTGTTATATGTGGCTTTTTAGGCTTGTCCTTTTTTGCCTTGTTGACTTTAGTTGTACTTGGATCTTGTGTTGTAGGTGCAAGTACATCTACCTGACTTGTTTGACTTTGTGTCTCCACGTTATCCTTTTCAATTGTCTCAACCTTTTTTGGTGCAACTTTTGGTACATTTTTTTGAAGATTGTACACTAGTGACTGGAGGAATGATTGTAGGTGGTTCTTGTGTTTTCACCTCCTCCCTTGTAGTTTTAGTCACTAATTTATGAAGTCCATTTACATTCACCAATAAAGGGTTGTTACACAATTTAGCCTATAGAGTAGATTGGTCAAATATCCTTTTCAAGTCTTCCTTTGTTAAGGGATTGATGTTCTGAATAGTGAGATCAGAAACATCCCTTAATGTGACAGTTTTAGTACTTATATCTATGGAGGGCTGACATTTGGCATTTGTGTATCTTGTACACTTTGTTCTTGTTGCTACTTTTTCTCAGTTGTTGCCTGATTATCTACATTCATTTCAGTACCTCCCTCATCTGTGCCTTCATTATTATTATCATTTTTAACCTCAATAGGTTCTTGTTCTCTTTCTTTGTTTGTGGCTAGCCCATATGTAATTTTCCACATTTGTGTGGTCTTCTCTACAACATCTTCTATATTGTTCTATAGTATGTTGAATGCTCTATATTTAAGAACAAATCTAATAGCATATTTCTTTATGGCTTTAGCTATTTGTGCCTTACTAAGTTCAAGCATAACCTGGGTGAGGGATGTCTCCTTAATTTGCCTTTCTAAGTTCAAATAAATAATGTCATTTTTGCTCAACTCTTTCATATAAAATTTTAGGCATGGAGTTGGCAATCTCTAGAGGAGCTTTCTTAAAATTTGCCATCATGGCATATATTGCCTCCTCCACTTGATTCTTTTTAGTTTTTCCAAGATTCTCAAAATCAATGTGAGAAAAACCTAATAAATGTGCATTATTTCTAACATTCTCACATAAGTTGTTTACATCTGAAGATGGATTATGACTCACCACTTGAAATTGGTTGTTGTCATCAGATTCAGTTATTTCCTCATCAGCTTCAACCTGAACAATATATTTTCTCCTTGGTCTTTTTTATGCTCCACCTTCTTGCTCTATAGGCTTGGCTTTCTCTTTAGCCTTTTGTGCAATGACACGTGTTGGCCCTTATAGTAAATGTTTTAGGTTTTGGCTGGCTTGATTTAGCAACCTTGTTAGGTCTTGCAACTTCTTGTGCCTTAGCCTTTCTCTTCTTCTGATCAGTAGGAATAGGTGCTTCCTCTACTTCTTCTTCCTCGACACCTTTTGCAATTTATGTTTCTTCCTCTTACTGATCCTCACCCTGTCCTTGTGTCAATGCAAGTGGTGCTTGAATCTGAGTGTCTTCTTCCTCTTCATCTTCATGCTCGACACCTTCACCAAATTTTGTTTTTGGTTTCTTTACCATTTTATCCTTCTTTTTTTATGATAAAGCCAATCTTCAAATCCATAGTGATATTTGACTTGGCCATCTCATAGTTACCAAAAGCTTTGGCATCTTTGTCTACTTCTTCTACAAGTAATGTTGTGATTGTTGTAGAGGCCTCATCAACATTAATTTCATAACCTAATGGCCTTAGCCATCTTAATCTAGGAATTGATGCCTGAACAAGTGTTTGATAGCATCAACTAGGAAACAAACATCATCATAATATCTTTCCACTAATGATACTAGAATCCTTAATCTCTTCTTCATGGATTGTTTAAAATCCTCAAAATAACTAGTCATTATTGACTCAAAATTTTCACCCAACTATTCAATGAACTCTCCTATTTGAATTGCAACAAACCTATTTGTCTTCCATGCAATAATGCCAAATGTAGGAAATGTGTTCTGAACATAAACAAAGATGCATACCAAAATAGCTCTGAATTTACACTAAGCACTCTTTGCTTTCCTTATTGCTCCTAGGTTTTCAATCAATTGTTGTAGCTGGAGCTTGGCAAGATCATATGTATGATCCTTCTTCACAATCTTGTAACCCATATCTACTACAATGTAGGGTGCACTGTTCAATTTGCTTGATTGATAAAAATTATGTGCAATAGCCCTTACGACAAAATCAATTAGAGGATCTGTGATGGTGTCTATGATCATTCCTCTCTTATTCCACACAACTCCTGTGTTTTTTTCCATGACTTCTTTGAACTTGCTTCCCATATTCTTTGGCCAATCTAGCGTTGGATACCCTGTTACCCTATGGATTATTCTCTTTGTGATTTTGATTGACCCATTATCTAACCACATTGAACTATCATGAATTCTACTCAAAATAATCATGATCCATTCAGTCTTGAAAACGTTAGGGAAATCTAGGGCATGAGTTAATCCTTTCTTTTCTACAATCTTGATTTCTTTCCTTAACACATTGTTTTTACATATTTTTTCATATGCTTCTTTGAATTTCATGTCACCAATACTACCAATTTTACAATTAGAACACTTTCTAACATCTTGAATCATTAGAGCTTTCAGTGGGATTATAGACAACACACCGGAGGGATCTTGTTTGTATGCTATGTTTGGAATGGCCTTGAAAATTGGTTGTTTTACCTCGTTGCTAACCATTTGAACATTTAAAATCTCCTTTCCCTCTACACCTTTTGAACTAGATACCATTTTACAAATTTGGAGTTTATGAAATTCGAAATTATGTAGGTCAACACACGATAAATACCTTGTAAAATCTGATGAAATAATAATAGCTATTCAAATCTCCTACAAATGCTTCAAATAAAATCTCTAGATTGCCTCTAGCTCTTCTTTCTCTCTCTCAAATTTGAATGATATTAAATGAGCAGAAATCAATCAAATACCCCTTTAAAATGCTACAATTAATATTAAATGCTTACACAACTATAAGCTTGGCATCAACTAATTTCTTGCTCACTTGGCATCCACTTGTTTTTCTATTCATTTGGCAACCATTACGAGCTCAAAAAAAACTAGCCAATTTGTTAGCACAACATCCACTAGCATTTCACTCAGTAACCATAGTTAACTTTTCATGCTCGACAGTAATATGAAAAACTGACAAAACTTAAAGATTTTTCTTTGATTCCTAATAACACTGAGCATCTTTATTCATGCTTATGTAATCCTTTTAGAACTAAATCATTTGGAACTGATGTATAGTATACATTTTAAATATCAATCCCACATTCCTCTTGATTGCTTAGTTTGATGAGGTTTGATCACCTGACCCATTGGGTGAAGTGATCCCTTCTCCTTTTGATGTGTTGCAATCCTCTTTTCTCTTCCATGTCTTGTGCATTTCATTTCTGACATTTTCAATATCTACTTTGCCTTTTCTTTTATTGAACTTACAACTCGTTTGACTTTGTTGGGCAATATCGGCTAACATGACCAGTCTTCAAACAATTAAACATGTGGTTTGACTCAACCACCTTTTGTAGTCACTCCTGAAGTGTGTTCTAATATAGTTCTTAGGAATATGTTCATACTCTTGATAGTAATGACAACTATACCTTGTATTATAGTCCTAATTATAGAAGTTGTCATTGTTCTTTACCTTTGCTTGTTTGTTTCATGACCATATTGGGTTGGATCTACACTCAAAATCTCTATGTCCATGCTTCTGACAGTTGTAACAATATCCTTCAAATCTTTGAGTGTGCATGGTCTTGGTTTTTCATTCATGTGCTTGATGGCCTTGTTTGTTGCACTTATGATAGTGAACCATGCTCTTCTGCTTATCATTCTGATTTATAGTCTTACTCCTATACACATTGACAATATGTCCTTTCTTACCACAATTATGACAAGTAGGTTTGGAATTCTTACCTTTATTATTTCTTTCTTCAACACTTTTGAATGATTCTCCTTCTTCGATACTTGTGTATCCTAGTCTAGATGTGTCATTGTTAGATCTAGGGGATCTCATCAATTGTTCAAAGTACTTGATTGTTTTACTAGGTTTATTGAAACTTTCAAAAAACTCCTTTTCTCCTTTTAGGTCATTGTTCAATTGTTCATTCTGCAATTTCGATGTTGTTATCTCAATATCCATGGTATTTAGTTATGGTTGGCATTCATTAGTTGACCCAAAGTTTCTAAGTGCATGTTAGCAATCCTAGTTACCTTAGATGATCTTTCTTCCAATCTGCTAGTCAAAATTCTTTTTTCACCTTCAATCATGGCTTTTTCTTCCATTTTTTTTTTAATGTTCGATCACCTCACATAGTAATATGGCTTATGATTCTTGCTCTAACTTGAGATTTCTAATTTCTTCAACTTGGGCTCTGTTCTTTTCCATTAGATCTGCAATTGTTGCATCAAATTCATTGGAGTCTCCATTTGCAAATAGATTAGTAGTGTCAATCTCTTTGTATTGTGTGTTATTCTCCTTAATGGTCATTTTATTCTCCTTAATGGTCATTTCCTTCCTTCTCTTCAATGATTTTTTTAGATCATCTCTTGTTTCATTAAGCTGATGTAGAATGAGTTGTATTTCGATTCCCTGATTCTCAATGATCTTTCCCAACTTGTAGACTTCAATTTCCAAGATCATTCTTCAAAGCTGCAAAGCTTCTCTTTCAGAGAACTAGGCTCTAATACCAATTGTTGGAATTACAATAGGAAAGGTAAACTTCTGAGGGGGGGGTGAATCAGTACTTCAAATTTTGACTCATAAAATATTCACCACACATCCATCTCACATATTTAATAAGTAATTTGAAATACCATGTAAAACATGTACATCTAAAACATGTAAAAAAAAAAGTATTCACACATATAACACAACATATGATTACCTAGAAACCCTTTACTGAGAAGGTAAAACTAGAGTGGGGATGACACCCAGAAATCTTCACTACTGTAGTAATAAAATGTATACAATTAAGGTTACAATGTTTGATCATGAAACATGATCTACCTTGTGAAAGGTCTACCTTGTTAAAAGCTTACAAAGACTGTTAAGTCTAACCCTATTAAAAAATTTCAACATCCTATTAAAAGTGTGCCTTGTTAAAGGACTTCAACTCACAATTAAGTAAGCACCTTGTTAGAGGAATTCAATACAACTTGTTAGGACTACTTTGTTAAGAGATTTAACAGACCACCTGTTATAATGTCTCCGCATTGATCCTATGGTTAACACTTTGTTGCTTGATGATAGATCACCTCTAAACTGATATATACTTGATCCTTCTTGATTAGATGTTTCTATATTGTTCACTATTTCCTTCCTTTGTTCTCCTTTAACTGATTCTTCAATGCAGTTTTAGATCATAATACCTTGGTCACCATGAATGTCCTTGTTTGTGCATGCAAAAATCTCTTTGATCATTCATACATTTCCTTTTACTCATAGAAAGTTTAGGGTTTTTCCTCCTTAAGAAGACCTAAGTGACTTACGGTTAGGTGTGAATTAACAACTGTGATTCACCCATTTAGTCGCTAAACCTTTGTTTTACCTAATTGGATGCATGTAATGCATAGGGATTCCAACTTAAGATTTGACCTTATCACCAAAATTTCATAATTCAAGTTGTAAGTTAGCTCAAAAATAGTTTACATAGTAGTTTGTGCCAATACAAGAAGCTATGACAAAACTGTGTTATTTGACATTTGAAGTCTCTGATGCACTACACATACTGATTTCAATACTATGACTTGGCATGCACTTCTTGCTCAGCTCCTGAATCACTCAGTATTTATTGTCTACTTGACACATGAGTGACTCTGCACTCACTGTTGACTTGTCATGCTCTAGTTTATATATGTGATTGACATATACTACTTGTTCGGCATGAACTAAGTAAATGATTTAAGTGTATAGATAGTCACTTGTCAAAACCAATCTAAGATCAACAGTAATGAGAGAATTAGACAAGAAATGAAAAGTTCTTCATAAAGCTCAAAGAAATCTATCGAGAAACCTGCAACATAACAATACTCAAGAAGATGGATCCTTTGAGAAGGAGTGAGCTCTTTTAAAGGTAGACAGATAATTGAGATCAAGATCAAGGAAGTGGATAATCAAGGGTGGGGGTTGACTTTCGGCATGATCCATGTGTAAGAGCGAGTCAACTAATGGAAGGAGTTGACTTTTCATGTGAGACAAAAACCTTTTCTTTTATTTTGAAAATAGGAAAAGGACTTCATGTGTGCACATTGAATGGGTTAGGAGAATGGGGTCTTTTATTTAATTAAAAGGGGACATGTTTTTTTAATCAAATATGAACTTAGAATAATATAGTGCTAGAAATGCTTTAGAATAACTGAGAGTGGGGGGTGAATCAGTTATTCAAAGTCCAAATGTCCTAATAATTTTTTTTCACTAAGTATAGTGAGCTCATTTAAACTAACCATGTATCCAAGCTAAACATTCTTCTTAGAAATGTTAATAGATAGGTTGTTTTTTTGGCCTTTTCATTGGCCTTTATTTATGGTTGGGCCTTATGCTTATTATCAGTCGTTAGACTTGTTTTTATTTGGCTAGGCTTCTATTGCTTATCATCAGCCATGTTACTGTAGTTACTTTTGGGTTTCAAGGTCCCTGTAAAACTTGTTTATCTTATCAAAAAACATTCTTTTTAGCAAGTTATTGATAAATCAACATGCAAGAATAAGACATGAAAGATCAACAAATAACACAGTGATTTATTTGGAAACCCAATTTGAGAAAAACCACCAATAACATGCTACTCCTTTCTCACTCTTCTGAAGTGATGCCATTTGAAAGACATGCCCTGTTAAAGGCTACAACATATTATTAAATGTGACCTAGTTAAAGGATTTTAGAGCTCAATTTAGCTCACAATTTTGCCTGGCCTTCAGTCTCTATAGCTCTAATAGCTTGTCCCCCTTTCAAGCTTTGTCTCCATGCTTGTTGTGCCAATGCAATCACTTATGTCGTCACCTATCAAAGCAGAGTCTCTATACTTTGTTCCTCCCTCTCGATGCCTTCTCCTTGACACCACACATTGCCTCTAACCACTCTTGCTTCTTGACCTATAACCCCTTAAATAAAAGTCTGGAATACCTTTCCCGCTCTAATCTTCTTGCTCTTATTTTTGGTTCAAATGGATTAGGTAAGATTCAATGAATCTACCCCTTATCTTGTTTCTTCTAGAAACATCATGTAGAATCCACCTGTATTCACCCAAAAATGGTTTACCTAGAATTCTGTACCACCAACTCATCATCCTTATCTTCCATCTGGTTCACAAAATTCAAGGTAACAAACTTGTTGGCTCAGATCTAGCGAATCTTTGACTTTTCAAATAATGCAGCAGCTTGACACTATTGAATTTTTTATGCTTGGCACCTACTATGGATTCGCTTGGCATCAACTAAATTTTAATAATGCTTGGTACCTTCTGTCTCACTCGACACACACTAGATTTTGCATTTGTTGAACACTTACTAATAATCTACTTAGCATGAACTAATGAATTTAGTCAAGCTTTGCAGACAACTTTATCACAACTTATTCTTCTAGAGTTTCTAAGTGTAGCCAACCTTTGTATCTTCAAGTGTATTATCAATACATCATTTTACCATTGTCTTATCTGATCCTTATACTTCATTACAAAACCATGACTCAACCTTTACCTTAGGTACTTTTGTTACTTGCTCGGCACCCACTAATGAATTTAGTCAAGCTTTGCAGACAACTTTGTCACAACTTATTTTTCTAGAGTTTCTAAGTGTAGCCAACCTTTGTATCTTCAAGTGTATTATCAATACATCATTTTACCATTGTCTTATCTGATCCTTATACTTCATTACAAAACCATGACTCAACCTTTCCCTTAGGTACTCTTGTTACATCTTGTTGATTAAATCCTCTTCATCAATCAACTAAATAATAGTACTTGGATCTTATAAGCAATTGTCATTCTAGAAAATAGTAGGTTTGACATTAGTGACAAAACAATGATTGAAAACATTTTCTATCAACAATCTCTCTTCTTTACAAACAATCTCCCTTCTTTAATAATGATCTTTTCAATCAGATCTTCAACAATCTCCCTCTTTGGCAATAATGGCAAACCAAATTGATCAACTAAGTTATCAAAATGCTAACTAGGTTAAAATAGTAAGTCAAATGTCGAAAGAAAAACTTTGTATTCATATGACTCCCTCTGAATTCTATAAGTAACTCTCTCTTTCAAATGTATTAGGGATATCTCTTTTGCTGATACACTATCTTCTCCTTTTTTTGTTTGCTTTGTTCCCTCTCTGATTAGTTATCCTGACTGATTCCTTTGCTTCTGCTTCTCCCTCTTAACTTTTGTTTCCATTCTCCTTCCTTTCTGCTATTTCTCCCTCTATATGTCTGATCAGTTTCTACTATTTTATCTTCCTCTTTGACAACCATGCCAAAGACATATTACTTTATTATGCAAGTATAGCATTTGCAAGAACTCCAATTTCTCCCTATCACCTTACTTGTGACTTGTTTGGAATTTCAATACTTTGATTACTTTAGGAAAAATCTAAAGTAACTATCCTCTGCATCAATTTATAACATTTTAGCAACCAATTCATTTGATGCAGGGCAATATTGTTGTTACTTAAACAACCTTGGATAGGGGTATCACCACTAACTTACCTCTAAGATATTCAAATGCATCTTTGGGTAATGGTTTTGTGAAGATGTCATCAATTTGTTCCCTTAAGTCGACATATTCCATCTTCACTTGTTTGTCTTCCACCAGTTCTCTTACATAGTGATAATTGCAATGTGCTTTGTTTTGGCATGTATCACATGATTCTTTGATATGTTAATGGCACTTGTATTATCACAATAGAGTATCTCAGGTTTAGTTATCTCTTCATTCATACCTTTCAATAGATGCTTGATCCATACAATATTGGTGCAGTTGATAGCAACAACAACATACTTAGCTTCAACTGTGGACTATGAGGTACAACTTTGCTTTTTATTAGTCGAAGTGACTAATCTTCTACCTAAGAAGAATGCTCCTGCACTGGTACTTTTTCTGTCATCAATATTACCTCCCCAGTCTACATCAGTGTAGGCATTTAAGTCAAACTTTTCACTCCTCTTGTAGTATAAGTCAAAGTCATATGTTCCTTTTAGGTACTTCATTATTCTTTTTACTGTCATAAGATGATTTTCCCTTGGGTTTATAGAAAATCTGGCCACTATTCCAACAGATAATATAATGTCTAGTCTACTATGTACAACATATTGCAACTTTCCAATCATTGATTTGTACATTTTCTGATTTACTTCAGCTGACTCATCATTCTTGGATAACTTATGTCCTGTTACCATTGGTGTATTGATTGATTTTGAATCCTCTAAACTAAATGGTTTGAGTATCTTCTTGATATATTTTGATTGAGTCACAAATATGTCATGTTTTAGTTGATGTACTTGCAATCCAAAAAATAATTTTATTTCCCCAAACATTGACATCTCAACTCATGTTTCATCTAATCAAAAAAATATTTTCATAGTGCATCTTTTCCTCCAAATATTATATCATCAACAAAGATTTCAGATATCAAAATGTTCTTACATTTTTCCGCCTTGATATACAATTGTTGTTGTCATCTGTTTTCTCAAATCCTATCTTCACTAGATATTTTTGAAGTCTCTCAAACCATATTTTAGGTGCTTGTTTCAAACCATAGAGTGCTTTATGTAGTTTGCAAACCATATCCTTATTGTTGTCATCAACAAATCCCTTTGGTTGTTCAATGTAGACTTCCTCTTCCAGTATACCATTCAGAAAAATAGACTTTACATCCATTTGATAGACATTGAAACCTTTGTAAGCAACATATGCTAGTAGAGTTGTTACTCCTTCTATCCTTGCAACAGAGGCAAATAATTCCCCATAGTCCAATCCTTCGTGTGCATAACCTTTGTAGACTAGTCTAGCCTTATTTTTTGTGATCTCACCATCCTCATCTAGCTTGTTCCTAATTACCCACTTGGTATCAATCACATTCTTATCAGTTGGTCTTGGAACTAAAGTCCAGGTTTTGTTCTTCTCTATCTCCTCAATCTCTTCTTCTATAGTTTTACACCAATCATCATCTTGTAGTGCATCTTTCACTATTTTGGGTTCAATCTTGCTCAGCAGATATGATTCATTTCTTAGTTTGTTCCTTGTCACTAATGATTTGATCAGCAAGGTGATGTCTTCTCACATAATTGGATAGCCTTAGTTTTGTTCTTGTTTCCATGTTTGGTCTTTCAGCTTTAGAGTCACTGTGCACATCTCTTTCTGGTAGCTCAACATCTCTTTCATGTGTATTGATTTCAGAATCAGAATGTGCATTTTTTTCATTCTGCAACTTATCTTTTGAATGCAACTCAGCATTCACTGGTTGTGACTTGGCTGATACTGAAACTTGTTGCTGATTCCCAACTTGATTTGCAGCTTCTTCTTCATCAGGCATTCCTTCACAGAAGTATACAAAGGATCTGTACTCATCAGGTTTCTTGGATTCATCAACTTGAACTTTTGCATGCTCATCAAAGTTTACATTTGTACTCTCCACAATTTTGTTAGTGTTAGTATTTAAACACTTATATGCTTTAGTTTTAGTGAAGTATCCAAAGAATATGCCTTCATCTCTCTTTGCATCAAACTTTTCATTTCTAGAATCTTTAAGAATATGGCATCTACAACCAAACACTTTGAAATGTTTTACATTGGGTGAGTGACCATACCATAATTCAAAAGGTGTTGCATTTGTACATTTCTTGATTTGTACTCAATTCAAGGTATAGATAGCTATACTTACAGATTCTCTTCGGTACTTTAGAGCAACATTCTTCTCTATCATTAATGTTCTGGCATAGTCTATCACTAATCTATTCCTCCTTTTTGCAATGTCATTCCATAGGGGAGTTCTAAGTGCTGATGTTTGTCTTTTAATTCCTTTTTCATTGCAAAATGTCTCAAATTCTTTTGATGTGAACTCTCCTCCTCTGTCTGATCTTAGGCACTTCAGACTCTTTCTTGTTTCTTTCTCAACTCTGGCCAAGTACCACTTAAACATTTGAAATGCATCAGATTTTTTCTTTAAGAATATGACAGTCATCATCATAGAGTAGTCATCGACAAAAAACATTATATATCTGTCTCCTTTGTAACTTTGCTCTTCTATTGGGCCAAATAAATCAGTATGCACTAACTCTAGTACTTCTTTGGAAGTGTAGTTTTTACTTTTGAAACTTAACTTGGGCATCTTCCCTAGCTGATACTGTTTGCACATTGTGTTTTCAAGCTTCTTTAGTTCAGGAAAAACTTTGACTTTCTTCATTTTGTTGATGTTAATCAAATTTTCAAAGTTGACATGGCATAGCCTTTTATGCCATAGCCACACATTATCAAATCTTATAATAAGACATGCAACATCCTCCATATCTAGGTAAAGCAAATTACTCCTAGTTTGGTCTCCTTTTCTTATCATATTTCCTTCAGTGTCATAGATTTTGGCAATTTTGATTCCAAATTTTACTTTTCATCCTACATTGATTAATTGTGACACACTCAGCAGGTTGTAGTTCAATCCTTCAACATAGTATGCATTATTACATGAAATTTTATCTGTAAGCTTAATGAAACCTTTTCCTTTGATTAGATATGGAGCATCATTTCCAAATCTAACATTATTTTTATCATACTGAGTAAAAGTACCAAACTTACTTTTGTCTCATGTCATGTGATGACCCACTGTCTATGATCTATTTGTCATTTTTGTTTACACAAGTTATCAATGTTGTTGCCTCATCTTCACATGACTCATTCTTCATGGCTACATAGACTACCTCATCATCATTTTCATCAAAATCCTCTTCTTCAACAATGTAGCACTTTTTTCCTTTGCTTTTATAATCTTTGCCATCATCTTCTCTTTTTTTCTTCTACTTCTTGCCTTCTCTAATGTTCTTTTTCTGTGTGCACCTTGCAGCAATATGTCATACTTCATTGCAATTAAAACAAATTATAGGTATCTTACCCTTGAATATACCTTTTCCTCTATGAAATATTTTGGCCAGTAATGCTTCCAATTGTTCCACATCATCTTCATCTATGCTGCTATCACTGGATGCATATTTTATCTTTCTTTTGTTCTTTTTTGTTTTTACCTCCTCAATGTCATTCAATAACAACTTGGCCTTGAAAGCAATTTCAAGATTCTCAGGTTTGTAGTTATCAAAGTTGGATAACTCAAATGCAGTAAGTCTTCGTACTCTACCTTCAAGAGTTACCTTGTTTCCTGGTACATATCTTAACTCTTGGATGGTTGATACTATAATATCATAGATGGGGAGCAAGGTTCTTAAGAATTTGATGTTGACAGTATCATCATATAAATTATCATCCAAACTTCTTATTGCACTTACTACTTCCTTTATTCTAGAGGCATATTGAGCAATGTTCTCACCTTCCTCCATTCTCATGTCATCAAACTTTCCTCTGAGACTTTCTCTTTTTGCTCTTTGGACTTTTTGATCTCCTCCATAAATATCTGTCAAAGCTTTCCACATCTTGAATATAGTGTTGCATCCCTTGATGTCATCAAATTTAGCATAGTTGACGGTAGAGGCAATCTCCAACATTGCCTGATTATGCTCCTTTTTATTCAAATCTTTTGTAGTAAGGACTCTAGCTAGATCAACATGTTCCACTTCAATTGAGGCTTGTTCTTGATCACCTATTGATCCAAGATGCAACTTCATTAAATTTTGTCATGCAACAAAGTTATCTCTGTTAAGCTTGGAAACTTCTCTCTTGGACATCTTGATCTTTCTACTTCTAGTACCTTTAAACCAAATCAACAAATAGCTCTAATACCAATTGTTAGAAATTCTTTAGAATAACTGAGAGGGGGGGTGGATCAGTTATTCAAGGTCCAAATGTCTTGATAAATTTTTTTCACTAAGTATAGTGAGCTCATTTAAACTAACCATGCATCCAAGTTAAACATTCTTCTTAGCAAGTTATTGATAAATCAACATACAAGAATAAGAAATGAAAGATCAACACATAACATAGTGATTTACGTGAAAACCCAATTTGGAAAAAACCACCAATAACATGTTACTCCCTTCTCACTTTTCTAAAGTGATGCCCTGTGAAAGGCCTGCCTTATTAAAGGCTACAACGCACTATTAAATGTGACCTAGTTAAAGGATTTCAACACCCTGTTAGAAGTGGGCCTGGTTAAAGGACTTTAGAACATTCACTTGGAATGTCACCCTATTAAAGGATTTAAAAATGGTTGTTAAACCAACCTAAGTCCATAGGATTTTTCCCTAACTAATACAATTGCTAGAGAGTAACAATAAGGGCTTTTGATCTGATACAACTCATAACATAACTTGTAGATTTAAGGTCTCAATTCAGGCCTTCAGTCTCTATAGCTCTGATAGCTTGTCCCCCTTTCAAGCTTTGTCTCCTTGAGTCTCCATGCTCCTTGTGCCAATGCAATTACTTCTATGGTCACCTATCAAAGCAGAGTCTCTGTATTCTGTTCTTCCCTCTCGATGCCTTCTCCTTGACACCACACACTATGTCTAACCACTCTTGCTTTTTGACCTATAAGTCCTTAAATAGAAGTTTGGAATACCTTTCCCACTTTAATCTTCCCGCTCTTATTTTTGGTTTGAATGGATTAGGTAAGATTCAATGAATCTACCTCTTATCTTGTTTCTTCTAAAAACATCATGTAGAATCGACCTGTATTAGCCCAAAAATGGTTTATCTAGAATTTTGTACCACCAGCTCATCATCCTTATCTTCCATCTAGTTTACAAAATTCAATGTGATAAACTTGTCAGCTCAGATCTAGCGAATCTTTGACTTTTCAAATAATGTAGTAGCTCAACACTATTGAATTTTTGATGCTCAACACATACTATATTACTCAGCATCAACTAATTTTTTATGATGCTCGACACCTACTATGGACTCACTCGACATCAACAAAATTTTATTGATGCTTGGCACCTATTACATTTTTGTCTAACTCGGCACCTAAACTTGCTTGAAACCTTCTATCTCACTCAATACATACTAAATTTTGCATTTGCTCAACACTTACTAATAATCTGCTTGGCATGAACTAACTTGCTTAGCACCCACTAATGAATTTAGTCAAGCTTTGCAAACAACTTTGTCACAACTTACTCTTCTAGAGTTTCTAAGTGTAGCCAACCTCTGTATCTTCAAGTGTATTATCAATACATCATTTTACCATTGTCTTATCTGATCCTTATACTTCATTACAAAACCACAACTCAACCTTTCCCTTAGGTACTTTTGTTACATCTTGTTGATTAAATCATCTTCATCAATCAACTAACTGATAGTACTTGGATCTTATAAACAAATGTCATTCCAGAAAATAGTAGGTTTGACATCAGTGACAGAACAATGATTGAAAATATTCTTTATCAACAATCTCCCTTCTTTGCAAATAATCTCCCTTCTTTAATAATGATCTTTTCAAGCAGATCTTCAATATATAGTCAAACTATATGTTAAAATCAAATTAATTAATTTTTAACAATTTGTCTTAGAGAAATGATTAATTAATTTAGTTAAAATACTGAGAAGGGGACTAATAGTCTAGATGACAATTTTTAGGTGATTACATTTGCCCCTATTTGACTAATGTTTGATCGATTTGGGAACACATGATGCCAAAAAATATAGAAGCCAAGTGGGCAACAAAAGATAGAGAGATCTGATTCCAAAGAATGAAATGTGGAATGCGATAGCAAGTCATGAATGCATGGTTTGGTAGCAACAGTACTGAACACTAGGAGAAAGATGATATCATGACTCAAGAAGAGTACTAACATCGAGCAAAGCAGATAGATTGAGAGAAAATGAAAAGATCAAACATATGCTCTTGTGAAATAGATGATTGTAGCAAGCGATGATAGAGTATTTCTACCCCCTTGGGATCAAAATCAAAATTAGGTAAAGGAAATGTAGAAATGAACTAGATATGATCAAATCAAGATATACAAAATTCCATGATGACAGATACGAGATTAGAACTAAAGAGTGACCATAAAGAGGTGATAGAATGCCCCAGTTTGACTAGAGTTGACCAAAAAGGATGTAGTATGAAAACTATGTCAAATCGAGTAGAAAGATGATTTATGAGTGAAATATGTGAATTGAAGTAGGTATGAAGTGTAGAAATGGTGAAGACATGGAGAAATGAAGATGCCCTAGTGAAGATTCGAAGATTAAACCTTCAAAGGTCAGCTAACTGCTTAAGAGAAGGTAGAATTCTAAAATGTGATTTTGACTATTAAGATGAACTTGAATTTCAATTTCAATCCTAAAAATGAATCCAAGATGTCAAAATTAGCTAGGGGTGCAATTTTTGCAGAATTTTGAGGAGTTTGAAAAATGAGTCAAAATGAGGTTGGAGGACTATATAAGGGGTCCAAGGGTCATTTTCAAATCATTTGTCTTTTGTGATTTTGGAGAGCTCTTGAGTGATTTGGAGAGAGATCATGGCGTTAGCTAGCATTCTGACTCATAGACATTGTTTTGAGCAAAGACGTTGCACAATTGACCACCTGAGTATGAGACCCTGGTAAGTCTTCAAAAAAATTTCACTTTTTCATACATTTAACACATTTTTAATGCATTTTAAGGGTTTTGACAAAAGTTTTGTGAGATACTTTTAAATTATCTTGTGATACTATAATAGTATCACTCGAGTACTTTAAGAAGTATCACACGATACTTGTGTTAGACAAAATATATCACATGCCTTTATAAAGGTATATCGTATCATCTATACCCAAATATCATATGGGATGGTTTGAACTATTGCTTGGGAAGAAAATATCACCTAGGTAGTATAAAAAGTATCATACGATAGCTATTTAGCAATTTGTATTGCTTGGTTTTAATGAAAAGTATCACATGGTCTATTTTCAAGCCATTTTGTATGTTTAGAGTTGAATTTTGCATGTATGAGCACTTTTTTCTATTGTATTGCTTGATTGATGATGTTATTGATATGTTTGTAGCTGATACTGATGTTTTCAATGTTCATTCAATGTGATTTTGCATATTATCCTTTAGGATCTAGATGTTGATGAGAAGGCCACTATATTGAGCATGAGATTGAGATGGTTGACATGCATGCCCCATATATGGGCGAACCATAGGTTGCTGAGTGCTTTAGTTGAGCAGGTGGCACATCGAGCACAACAACTTGCATCTGTGGGCTAGCAAGGCTACCATCACCTTGGAGGGTGTATATTGCATCCTTCGAGTTCCATGTCATGACGATTATGTGGGTATGATTTGTTGTGTTTTAAGGCCTATTTCAAGTTTTTGATATCCATATGAAATGTACTGACATGAGTTTTTGCATGTCACAAGTTTATTATGATTAGACCCCGATAAAGGGAAGATTAACAGTACATCAGATATTTTGAGATGTGACCATCTTGGATCATCACTTGAATTGGGAGAGGCTCATAGATGAGTATGGAGATGATTATCCATTACCATGCCTTCTTTTCTTACTAGTTTCCCATGCTGTAGTTACTAACATGGGCTAGAAGGGCTTCCCACTAGGATGGGGTAGATTGGTAGCAAATCTTATTGGGTGGCCCCGGAGGATGGCATGGGGACCCACGATTTCGGTCAACATGTGTCATGAGCTTCATGAGATAGTGGAATGATCTAGGAGGACATGGGAATGTGGTACAGTGTTGACTCAAATATGGTCTTGGGAGCATATTGAAATGATCTGACAACGGGTGTAACCGAGAGAGCACAACAAGCCCTTCATATTCAGATACACAAGGTTCATCCCATGAAGTCAATGGAGATGTGACTTACTATTGGCACTTTTTTTATGAGCTCACCTCTTTTGTTTGGTGACATTATCAGTAGTGCCATAGATGGTCTAATGCATGGGAACTTGAGTACATGCGCTACAATCAGCCACTAGTTGGGCGACATTCAGAGATTTGTGGTCAGCTGAGTATGGTGGTAGTTTTCTCAAAGGCAAGTGTTCTCAATGGAGACCACCACTTATGCTTGATTTCATGGTAAAGAGACGCATGGTTGGTTACCTATGTTGGATTATTAGACAGCCCTGAGAGATACAACAATGCTCATGCCAGAGATCGGGATTATCACTCAGTCTTAGCTGATGCAAGAGTAGACCTAGCATATTTATATGAGATGCAAAGGCATCCCTTCCTGAGGTTCACACAACTAGATGCACCACCTATGGTAGAAGGATAGGGGGAGACATTTAGGATGGCAGAGGAGGCAGAGGCAAGGGTAGGCATATGGAGGTCAGGAGTAGTTCCCGAGTAGGTGGGAGGAGGTAGACACAGGCCTAAGTCATGAGGGGGATGAGGAGGAGGAGCATCCACGAAGATGTAGGAGAGCAAAGCGTGCTGAGCCACAACAAGAGTAGCTTGTCGGAGAGGATGATCGAGATGTGAGGATTCAGGCCCTAGAGGAAAAGTTGCAAAAAATAAAAATTTCCCTAGTAGAGCGAGATTAGTAGTTGATAAATGAACGAGCATGGGGAGAGGAGCTCCATAGGGAGCGGGATGCTACTAGGCGAGAGTTAGAGCATCATGGAGCACATGCTACCTATTACTATGTTCCCTACATAGGTGTGGTATCGTTGGGATATGGACTACCAAATTACTTGGAGTGGGCAAGTAGATTAGAGGGTGTGGTTCAACTACTAGACAAGAGACAGGCTCCACCTCCACGACCACCACTAGCCCAAGAGGGTGGGAGTTAGTCCTAGAACTAGTAGTATGTCTAGAATGATGTCTTTGTGACAGTTTTTTGTTTCATATGTATTTTGAAATATTTATACATATTTTGAATCCTATATTGTATATGTACTTTGAATCATTTGATATATATGAGATACTAGATTTGATCGATGTACTTGTGTATTTGTCTTGTCTTTATGCCAATTTGTTTGATTTTGAATTTATGTTTCAATATGATGTTTCAACTTTCTACTCATATTTATGCATGCTTAGTTTCATGTTCATGTTTATATGCTCATGGATCTCTCTCATGGATAGCTTTAGCATTCCTGTATATGATGTAGACTCATGTTTTGACAATGTAATACTTGGATAGATCTAATGTGATTTTTAGATTAATCCCTTGTGATGATAGGATAGCAAAGAGGCAAAGCGAAAGATCAAGGAGATGAAAAGACATGATCGAGAAGAAAATGAAGGAAAGATGAAAGGAATCAGCTAACACATCCATGAAAGATAAAGAGAGAGCTCTTCCCATATGCAAAATGAAAGACTAAGCTAAAATGAGCCTATAATACAAACTAAGATGCAAAATGGTTTACTTTCAAGGGATGCAAAACATTTAGACTATAACTTCATCATTAAGCATTTATTAGGGACATCGAAAGATCATATAATCGTCACTAGTACAACTACGAGAATATGAATATGACTATGTCGAATAGAAATGTGGGCATCCAACCTAAGCATCAAATACTTTTAAGTCAAGATGACTAATGCAATTAGATTCCCTAAGTTTAGTATAGCATGATTATACATATATCAAGGCATAAGCATTAGGATAACCCTGAGAGCAGTCTTGCAAAAAAAAACAAGGATGATATGTTGTAAGTCAAAGTGTTAAGTAGGACAAGCATGAATGCTCTAAACACCTTTGACTAACAAAGTATACCCACAAGTGGAAAGTAAGTAAAACATGCCCCATGCCCCTAGTCTTCTAGTTCATGAAATCCTCAAAATAGTATTAGGTAGTAAACAATCAACAAAGAAATCGTCATAAACATCACACAAAGAAGATAAAGTTCATTAGAGCTCAACAAGTTTAATGTTTGAGTGTGTGTGTGTACGTCACATGGTCATTTCTTAAATACTTGAATCTGATAGTGAGAAATATCTTGGTATCTTTAATAGTAGGTAGACTATCCGAAAAGTGTTGAGAAACACTTGATGTCAATGAAGTAGTGTTGAGAAACATTATTTTGAATGAGTTTCCAAAGAAAACCTAATGCACAAGGAGACCCTTATAAGCTAAGAAGTTGTGCCCTTGAGACGAGGACAAGAGACAATTCCAAGCTAGAAAATGTGTTGTGGAGTGAATGAGTGAGACCAATAGACATAGGTGCAAGGGTCTCAAGTAGCACTCATTTCCAGGTTTTCACTACTTGGCAAATTTTTTCATGACTTTTTTCTAATTTTTTGAATTTTTTGGTGATACATTAAAGCACCTATTGTTAGGTTTCCACTAAGATGATCATTTTTTCAAGATTTTTTTTATTTTTGGGATTTTTTTAGGATCAATAGATATATACAGATAGCTGAGATGTGAGCCTTAAGCATATAATTTCTTTAGATGTAGAGTGTTGATAGGCTCAACAAGTTGTTCCCCTATAGGAATAGAAAGTTGATATGCCCCAGATCCAAATGTTGTTGTGACAATGTAAGGACCCAACTAGTTTGGCTCAAATTTCCCTTTGTGCTCTCAGTTTTGCTGATTTTTGGGACTTTCTTGAAGTACCAACTCACCCACTTAGAACTCACGAGGATGAACTTTTTGTTGTAGGTAGTAGACATTCATTTTTTATATGCCCTCAGGTGATCAAAAGCATCCTTTCATCGCTCATCGAGGGTTTCTAGCTCTTCTATCCTCATAGCCCTATGGTCTTCATCAATTATCAACCCATGTAGGGAGACTCGTAGTGAGGTAATGTTGACTTCTAAGGGTAAAACAACCTCGGAACCATAGACTAACAAAAAATGTGTAGCCCCTGTAGGAGTACGTATGGTGGTTCTATGGGCCCATAGTGTCAAATTGATCTGTAGGTGTCAATCTTTACTTGATTTGTGAACTGTTCTATGTAGGATTTTGAGAAATATCTTATTAGAGGCCTTAGCTTGGTCGTTCCCTTGGGGATAGTAGATTGAGGACTAGTTTTGTTTGATCTTGAATTTCTTAGACAATTGTTTAAGGTCCTTTTAAAAAAATTGTCCTCCATTATCAGTAACGATGGAGGATGGGATGTCATATCCACAAATAATGTAGTTGAGAATAAATAAGGCAACATATTTGCTTGTAGCAACAAATAAAGGTATAGCTTCACCCCATTTTGTAAAGTATTATTTCACTATAATGATAAACTTATGACCATTGTGTTGAATTTTTAGTAGCTTTAGTAGGATAAACTTGTGAGATCAAAGAGAAACTAATATAATTACAATGATGTGTGTGTGTGTGTGTGTGCGTGTGCACGCGTATAATTAAGTTTTTTATTATATTAATTATATTAATGAATAGACATGTCTCTTCTCAGTTTATTCCTCATAGAAATTCAAAGAGATCAATGCATTTGGAAAACACATACCAAAAAACATGGCTTTGTTATTACATCTACAACGATCCTAAGAAAATCAACAGGGTATTAGAGCATAGTTGCATATGTAGATTGAATCAAGGTTTATAAGAGAGAATATAAATATTGTTCATATGACTATTCATACATTTCTCAGGTGAATGTCGACCTATAATAGTTCCAGTTACAAGTCAAGGTCATTGATTTGCAAACTTAGATAACACCCTCATCATTGCATCGAGCATCACACAAATTATTGTAGCCTTCATATGACATGAGGTTTGGTAAAATGTACATTGACCCTTGACCCTTGCCAATGCAGACCTCCCATTCATGCCAAGTTGATTTGACATAGGCAAGAAGATTATCATCACAACATGTAGATATAGTTAAATCTAGTCATCATGGACTTGACATGAAAAATTCGTGTGGCTTCATTCCTCATTGAGTTATCAATTTGCTTCATCTCATTCAAGCACCCAAATGTGGTTCCTCTACAATGACATTAACAGAGTTGGGGGCTTCTACGGTTTTCAATGTCTCATTGACACCATTTTTTTTGAGATTCAATTTGGTATTCTACATCCACCCAGAACATGTACACCATTGGTGCATGAGCCAAAAATCCCACCATTCTCAAACAATAGACAATATTACACAATAGTTTAGTGCTATATAGTATAGTTTCTCTAGAAGATGTTGATAGTAAGATGTCTTCTTTAGCAGCAACTAAAAGACTCGGAAGCATTAATCATGTAATACAAAATGCAGTAGCATAATCTGAAATTACGAAAGTGCTACGAAAAATCATATTTAAAGAATTTGTTAGTACCCACCGTACAGAGATCATCATTTTATTAGCATGACCCATTATTATGTTTAACATTTGTGATAAAAATAAAAAAATTAAAAACATGGAAAGGAAGTATAGTGGAAAAGGGTGATCGACTATTAAATTCCATGTAGAAAATGGTGTATTGAATGCATATTATGAAGATGATATTAAATCTTCTAACACAACTGCCATAACCAATATGGACCCACCCAACGTATAGAATGGAGGAGATGGGCAAAGGCTCATGGATGTCATCAATAACCATCAATCAGAGGTAAGTACATAGGTAAGAGCAACCCAAAATTGTTTGGGCATTTAAATGTTATTATTATGATTATATATGTATGAATGGTAAATTAATATAATTGATTTTTCAAAATTAATAACTTATATAAATAATGTTTAGTATTGATATAATAAAGAGGTGTGATTTTTGAAATGTCACTATTATAATATAAAAAATTGGAAAAAGATGTAAAAAATATATGTAAATCAAAAGGAAGTGAGAAAATGAGAGCATGTGAGGTAAAGTCTTGATGAGGAGGAACTCTCTTAACTAAAACCAATCTCAAATCCTAAGGGGATTTATCATTCTAGCGTCATTCTTTGTCTACATGAGATAAGTAATTATTATTATTGAGTATTACATTTGTCTACTTATTATTTTTGTTTCTATATATGAGTTATTTGTCTTGATCTTCTCCTCTAAGTATGTTTTTATAGGAAGAGGGAGATTGAGATTCTGAGGGAGGCTAACATTTAAAGCAACTTTGAAAAAAAAGAAGTAAATAGAGAATATGATTCAATCAACCTTCATTGATCTTGATCATGTTGATTAAGAGGGAGTATACCATGTTGAAATGGATTCTCCAATGATCAATAAATCGTAGTAGTCAAGAGGAATCTAATTCACGAATATACCTCGTGATTGTGTGATTTTTAATGGGCATACCCCCTGTGTACATCATGAGGAAGTGACGACTTCCAAATGATGTCAGTTGTGTTTGCAGAAGTTATTGTAACATGATGATCTTACAATAACTGGTATTATGAAATCAAACAATTGAGTATATGGTGAATGTCTTGCATCTCAACATCCTAGGAGGCCATTACTCAAAGAGTACTTGGTGAATATCATTGATATTCTAGGAGGCCAATACTCTTGATATCATATGTGATATCAAACCTTATTTTGAGTACTCTATGAATATAATTGATATTTTGGGAGGCCAATACTCTTGATATTAGATGTGATATCAAACATTTTTGAGTAATTAGTGAATATAATTGATATTTTGGGAGGCCAATACTCTTGATATCAGATGTGATATCAAACCTTATTGAGTATTTGGTGAATATTTTTGATATTTTTGGAGGCCTATACTCATGATATCATATGTGATATCAAAACTTTTTGAGTACTTGGTGGATATCAAATGTCGATATTCTAGGAGACCAAGACTCATGATATCAATTGTGATATCAAAATGTTGAATATCTTTTGATCAAAGATATTTGTATATTACATTGAGTTAATAAATTTTCATGTGTTTATCCTCCTAGCTAAGAGGTAGTGTTGATATTTTGGTAGCTTTAGTAGGATAAACCGATGAGATTAGAGAAAAAGTTATATAATTAAAATTATATATATATATATATATATATATATATATAGAGAGAGAGAGAGAGAGAGAGAGAGAGAGAGAGAGAGAGAGAGAGAGAGAATTTTCTATTATATTAATTATATTAATAAATAAGCATGTCTCATGAAAGGACATGTCTCTTCTCGGTTTATTCGACATACAAATTCAAAGAGATCAATGCATTTAGAACACATACCAAAAAACATGTCAATGTTGTTACATTTGTAATGGTCCTGAGAAAATCAACACAATGGATGAGCTCAGATGAATCTTTCCTACCAAGTCAAAGGCCCATTGTTGAAATGGTCAATATGTAATAGAAGGTATGAGCTCATGTCTAGAAGCATGAATCAAGTTATCGTGAAGCTAACAATTCTTACAAGATTTAGCATATCGAACAATATCAACCTACAAGGTTACCCAATAGTAGCCCACCCTAAGTAGCTTTTGAGCAAGTGCAAGGCTATTATAGTGTGCCCCGCAAATTTCATCATGGACTTTGGCTAATGCTTTTTCGAACTCTTCTAGTTTTAGACACCTAAGAAGTATTCCATCTAGACCCTTCCTATGCAAGTCATCAAAGATCAAGGTGTAAGTGAGGCATTGTAAAGGAGTTGGCATTTTTTTATTTTGCTGAGATTTTTAGGAATGACCTGATCATGTAGGTAGGAGGAAATGGTGGAGTAACATGAGGAGTCATGGCCGACAATAGTTACAAATCACATGATTTTCAGAGGATTCATATGTGGGGTGATGTAGTTCTTCCACGAGGAACTCAAAACATGATTCATGCTCTTATAACTGAAGAATAGATGCAAGGGTGGCCATAACATCTGTCATCTTATTTTTTTCTCTAAGAATTTGTTGAAATGTAAAAAATGTGAAGTAGTTCCATAGAGCATCAATCATTTTCTTATAGGGTACCAACTTGTCATCTTTGGTTTGATAATCATTATTACTTAGTTTATGACAAGCTAGGAATCTCCATACATATGGAGCTATGTGATCCTCCATTCTAAATCCATTTTAATCTCATTTGTTAAGGCCTTATACTCTCATGAGGTGTGATAAAAAGGATATCTGCACCACCCTCATTCTAGGTTTGAGAACCATCAAAAAACATTTTCCAAGTTCTTTCAATGATATACATAATGGAAACATCAAGAAATTCAATCTGCATAGGAGTTGTATCTTGTAATGGAAATCATAGAGTTTCTAGGAGGCATTTCCATGATGGCTTGAACCTTTTTGGGATCAACTTCAATGTCTTTTTCTAATATGATATAACCTAACAACTTGCTTGACATGAAACCAAAGGCACACTTTTTGGGATTTAGCCTAAGATGAAATTGTTCCATAAGGTCCAATATCAAACCAAGGTCATCAAGATGTGTATTTCTTTGTTTAGATTTGGCCAATGTGTCATCAACATAGTCTTCCATATTTTTGTGCATCATGTCATGGAAGATGGTGGTCATGGCTCATTGATAGGTAGCTCCTACATTTTTGAGCCCAAAGGGCATGACATTCCAACAAAAGGTACCCCATGCACATGTAGAAGTTAATTTTTTCTTGATCTCTAGGGGCAATTTTGATTTGATTTTAACCTAAGAATTCATCCATTAAAGAATACATTTCATAGCCCATAGCCATATCCACTATCATATCTATGTTAGACAATGGAGAATCATCCTTAGGGAATTCTTTGTTTAGGTATTTGAAATTAGTGCACACTTGAATGGACTTTCCATGTTAGACACAGTTACAATGTTGGAGATCCATTCTACAAAATCAATAGCTCTTATAAAGTTTACACTAAGGATTTTTTCTAGTTCTACCTTGACTAAAAGAGTCACATGTGGATGCATTTTTCTCAACTTCTGTTTAACTGGCTTGACACCATGAGAAATAGATAGATGATGCATAATTAGATCAGTGTCAAGGTGAGGCATATCTAAATAGGTCCAGGAAAAATTGATTTTCTTCTCTTGACAGAACTTGGTAATGTTCTTTTCTTTGGTTGATAGAGAATGAGCTGCATGAATGATTTTAGGAGACTATTATGTACCCAGGTTAATAGGTTGTATGGGGTTGATGAGAACCAAAGATCTATCATGAAAATAGCTAGGTAGACTCCCAAGTACCTCATTCACAACACCTCAAGCAGATTTTCACCCTTAGATATGTCTTTAATTTTACAATTTTTAGGTTCAAAGACTGCCACAAAGTGATTTTCACCATTTGAACATTCATTTTTTGCTTTTATTTTTATTTTATGAATAATGTACTTGATATCTATTTCTATCATGTTGACCACAAGTTCACTGGTGGAAGATATCACGGGTTAGATAGCGTTGAGGTAGAAAGTGATCACATAGTCATTCTATAAAGATGGTAGTTCAGGTCTTTGGTGTTGAGCAAAGCAATCTATGAGATTGGGGTGGATTGATGAGAGGGACGGGGAGACTTCAAGGTTATTGATATCGAAAGATTCATCTCTGGTGACATGAGAAGTTGAGCCTATAGTGAAAGTTCCAAAGGAATCCAGATCAAGAATAGGCCTAAAGGGATCAGGGTGATCCACTAAAGCAATTTGCAAACCAAACTTGTCAGACCCTAAACTAGACTCTTCGACCACATTTGTTTGGGTAGCATAGGCATGGATGACATCCACTCATAATTCACAAGATGCATCTAAGAGACTTTCCCATTCATACTCACCAGAATTTGTACTCTGGTTCATAGCAATCACGTGAGCAAATTTCTCTCTTATCCTTCCTTTGTTTAGATCTTCATGATCAGATTCATCAGATTGGTATTGTCGAGAGGTGGAAGCCTCAACATCATTAGAGGTAACCATATGTTCTTTCCCCCAAAGGAGGGAAGTAGGAGGCATAAAGTCCTCTTCTTGTAGAACATTTGTAGCAAAGGATAGTTCATCATCCTCTGATTCACTAAACATGGGAGCTCTTATGTCAAATCTTGGTATTTCATCTTCTATCCCAAAGCCTAGGCCTATAGTATCTCTATTTTTGTGACCCTCGATATGACTTAAGGGTTCTATGAGAGCTTTCTTGTTACAAGTTAAGGATCTGTAGTCTTGATAGCCCATGTTTTTAAGAAATTTATATCCTTTGACATAACACTTAGGAGAGATAGGGGTAGTGACTGTGACTTCCTCCATATCTTCCTCTTCCCTATATATCCAATCTTTGGTAGCTTGGTCTTCTTTTTCTGCTTCTAGGGAAATCGAGGACTAAACAAAAGTGCCAAAAAATAGTCATAGCAAAAGCTGAGGTCTTCAATTTTTCAGAAGGTTTCCCATATGATCAAGGAGAAATTGGTAGAGCAGAAATAGAATCTAGATTGTACTCGCCTACACCTGGGCTCATCATTTTCAATTTTTGGTCACACTCTTGGAGAGATAGTTTGAGTTCATATAAAGAGTGATTGTGAGGGACAAGTATTTCACCAATAGACAATGTGTTAATAGACATAGAATTTTCTCTTGGAATGACTATTTCAATATCATTGAAGGGAAAATTTATACATCGGTGGTACATAGATGGTACTTCCTACATGTCATGAATCCAAGGTCTTCCAAGCAACAAATTTTATGCTAGTGGGATGTCTAGAACTTGGAAGATTGCATCTTTTTCAACAAGACCAACATAGATTCACAACACAATAAGACCTTTAGAAGGCCTTTCAACCTCATCATAGGCTTTGATATTTTGCCAAGGGTCAATAGAAAATTTGGACATGTCAAGCTATTGAAATAGATAATCTTTAACCATGCACCATTATCTATCAAAACTCGGTGAATGTGAATACAAAATATTTGGACGTCTATGTCTAAGGCTAGATTATGGGGATGACTGAGTGATTTTTCATCTTCTTTGGAGAATGTGGGGTAATGTGGTTAAGAAATGTGGTTCACCACAGCTTGGAACCACTCACTCAACATCAATATCTATGGGGATGTTGGCTATGCGTAAAGATTTCTCTAGAATTTTCTTGTGCAAGAGAGATAGTTCTAGCAACTTAATGATTGATATTTGTGGTAGGGTTCTTTACAAATGACTGACAAGGTCATAGTTAGAGATGGTTGAGGTAGTTTCTTTTTTATATGATGAGGCATTCTTAGAATCATTTGGAACTTTAAGGACAACTTTTGATTTCCCTTAGTGACAACATTAAAGGTCTCACCATTTGAGGAGGAAGATTACGCCACTCTAAGAACTACCTTAGGTCGAGTGTCCCTATATTTTTGTGAAGCATTACATGTTTTGATAGGCACCCTCGCCTATTATCTAGGGGTACTCGACTCTAATGCAATGCGGTCTATCCCACTTGGCTTTAATGTAGAATTATATATAGGGGTGATGCAGTCCATACTATGTATGGAGTGGAGAGGTTAGTGCAGTGATGAAGAATTGTGGGCCAACTCTGATCATGATTAGATGCAGCTAGCTCCATTGATTGCCCTAGTGAGATGTGAAACTTGCTATGGGGTAGGAGGATATAGGGCAAACTGACATTGAGCATCAAAATAGAAGAGTTAAATAGATAGATACAGCTACTAGCTATCATTTTATTAAGAAACCTACAATTCTATGGGCAAGAAAGTAGTCATAATTGTAGCCGCGTTGGTTCACAACCCTCTATTCTATTGTTGTGGAGCCGATTCCCATTCTAATATAGAGTAGGGTAGGCCCTAAAATAGATTATTGAAGGGTAGGGGTGCCTATTATTTATTTAGGGTGATTGCCCATATAAAAGTAGGGGTTGTGCACTGATGCTAGTGGGTAAATGGATGAAAGGTCAATGGGTGTTGTTGGGTGGACTAAATCAAATAAGGATTTTAATCAGATACAACTACAACTGAATCCCCCACTATTTTTTATAGGAAATTGGATCCATATGTGAGTGAGGCTATGGCTTTCAGGTGTTAGGCTATCGAAATGGAATGGATGTGTATGGATGGTTCACTGCCATCATCACAAACTGCCCATTACAATAGTAGGGGGCATGTCTTTAACAGGTGCTTCAATGGGGCCCCCACCCCCCACTATTTTAAGGTAAGGCTCTGCTATGACCCCTAAAATTATATGGGCCCATCTAAATTCATATCTAGGAGACACAACACAAAATAGTGGCAAACCCTTAGAATATTAGGGCTCCTACTTCTGGTGCAGACTGGCCAGACAAAACACAATCCAATTAGTAGACCAAAAGGCTAGTTTTCTTTCATCCCAGGAGTATATCTAGTGAGTGGGGCTTTCGCACACCGATCGGGCCCGCTGCACCCACTGAACTAACTCCAACCGCCCCTGGCTTGGGCGCTTACCATTTAGGTAGGGGTGCTCTAGCCTATTCTATTTCCCCCAACCCACCCTCTCTAAGGCGGAGCCATATTGCGTAGGAGATGCTTATTCGTCTATGCTCCTCCCTAGGTAATAGATTGTGTTCCCTGTATCCAAGGCCTAGCACTAGCTAATAATTATTAGCCTAAAGAAACTACAGGCCTAGGGGGAGAATATCTATATGGGATGCAATCGATGAGCAAGTTTTGGTGGCCTATCCTACTATTCTTAAGGCATTTAGGGTCGGGCCAATGGTTGGGACCAAGGTAGATGTTATCTCTCTCTGTATCTCCACGAAAACTATATAATATAAAAAGGGCAATGCCTTATACTATATAGTAGGGGGACCAAATTGATGATGGTCCATTGCCTGCTAGAGAATGGGATGGGTTAGGAACATATATCTATTTGTACCCATCCCATTAGCTAATGGTTCTATCGATTGATCTGTAGGGATGCATAGAATAGTAGGAGAACTCAGGTGGAAAATAGGAATGCCCTACAATTCTATGGGGCCCCCCTACTATTTTATGGTTCTATGGGACCCAAGGATTGGAAAAGAGAGAATCAGGTATCCGATGCATTGCAGTAAATAGGTCATTTCTTCCACTCGAACTATATAAAAGAAGGGTGGGGTCCCCTCTTATATCTATCTCTTGCCTTCCATGGAAGAATGAAAGTAGGAGTTTTCTACAGTAGCAGGGTGGCCCCAACCCCCTACCATTTTAAGGCCAACCCCAATGTCCCACTATTCTAAGGTGAAAGGGCCCGATAGGGTCTGATTTATGGATTTCGAATGAATGATGTTTGGAAGCATTGCAAGGGGTTGGATGTAGATCATTCTACGTATATGATGTGGAGTGCCCCTTGGGTTCTTTAGGCACCCCCAACTCCCAAAGGGCCCTTCCTATCCCCAATCTTTCCTCTACACCACAATTAATCTGGTGGGAGGGGGGGGGGGGGCAGTCCCCAAGCCCCATATAGTTGGTCTAAGGATCCTCAAATTAGGCTTTCCTTTCCTCCCTATAGAATGGTAGGGCACTCCCTATAATTTTTAGGCAAATGAGTGCCTATAGTTTCTTAGGCTGGGGAAGAATAGGCGTAGGGAGGAATTTCTTTTGCAAAGAAAGAACCCTAGGGACTAGGGCCCCTACCATTATAAGGGCGTATAACACCTATATGCTATCCCAACCTCTCAATCAATCAGTCTCATCTCCTTATTCCCAGTCACCCTATTCCTCAATCAAGGTGCTTGGGGCGGGGGTGATTGGGCTGGCTTAATAAAGCATTGTGTTTAGATCATCTCCATTCAATCATTGGCTTAGAGGCAAGGAGTCAATCCATGTCCGCCTTTGTGACTCTGCATTTTCCTAAATAAAAAATAGGCTCCCCCTGTTTATCCAAACCAAGGGAGAGGAGAGAATAGAGGAGATAGATAGTTTGGTTTAATCGATGAGCAGGACTTCAGGAAAGAAGAGAAGTATTGGATACGGGGATTCAAAGACCCTAAAATTCATGGACTACCCTTTTTTTATAAAGTTGCCTCGATTGGTCAATTATTTTCTCTCCTCTCATTTAACTACTATCTCCTTCTTTCCACTCCCCCCCTACCTCAAAGGGGAAAAAGAGGAAGAAGGGGGAAGTAGCAGTTGGCAATATCTCTCCCCTATAACCCTTAGCCCAATCGACAGAGCCTAACCTGAGTTTTCACAATCGATAGATAATGAGACTCAGGATCAACAGTGAGTCAGCAAACTAGAATGCTACAATAATAAGAGGGGGGGCTTGGCTAACCCCCCACTATCTATTAGAAGCTATGCAATCTTTGTGCCATAGAATTGGGTAGGCTCGAGATATTGATTCATTGTGTACGCCCTACTATTTGATGGGCACCTAAACTAAATTAATTGAAGATAAGGGTGATTGGCAGGTTGATAGAGATGGACAGAGCCTTTATGAACCAATTGATTGGAATGAGAGGAGAAGGGTGGAATGACTGCCAAGGTTTCAAGCACTCGCCTTTAACTTAGGTCTTTCATCATATGTATCGTAATTGGGTTCCTTGTAAAACTTAGCACCCATCATGCAAAGATATTCAACAAGTATTATCATGTTAATGACATTGTCAGTGTCGGTGTGTTAATTTGATCTTTGCATCATGATTTTTCTTTTTAGCATTAGACAATTCCCCTTTTTCATATATTGGTAATAGTTATTTGAAGGATTTGTGATCAAAGTTTTTGACTAAGTCATTCATTATGAGTTTTCCAGTGCCAATGAGATCTTGGATAAAAAATTTGAGCTTAAAGTAGTGTTCAATATTATAGCCTTTGCTCCTATGGTAACTACATACATGGTCCTCTCTCCACCAAGTAGGGTTGATGGGTGGGTCATAGGGTCAGGAGTTGTCTAGAATCATGACTAGTTTGTTTGCAAGTAGGGTCTTCAAGACCACTTCATAATGTTCTACCATAGGTGTGTAAATATGTCTTGGCATAGATTTTTTTTTGTTTTTATCAGATGCTTGAGACTTTGAAATCTCTTTTTGTTTCGCAGCATAAATAGCATTGGAAAGGTTAAAGTAAGAATCTTTGGTCTTAGGAGTATCCACTACTCCATTATTGACAAAATATTTGTTCTTATTTCAAGCCTTGTTCTTGTCTTTGCCATTCTTGTTGCCATGTTTGTCTTTATTCAAGACTATGTCACCTTTTCTAGTAGCAACATCCTCAATGTAGTATGCACTCTCAACCATGGTATTGAAGGATGTGAACAATTGTTTTCTGAGGTTGAAGTAGAGTTTTCATACAAGTGTATTGACAAAAATGTCAATCTTCTTAGTCTCAGGAATTTTTCAAGGGTATCTAGAATGTAAACATCTCCATTACTGGAGATATGTTGCAAAGGATTCACCTTGTTTTTGTTTAGTGTTGCACAAATCCAACATAGTAATAGGATGTTGAATGTAGTAAGAACATTGATAGATGAAGTGTTGTGCAAATTCATTGAACATGTTGAGAGGAGGTGATAGTTTCATGAACCATTCCATAGCTTGGCCTCTCAAGCTCCTAAGAAACAACATCATAAGGTGTGTGTCTTCATGCATGAAGTCCATACTAAGAGCATAGAAGTGTCTCACATGATCGTGAGGATCAGCATTTCCATCATATTTATCATATTTGGGATCCTCTATATCCCTAGGAAATGGAAGCATGTAAAGACTCCTATCAAAAGGAAGAGCACATATTGATTCAAAAAAGGACACCTTGGGTTGTTCCTTGGAGACTTGTAGTTGTGCAAGTTTATTTTTGAGTTCTTTCATTTATTCCCTCAAGATCTTAGCTTTGGTAGGTTCTCATTTTTGGATTATCCTTTGCATGTCAAAGTCTTGAGGGAATTACCATCCCTTTGTTGTCATGTATTGAAATTAATTGTCCCCATTTTGTTCCAAGGCTTTGAGCATTATCCTTTGGGTGACCTTGTCTTGTTAAAATAGCATCAAGTCTTCATTCGTGATTTCATCATTAGTCTCACTTTTGTGATGTGATTGTGAATGTCTTGGGGGTGATGGACATGCTCCTCTATTTACTCTAGGAGTCCTAGGAGGTGTATTGTTACCATCATTGCCACCAAATGGAATGTTGTCAAAAGGGTTGCTATGGTAGCCATGCTTGTTTTTAGCATTATGAGCACTAGCATGAGCATCAGTCTCATCTTGATGATAGGTTCTTTCTCTAGTGTCCATGTGTATGGCCTCTTTGAGTCTTTCATTTTCTTGCACTTGTTCTTCTGAGTGACATTTCATATCCTTAGGATGCATGGTGAGTGATATGTTTTCTTCAACCCTAGGTGTATCAAAGGGTGTACCAAATGAATTCCCAAAGCTATAGACTGGGTTGTGCCAAATATTAGCTTCTTGTGGTTTATCAAAGATAATATCCTCCACACAAGGTTGTCCACGAGGACACCTAGTTAGATTTTTCAAGTGTTCAAAGATGAAAGAAGGACGACTACCTTTATCGACTTGGAACCTAGTCACAACCAACATGTAAGGGAATGTCTTCATTTTAATAGCATGAGAGAAACATTTCAGATTTGAAGCTTGTAAGGCCAAGAATGATCACATGTCAAAGATAGAATAAGCAAGTGGTTTGTCAAGAGTGCTCAAGCATTTATAGCACTAGTAACTCAAGTCAAGAGAGTGAGAAAGGAGGTCGGTAGCAAGTAGCTAGCATAGAAAGATAATTGGATTTTGATGAGTGACCATTAGTGATCATTTTTAGCTTACATTTAATAGACTAAACCCATATTTTTTACTTAAAATAGTACCTAACACGAAGATTTTTTACCAGATTCAAGTAGGATGAAGTGATGACACCCCTAGACCAACTAAGATGCAATTTTGACTCTATTTTACAAGCATAAAAAACCAAGCAATACTTCTCCAAGAGTTAGGCAATATTAGGATAGCACAAAGTATCATACAATAGAGTTGACAATAGTGAGGTGATACTTTTCTTTCAGGAAATAATTTTCCTTAAGGAGAGTAATAGAATTCACTATAGTCAGGTGATAGATTTTACAATAGGAAGGCGATACATTTTTAGCAAAAAAATGTCATACAATATTTATCAAGAGGCCATATGATAGAGTGACATTGAACTGTGAAAAAGGCAATTTTGAGCAAAAAAAACTTAAGTTTCGGGTTAATCGTTGAATGTTTTCAGAAAAGAGTTTTATGTAGATAGTAGAGGACCTTTATTTTTTTAGAGAATAACATGGTTTGCAAACAGTAAGGGTAATTTGCATGTCTCAATCAATTGAGCAAGGAACAAAGCAACCTTGCCAATACACAATTGTGGTATCAAAGAAAAATCCTACCAATGCTAACGAGATGTTTGATTTGCAAAAATGTTTACGCAAGTCTAGCACATTTGAAAACACTTGCCAAGCAGATCTACCTAAGAGTCAAGGTTTGTTACTCAACAACTTGGCTCACACTAAGTGCCCCTTTGCCTCACACCAAGTGGTTGTCCACAAGAGATATTGGATTTTTCATGGAGATGCCATTAACATAACCAATGGGACACAAATGATGAGTATAGAATCTTGGGGTGATGTGAGTAATCAAATAGGATTGATCCTTGCACCAAGAAGTTGAGTGGCAAAATAAGGTGGTTACTAACCTAGAGTGTCTAGATTGGGCTCTTGTTCGTAATGCTCCTCTTGCACCCAATTATGAGACACCTTGCCTTGTGGCAAGTAAAGGACCTCGTGGTCACAAAAGCACCTTCAGTGGTCTTACCTAACATTTTTCTCATGGTCCCAATCCCACAAGTGCTCACATTAAGCAAAGACAAGCACTACGTCTACCAAGGTTTTGTGTCCTTGGCAGCCTTGAGTTTATAGTGGGTCAGAATAGTCGAGTTATCTTGTCCCCACTTGGATTGTTCCTCTTGATTTCTCAAGAGCAGGCCCTCTAAAGGATGCTAGACTAAACAGATTGGATCCACTCTCAAAAATGAAATGCAAGTATGATCTATGATAAAATTATATGCACAATACAACTAGATTAATCAAAATGAGAGTGTTACAACAACCGTTCTAGTTAAGCTAGGTGATTTAAATTATTATAAATTGAATGAAACTACTATGCACATGACTCTAAGTTAAGATGAGAGGGGTAATGAGAGAATTAGACAAGAAATGAGAAGTTCTCCACAAAGCTCCAAGAAACCTATAGCATGATAATACTCAAGAAGATCGTTCCTTTGAGAAGGAGAGAGCTCTCTCTTTTAAAGGTAGATGGGCAGTTGAGATCAAGACCAAGGAAGTGGATAATCAAGGGTGGGGGTTGACTTTTGACATAATCCATGTGTAAAAGAAAGTCAACCAATGAAAATGAGTTGACTTTTCATGTGAGACAAAAGCCTTTTCTTTTATTTTGGAAATAGGAAAAAGACTTTATGTGTGCACATTGAGTGGGTTAGGAGAATGAGGTCTTTTATTTAATTAAAAGGTGACACATTTTTTAATCAAATATGAACTTAGAATTATACAGTCAAACTATAGGTTAAAATAAAATTAATTGATTTTAGCAATTTGTCTTAGAGAAATAATTAATTAATTTAGCCAAAACGTTGAGAAGGGGGCTAATCTCAGTGGAATTCTTAGCCTTTACATTCTCTGAAGGCTAAGTGGAGAAATAAGGAGAAATTGATTAAATTAATTTCTTATAAAGTCATTAAATAAATTAAAATTAAAAAGGTGACTTTATGTTTAATTAGTCTAATTTTCTAGAAGCACAACTAATTATTGTATTGGAAAGGGGGAAGCTTCTAGAGAGTGCATTTTCTAAAAGTACAACTAATTATTGCCTTGGAAAGGGGGAAGCTTATACAAAATTCAATTAAATAATATTTTATTTCCTTCTAGAAGGATGAAAGAAAAGAATAAATAGAGGTGAGAGCTTCATTGTTAATCATCTGATTATTGTGAATTGCATTTGATATAAAATTGGGAGAAGAAACTTAGGTTTATGATTTCAGTTAGTCATTGCAGAATGTCAACTCTTCAGTGTTGCAACCATTTGAGGTGGTGAAATATCCACTGAATTTGGTATTTATCAGAGCTTCAATTCATGAGTTCTATTTGTGCTTAAATTGGAGAGTACATTTGTTGTTGGCTATTACAATACACAAGAACGATGCCACACTACAATACTTATGCTTGATTCATCTCCATTCTTGGGAATCACTATTACCAGGTTCCTCTTGCAACTATTAGTAGTTAACATTGTAATTTTTTCTAGGGCATATGATTTTGTTGTGATAATTCAAAATTAGATTTTGCAATTACTGTAGTCATTATTGTCAGCCATTTGTCTTGGCAAACTCATAGCAACATTGTACATGAGAATGAATTCATTAAAGGAGGTACATGTTGCATACCATTTGTTTGATGAAATGTCCATCTAATAGCATATATGATCAGCATAATAGTTGTATGTCAATTTTTTGTCAAAATGTTAGTTGATTGTAGGTATGCATTCCATATCTAGTTTTCATGTATATGCATTGAAAATATCAAAAGAACTACACTTGCATATTAGATCATTGTAAAAGGCATTGTAATGCCATTTGGAAATATTTTATATTTCTTAGCATTGAAAGACAGCAATACAAGTGTGACAATATTCCTTGAGCTAAATTTAGTTAGTTTGGACAAGGCATATTACATTGGTATTAAAGCTTGCATGCAAAGTGTTTGATGAATTGTCAAGCAACTGAGTTATAAAAGAATTTGTTATTTGTTGAAGTTATAACTAGTTGGGGTTATTACACATTTTAGGTGATTACATCACCTACATTAAAATCAAATGTGCTTGTAAATAGTGAAATCCATGTGTACTAGACAATAGTATTTCTATTGCATAAAAAATGATGAGAGAAATTAGACAAATTACAATGAATCTATAATTTAGTAGAAATGTTGCGTCACTAAACATATATATTTGCACCTAATTTTGTCATTTGCATTATTGAAGCATGATGTAGCCCCTATGTGAGAATCAAATGGTATAATTACACCCTCATAAAAAATGACTCTTGGAAATCAATTGTGATTGTGATATAAAGTAGTGGAATGTTTTGAATAGGAGGATAATCAAGGATAATTGAATTTTGATAAATTGATATGTCAAATCTAGTTGAATATGTTGGTCTTTCTTCTTTAATAAGGTGACCAGTTGGGAATTTCTATAATATTTGAATAATAGAGTAGTTAGGTTTAATTTAATTATAGTCATTAAACTTGTTATGTTCAATGAGTAGTGTAAAGATGCTATTTTTCCTCTCAAATTTTAGAGAATTTTGAAAAATAAAATTGATATTAAAAACATCTCCCAAATATTGGAAAACATGCCAAAGTAATCTATCAATATTTTTTTGAATAACATTTAATAGGGGAATGGATAGAAAGATAAATGTAGATATATGAAGGGAGTAGAGAGATGGTAAAAAATGAGGGGGACAAATGGATGAATATAGAAAGGGGTGTTTATCATGTGTGTGTGTGCGTGTGCGCGCGCACGCGCGCGTGCGCGCGTGTGTGGGAGAGAGAGAGAGAGAGAGAGAGAGCGAGAGAGAGAGAGAGAGAGAGAGAGAGAGAGAGAGAGAGAGAGAGAGAGAGAGAGAGAGAGAGAGAGATATGGTCAAATAGCTTAATTGAGAAATAAAATATGTATGGGGAGAGGAGGGAGGTAGAGATAAATAGATAGATAGAGAGACATCAAACATATATAAGTGCACATATAAAAATAGGTATGAAGATGGGGAGAGATAAACAATGATAGAGAAAAATAGGGGAGAGAGATGGAGTGAGGGAGAAAGATAAAGATATATGATGCATTAAATGGGGGAGATATACTAGGGATATAGAGGGATGGAGAGATAAACAACAATAGAGATATCGATAGAAGAAGGTGTGGTCCAAGAAGTACAAAGATGTAGAGATTTAAAGGTATATGAAAGGGGGTGATGGAGAGGAATGGATAGAGAGGTTGATTTTATGAGATATGGATGGGGAGGTGGAAGATATAGGTAGAGATGAATATAGAGTGAGAGGATAGGAGAGAAATCAATGGGAGATAATGAGATTTAAAGATGACGAGAATGGGAGATTGAAAATGGGACAAATAAATAGTTAAGATTTCATAGATCTACAGCGTACCCATTGCACATGACTTAGGTGCAATTGCTAGTTATACTCTTAAACTTTTCCTTTAGGTGACATTAAATCCCTAGTGCCCATGTATGTCTCCAAACTTTCTTAGTGAACTCCTAGGCATTTCAAAAAGTGTTGACCCATTACTAAATTCCAAACTTGTGTCTTGTCTTTTTAGTATTCCTATTGAAGTAAGTCCCAAAACTTGTCTCAAACCATCCTTTTTGAGGATAAGTTGGAATTTTCAAGATTTTGAGTTGTTATTCCACAATGGGGAATGGTATGATAGATGTATGTAATTGTGCAAATTTATTTTAAATATTTATGTGTTTCTTATAGAAATGCACCCTGCTAAGATAATGCCCTCATCACAGAATATGTTGTGTCTCAATATGATGCAATTATAAAAAAATTCTAATTCTTTTTGTATTGTGTTTATTAGCATTGGTTTTAAGTTTGAAAACAAACTATGAGTCAATGGATGTATATTTAACTCTTTTGGAATTATGTTTGATTTAGATATATTGCAATCTACGAGTTCCTTGAAAAGTGTGGGCTATATATACATATAAACATTCATGCAATGATTGGCCCTCCTCTATGTGTTTGCTTTCTTTCTAAACACATGCATATGTTAGGATAAACCACAGACAGAAATAAAAAAAAACTACATGCAAATATAACCAATAATAGAAAAAATAATAGAACACACAAAAATGAACACAAGGCACCAAGATTTAACTTGGTTCACCCAATCCTTGGGCTACGTCCACCAAACAACAAGTCTGATCTTATTACAATCCAGTGATTAAAACCTGATTACAATCCGTAATCCCTTACAGCTCAATACCGCCGCAAGAACCAATTTCGCATCACAACATAATAAAAAAATACCCAACCCTAAGCCCTTTTATACAAGTATTAAACCACTTTAGGGTTATAACATGTCGGCCATAATATGTCAGCTACCATGTCGGCCACTATTTATGAAGTATGTATAGTACTTTCCTGATCAGTCACCACAATCTAACAACATATGTATGTTTGAATTTAAAATTCAAAAGTGCATTCCTCACTAGTTTCATGATTTGTGTGAAGCATTTGTACGATTATTTCCTTTAGTTTATGTTCCTATTTTCTACTTTCTAAAGTTTTGAGTGAACCTTTGAGATTTGGATCATTTGGTATTGTGAACCTAAAGGTATCATCTAACCACCATTTTTTATTAATATTTTGAATCACACTTCATTTGGATACTTAGAACATGAGAATTATTCTAGATTCTTGTTCAATTCTATATGTTCTTCATTATCTCAGTGGCTATTTGAGTTTCCCAGTTGAATTAGCTTGATGGATGGCATTATGATGTACCTAAATCTTTGGTCAACACATCTCTTTGATTTCTACTTATATTTTATCAAGTTGAGTGTGATTCTTATGATTTGGGACTAAACCTATATTCTTGTATAATATTTTCTTATTCTTGGAAAATGTAATTGATTTGGGTCGACTTAGATCTTGTGAAGGATCTATATATTTGGGCATTTTACATTTTCTTAGATAGAAAATCAATTTATAAGGAGAAGAATAACCTATTGAAGGTTAGATCTAGGGTTGGGATTATATTTTCTATTGTAATTAGGAATGTATACCAAAAGTATGTAAATTACATATTGCAAGCTAACTTGGTGCAATTCTTTCATTTTGTGATAATATAAAGATTATGTGTAGTGTCTTGATTAGCTTTACTTGTATACGAGTTGATTGTTTCCATTATTTTGACTCGTGCTACATGGCTTGGAGCATCTCCTTTGAGGACACTCCTTTCATCATTATAGCAGGTTGTATCAAAGAAAGGTTGATGTTCATATGTTAGCATATTTTGATCTCTTGGGCTTTTAAAGCCATAGTTAATTTTGGTTTGGAGATGGCACGATGTAGATTTGTCTTGCAATTATAGAGCACTTTTACAAGGGGATTGAAGAGAGGTTTTTTGTTGGTTGGTGACCTTAGTTAGGTGGTTTAGGCATTCCAAGGGTGAATAGATTACCAATTTTTTAGGTAGCTTGCAAGTGTATTTGATAGATCACCAAGTAAGAGGAAAATGACACCTTGTAATCATATTGAAAAATCTAAGGCAATTGCACTAAAGAATTGGAGAATATTTTTCCTACAAGGATTAACCCTAGGAGGTTAGTGTTAGAAAGTAATGTACACCAACAAAACAGAGAGGGGGAGGTAAATAAGTTGTGTACCAAATATAACTTAAATCCAACTTCAATAACTAATAATGTGAAGAATGCTATAAGATAAAATACACACAATGACACAATGATTTGTTAACTAGGGAAACTCTTGATTAGAGGGAAACCCCTAGTGTGGTGCAACCCATAATATAATGCACTAATATAAAATTTCCTTGTGAAAGGATGTAACTCTAATAGGATCCAGATATAATACAATTGATACATTGGTCCCTATTAGGAGATTTTGAATCCCTAACAAAAGATTCTAGCCTTTTTAGGAGCAATAAGGAAGACAACTAAACCAACTGTCCAAATGCTTTAGTATTTTTATACACATAGATCTTCAAGACGAAAAATCCAAGTAGTGAACTGACCAAACTTGTGACTTAATTTCCAATATAGTACTTTTGAATTTCTCAAACTAATATAAACATAATCCTCTAGTCTTCTTTGATCAAGTTCACATCCTCAACATTTGAACATATCGGAATACCATACACACACACATTTCAAACTAAGGAAACAATATTTCCTTTATACTTTGTCCTAACAACTAATTAGGTCATAATTTTGAGATTCCCTAATGTACAATTAATTTAAAAAGGACCTCATTAAGATATTACAATAAATTTCCACATGCTACATTACACGTACCAAATTTCAAACTAATGCCAATACAAGAGTTGGCATGACAGTGAACATATCACACATTACACTTCGGTGACTTTTACAAAATGATCTTAAATATGTCCTAACAAAAACATATCATTATGAGCATGTCTTCAACCACAATCTAAGATCACTCACCTTAATTCCATCTTGATCAATAGATACAATCAAAATATCACCAACCTATTTCATGCACATTGGTATGTTAGCAATCTTCATCAAATCAATTATAACTTACCCAATTCTCCATATAACAATATGTGAACATAGATGTAGTATGTGAAAAATATCTTGGAACATAATTCTAAGCTTGTGTAACTTAACCTTTTATATCCCAATCTCAATGATCAAACCAACCTTTGTATGTACAAAAACATTGTCTATCATGAGGTCAAACACATATATGTTGATATCAATGTCAAACATGTTATTAGTGCAATACAAAAACATCATATCCAAGTGCCAACCACTTAAAAATATCCCCTTATTCTTAACAATATCCCCCTTTGGCATTGATGGAAACATATGATAAAAAACCATCAACCCAAAAAGATATAGTATTGCCTAAAAAATCTCCCCAAAGATTAGTTATCTTATCAAAATTTTCTTAATATCTTCAACATATGCAACCTATCCATACTCTGATATTTATGTTACTCTTAATTGCATATTCTCCCCCATATTTATTACTCTAACCCATACATAAATGAGTTTTTCATGTTTATCATCCCCCCCAATTGACATCGATTACAAAAGTATCAATATGCCAATTTGAAAATTTGAAGTTCTCTCATTATTATACCTATATTGGATCAAGCTAATTGAAGTAAGTTCCAATAGACAATATTATACAAAAAAATTACATGAGAGTTCTTTAAAAACTCTTCCCAAATCAACAACTCCCCCATAGGAGCATCAATCATTTTATCCAGAATGAATGGTGTATCGATTGTAGTGGAAAAATGCAATCTTGCATCAATTATTCTAAATTGGATGGGGATATTACTCAAGAATACCTCTAAGGAACTCAAAAGTATCCTTAGCAAATGGTTTAGTAAAAATATATGATATCTAATATTTTGTACTAATATGCTCCAATTTGATTCCTTTTCTGTTACCTTCTCTCTTAGAAAATGATACTTAGTAGCAATGTCTTTTGTCTTTGACTGTAAAACTATTTTCTTTGACATGTTTATTGTACTTGTGTTGTCACAATGAATAATAATAGGTTATGGAAACTCAATACCTACATCCTCTAGTACTTGCTTCATCCATATGATCTAATTACAATTATTTGTTGCTTCCAAATAATCTACATGTATTGCAAATTGTGAAATGCAATCTTGTTTCTTGCTTAGCCATGAAACCAATATTCCTCTTGGAAAGAATGTAACACCACTAGTACTCTTTCTATCATCCATATTACCTTCTCGATCAGCATCAGTGTATACATATAGAGTGAAATCATGTCATCTATCATCCCATAACCTAAAATTTGATGTTCCCTTCAAATATTCAAATATCATCTTAATTGTTTCTAAATGTGTCTCTTTAGGATCTTTTTGAAATCTTGCAATAATTCCAATTGCATTAGTTGTGTTTGGCCTTGTGTAAGTTATATATTGTAATCCTCTTGTCATTGATTTGTACTTTATTTGCATAGCACTAGGAAATTCATCCTTACTTGATAATTTACAAATTGTAGGTGTTCCAACTGGCTTATAGCTCTCTAATTCAAATCGAGTTAGAAGATTCTTAAGATACTTAGTTTTTCATATAAAAATGTCATTCTTACTCTAAGTTATTTGTAATCCCAAGAAATAATTCATTTTACCAATCATAGACGTTTCAAACTCATTCTTCATTTCTTCATTGCCTCCAAAAATAATGTCATCAAAACACACTACAATGATCAATAGCCCATTTGAATTTGTACTTAAGTACTAATTACTTTTCAGATTACCTCTCTTTAATCTCAAGCTTAGCAAGTGCTTGTCCAACCTCATATACCATGCTCTAGGCGCCTATTTTAGTCTATATAATGAATTCTTAAGCCTACAAAACATGTCTTTATCTTTTGTGAAAGGAAAACCACTTGGTTGTTCAATTTAGACTTCTTCCTAAAGTTTTCCATTAAAAAATATTGACTTAACATCCATCTGATATACCTTGAAGTTTTTGTTAGATGCATAAGCCAAAAAAATATTACTTCCAATCTTGCAACAAGAGAAAATACTTCTTCAAGATCAGTTCCTTCTTGTTGTGAGTTTCATTTGCATACCAATCTTCCTTTGTTTCTTACTACTTCACCTTGTTCATTCATCTTTTTTGTGAGTACCCATTTTGTTCTAATAATATTCTTATCTTTAAGCTTGTGGACTAATTCCCAAGTGTTGTTCTTCTCTATCTGTTCAAGTTCTCTCATAGCCTTTACCCAATATTCATCTTTCATGCTTTGTCTATTGTCATAGGTTCAACTTGTGGTATCAAATAGACTTCCTTCTTACCTAATTTCTTGCCAATACTCCTTTGTTTGTGCTTCCAATTATCTATTTCTCAAGATGATTATTTGCAGCATATTTTGTTGCCCTCTATTTTGGAGTCCTTTTCTCTTCTCTAGGCTCTTCTTAAGGTTCTTATCTAGGTTCCTCAATCTGTATATCATTATCTATCTCATAAAATTGTTGATGTTTTTCACTTTGATTATCTAGTCTCTAACTTGTACTAGCTTCATTATCAAAATCAAAATTCTTTCTTAGATCTTGAACTTCTCATCAACTTTCACATTTGCACTCTCAACTATTTCTTTTAATATTTTTAAAACATCTATATGCTTCTGTCTTTAATGAATAACCAAAAAATATACCCTTGTCATTTTTGGTTTCAATTTTCCTATTGTCATCTTCTCTCTTGATATAAAATTTACTTCCAAAGATTCTAAAGTATTCCTTCTTTCTGTTATCCTATTATGTTGTGGTATTTTTGGAGCTTAGAGTTATCGTTTGATTCCATTGTCTTCACAAAAGTTATTGATTGATCTGATGTAAATTATCCTCCTCTATCAAATATTAAATATTTAATTCTCAATCCAAATTTATTATCAACTTTAGCCTTGAATATCTTAAGTTTCTCAAAATCTTCTGATTTCTCTCTTAGAAATGCTACCCACATCACTCTTTTAATTTCACAATAGGTATATGCCCAAACCAAGATTCATAAGGTGCCTTACCAGTACCTTATTTTCTCTAAGATCTATTCATAGTGTATGTCATAGTAGTAATTGCTTCTCTCCAGTAGATATGTTCCATATTCCAATCAAGCATCATTTTTATAGTTGCTTCACTTACTGGCATGTTCCTTCTTTCTGTTATCCTATTATGTTGTGGTGTTTTTGGAGCTTAGAGTTATCTTTTGATTCCATTGTCTTCACAAAAGTTATTGAATTGATTCGATGTAAATTATCCTCCTATATCAAATCTTAAATATTTAATTCTCAATCCAAATTTATTATCAAATTTAGCCTTGAATATCTTAAGTTGTTTTTACAAAAGTTATTGATTTGATTTGATGTAAATTATCCTCCTCTATCAAATCTTAAATATTTAATTCTCAATCTAAATTTATTATCGACTTTAGGCTTAAATATCTTAAGTTGTCTTCACAAAAGTTATTGATTTGATTTGATGTAAATTATTCTCCTCTATCAAATCTTAAATATTTAGTTCTCAATCCAAATTTATTATCGACTTTAGCCTTGAATATCTTAAGTTTCTCAAAATCTTCTAATTTCTCTCTTAAAAATGCTACCCACATCACTCTTTTAAAATCGTCAATTACAATAATGAAATACCTTTCACTAAAGAATCATCTTTCCTTTATAGGTCCACATAAATTTGAATGAACAATCTCCAACTTTGATGTAGTGAATAACTAGCTTGGAAATGAGTTTGTCTTCTTCTATTTAGCCATCACACATTCCTTGTATACCATGTTAGAAGGTTTCACATTTTAAGGAAAATTTCTTACTACATTGTTATTTTTTCTTCTTTCACTGGTCTTTCTTCTTTAATAGAAACAAATCCTATTTCATCTTCATTGTCACTATCAAAAAAAATTATCTCTTTGAAATCAAACTCATCATCACTAACTTAAAGGAAACCTTTTGAAATTTTTGACTTGTAAGGCTTTCTGGATTTCACCTTCTTTTCTCTCTTAGAACATTGATATGAAAAGTGACCAAATTCTTTGCAACACCAACAAGCAAAATCTTTCTTACCTTAAAGATTCTCTCCTTGTAATTTATTGATTTAATTAAATATTACTAATTACAGTTTACTTAAATTTACTTAGTTATCATATAGACACTTAAGAGTTTGCGTTCTATTTGAGCACAAGAAATAGGAGAAATTGAGGTGCACATTGTTGTTTTCTCCTCTATCCAAAATGATAGAAATCAAGTGTCAATTCAAGAGGTGCTTTGTGCAAATATGCACAAATTTACATAGTATTTGTCAATGAATTTGGGTCTATGGGGTCATTATTTAAAGGTTTTGAAATCTCAAAGTAGAGAATGTGGGACTAAATGTACCACATCTCCATGACCTACCCACCATTACACCTGACATTCACTAGATCTCACCCTGCAAGAAGAACCTCCAAATCCCGTGGTATCAACGACAAGATCCATCTCTCTAGCCCAGTCTTTGGTCCTACTTTGCATTCCAAGTTGCCACACTCGCTAGTTGAATGACCGATCTGACTTCCAAACAGTGACTTCATAATTTGAACGCACATGAATCGTGACATTGATCTCCAACATGGCACCACTTTGACCTTATTCATGGGAGTTGACTTGCACATCATCAGGTATTGACCTAACAGATCACAAACACTCCACCATTTTAGTTGTGATCTAACCCGAGAAGAGGTTATCAGATTAGCTCATCCTTGAAGAAACCTATTAGCATCACACAACATTAGCACGAATGGGAGTCGCACAAATATCACATTGTAGTGATAGCATGTATTTAAGCACCATAGATCCAACTTGATCTACATATCTATTATTCACCTGGCCTTTTCATGGCACAATGGGGACTGATTTATTAGACTTTGCCACATCAGTGGTGACATCAACAAAGTGCTATGTCAAAAGTCTAGTTTTCGACTTATTGGTCCTTTTTTTCACAAGTTCCAACTTTCCATCCTAAAATTGATGCCCATTAAGATGTCAAAAAAAGGTAGGAGTCTTTTTCCTGTGACAGTCATACAGTCATCAAATTTGGTCTTGTAGATTATTGATATCATTATTGCTTTGAATTTTCCAGGCCTGGTAGTTCACATTTTTAGTTTGACAGTCCAACTTTGCAAAGCCATGACTTGGTCATACATACTCCAAATCCTATGTAATTGTTTTTTATTTTGGCCTATTTTTTCTATCTTTTTTAGTGGTGTAGCTATTTTCTAATTCTAATGATCCTTCTATTGTGGTTTGTCCTTCTAATTCTCAGTTTCTTGTTATTCCTCTTGTTAACCCATCTAATGGTAGTAAGGAACCTATGGTTGTTGATCCTCCTTCTCAAAAAATTTATGCTAAGACTAAGGATATCTGACATGCTCATGAACATTGAAAGAACCGTTAGGTCATGCTAAAGCTCTCATGCATGCTTCTCATCAGACCATGCCTATAGAGGAAGTTAATCATACTAATGAGATAGTTAAATGTGATATTCATATTTTGGATTCTATTTTTATTGATCTTGATGAAAATGACACATTAGATTATGATGAGCATGAAATTATTGATCTTGATATTGATTTTTCTAACATGCTTTCTTTGCAGCTTATGCTTACATCTAGTCTTGAGCAGAGCAGGTCTGAAGGGATTCCTTCTTTAGACTTAGGTATTGTTCTTGTTGTGTTGGATGTTGCTCCTCTTTCAAGGTGCCCACCTTATTTGCATGCTATTGATTGAGGTAGGGGAGGAGGGCAATGCAATTAAGTGAGTTTTCTAGCATAGTAGTTTTTTTATGTGTTTATCTATTATGATGTGCTTCCCCCATATTGTGATTTCTATATGTTTGTTTAGATTTCTTTAGACAACCTTTTTTGCTCCATTGGGGCAAGGTGATAAAAAAACCAAAATATCATGTCATTCTTCTATTTGTATCTCACTTCTTCTATATGTTGTTATATATTATGTTGTACATGTGTCAGTGTTTGTAACTTAATGTTGCCAACCGATTATAGGTTACATACACATTGTTAATGTGAGCTTGTTAGAGAATTTCAACCAAAATATCATCTAGACCTTATCTCTCATTGATTGTGTCTAAAGAGTGGCTTACTCTAAAAGACTTACAAACATCACTAATCGATGTTACCGTATAGGATTTCACTGATTTGTTAGGTCCATTCGGTCTATGAGATTTTTTGCTATAATGATTAGAAATTAATAGTGTAAAAATGATTTGTTTAGGTATAAAACTACGTTTCTTGTTTAATTATCCTTTTCTCTCAGTCTTCTTTATGATCTTTCACTCTGATCTCTTTTCTTTGTTCACTTGACTGTCCGATTCACTCCTTCTTTCTCCTTCCTTAACATTGCTCAATTCACTCGGTTCAACTATATTCTTCCATCTCCTTCAATAACTTAGCATTAACAACAACCTTATCATCACTTAATGAACTTCCAACTAGCAACCTCATCAACAACATCAATAACCTACAAATTTCTTGAACATCTCCTTAAATAGTTGTCTCTATGATTTTATATTCTTCCATTTATTGTCACTTAATCATAATCATCGATCTTAGATTCAATAGGTTTAACCACATAGAAAATAGAACTTTTCATAGAAATTTGTGCACATCCTTATCCTTCTTCAATATCCATCACCAGATCCTTATTGAATTTTCTCAGTCTTTGATCTTGTAACAAACCTTGACTTGCACTTTTGAACATCTCAAACATTTCATTTTTTGATCAAAATTTGGCCTTAGATTTCATCTTCACTCTTTTGTTCGTCCAGATGTTACTCAATGAACATATTGTTTCAATCGGGTTATATAGTACTCATTTAATACTAGACTTGTTTAGGAAATACTAAACTTCTTCTTTACTTTGCCAACTACTCACTGAACACTATAGTCACTCGAAAAATATTGTCTTCCTTCTTTAACCTTGACACTTAGTTAAGCTTGCATAGCTCAATACATTACAATATTACATGATTGTAAAAGCAAACATTACATTATCACTATCCAACTCATTCAAGTGCTCATTGAATATCATACTTATCAGCTCTATCTTCAATATACTTTCTTCAAATCCTCTTCATCAATCATATTGATATAGCACTCTATTGAATTAGCATAATGTCTAGCCAACTAAGACTTGACATAAATGCCAACATAACAACTGAGATGACTATTTTACATACATGCATAGCATTACCAATTACATTATTAGTTGGGGCTAACATTTATATCTATCATTACTAAAATTCAATTAATTAAATTAGAAAGATTGTCATAAAATTTGGTGAAGTTTACCAAGGCAAGAAAATATAATATTAATATAGAAGGATTGTCAAGTGTAGTTCATAAGTTTTATTAAAGTGCAATATCATTAATCTATAACATGTTATTGTTCATCACTAAACCATTCTAAACTAATTGTGTATTCAAATTTAAGTTTCAAAATGGGAAGAGATGTACATAAGGAACCAATTAGATTTAATATCAACTTTTATATCTCAAATTGTACAATAATTATGAATGAATATATACCAAAATGATATATATATATATATATATATATATATAGAAGTCAATACATGTTTAACAAAATGTGTCATTTGTCATCTCAAGATCAATATACAATATACACATCAAATATGTAGATGTATCAATCCCTAGCTGTCCAAAAGTAGAACTATATGCCTATATAAGATCCTAAACTTGTGTGGGATCATCAAAATCAAGAAAAATTCATGTAACTTTTTCCTTTGAAGTTACACACAATAATAATAAAAACCATAAATTAGATTAAGTATGTCAAAAATAATTTGGAATTGTCAAACTAATATCAAATTCTCTATATTGAATGATTCTCTGAAATTGAAATCTTGATTACCTGACATCTTGATATTTTTTCCAAAAAATAGTCAATATATGATAGCCCCCTAGGAAATTCAAGAGCCCTCGAATATTAATGGTAGAGGAATTATGACATTGCTAAATTTTGTAGAGGACGATACCAACTAAAATAGAAATGGTATATATTAATGTACAATTGTTACACAGAAACATAAACTACACATATACCTACTTTTGTATACATGTATATCAAAAATATATAATAAATATATACCTTATGTGATGCTTGTTATTTTTTCTAGAAGGGTTAATCATGGATGAACTGACTATGGAAATTGCCTACATAAAAACTAACGATAATTCAATACTATGAAAACAAATGTACATATAGTAATATTAATACCAATAATATAAAATATATATATTTCAAGAACAACTATCAAGATTGTAAAACCAATACATTATTGTATAAAAAATAAAAGAATGTAGGCCTATCAATCTATGGACATATATAACCATACTATATTTGAAAATCTAACTTCTAAATTATGTTACAGTAAGCTAAATAAGTTCTTTAAACTATTGTACATTAACTTTCTAATGAAGCAATTTTGGTGGTAGCACGGTGTGATGGTAAGCTTATGGTTTTGTTCATTCCATCAAGGCAAAACCATAATAGGGAATTATTGTTGAATATTTAAATGAGGATGGGGTCCTCCATTTTGACCTCACTAGTTCATATCTCTAGTTTAAAAGAAGTTGCCCCTTTAATTTTTTATCAATTCAACTAAAATTATATTCAATTACCTTTCCTCAATTATCTCTTATAGAGTAGGACATTATAAAAGTATTTCATCTCACCCACACATGGAGTATCCTACAAGATTAAGATAAGATTAATGTATAGTATTAGAGAATTATTTAATTAGTCACAATTTAAATGAGATGTATATATAATAGAAATTGTAAATATGTATGTGTAAAAAAGTTTACAATATAAATTGTCTAATGTCAAATAAAATTATCAAAAGGGTGCCATGATGGACCTGTTAAATGTGATCCTTTGTGGTCAAATATTAAATCCCACATAAATATGCATTAGTGCTAACTTATCATATAAATATTAATTTAAAATGAAGTACTTGTCTTCCAAATCTAAACATGTGCATTAGGTGGTGATTGATGCCCACCTATTCAATAAAACATTTATTTTAAAATATTAAAAATTATATTCAATACTTTATTTTGATATATTATATAATTTTTAGCTTTTATATAGATGCATTTGTTGAAGTAGATATTGGAAGCGTTGATGATGTACCACTCTTTGGTGCTACCCCCTAAAATGCATAATATTTACACCACTTTAATTTTAGTTTTAAATAATAAAAACCTATTTACATTTATGAATTTTACGTGTTTAACAGATAAAATGTTATAAATTCAAATCAATATACTTATGTGTCATCATGTGCAATGAAATAAATTGATAAATATGAATATAATAAGAAATATGCCACTTATAGGGGACAACCTCCACTAATCACTTCAAGTGGGAACCCTCTAACAATATTCACTAAGATATTCATATTCAACATGGTGATAATTTCTACGCCTTTTATATATATCATACTTATGTCTTAGACACCACCTAGGTTGACATAGATAATTAATATAACTCCTAGGATAGCTTAAATACACATATATGAGTATAATAACAATCTTGTATCTTATTTAAGAGTTGACATACTCACAAGTTGGCTACTCATAGCACAATACAGAATACACATATAGGGAAGGAGCATAAGACCATACACAATATTTAGTGAGTCATCTGTCAATACCACATCATTTGATGCACCACCTTGATAACCCCCACTACTCCCATAAGATAAATACTAACAATGAGAACACGTGTAAGATCAAAACATCTACACACTCTATATTGTTATCTCTCACAAATCATAGATTTATAAAAGTTTGGGATATATAAGAGTTCGGGGCATTATAGTTAGATGGTCAATTTTTTACTTTTTCTATTAGGGAAAATATTTGTTAAATATCTATCATGTTGTGTAGTACTGTCATTTAAGATAAAAATCACATGGAGGGTGTACCTTTCACACTTTCCCTTAGGGATATTGGATTCTTTACATAATGAACAAGTTTTGGTGCTAGTGGTCTTCAGTGTTGATGTATCTAGCCACTAAGATCCTAGTCTTTGTTGTGAAGATTCCCAACCTCTACCCTATAACTCCCTCATATCAAAAGAATTGGGGAGTTCATGAAGGATAAAATTAAAGTATAATTTTATGATAAAATAGAGTGCAACTCGTTATTATCACAAGGAATTTGGTCAAACACCATCTACCAGTTACCCAAAAAATTATCTCTTGTATCATCATCGATTAGACTAGTGTATTGGAAATTTCATTGATTGACATAAAGAAGTTCATTGGTTCTAGGTTTTATAAAAAGAACATGTGTTTGTGCTTTGTTGATCTTTATTTAATTTTTACTTGATTGTATGATTTTTTTTTGTATAGTTTTTGGCATCATGAATCTATATAAGTTTTCCATTAATTTATATGATTGGTAATTGTATCAACATTCTTCATCATTTCTTTCAATGTTGAGGCAAGGGATAGGTGATGTTGGTTTGATGCTCAACCCCTCAATTTTGGAATAAATTCAAGAATTATAATTTTGTTTTGTTTTATATTCCCAAAATAAATCCTCTTAGATCTATAAAAGGCTTGTTGGAGGATTGGAAATCCTAGGGTTTTCCCCAAGCATTTTATCATTCAAATTTTGTTGGGCTTAGGGCTTACATGGTCTATAAGAAATTATATATGCATAGAAACAATTCATTGTTTATAAAAATGCAAATAAAATTTAAATCTAATGGACAAGACAAGTAGGCATACCTCTTCTATGACCAAGCATTATGATTACAGGTTGAAAAACTTCAAACCACATTCATTTTTTGGTGAGTTTAGGGCAATAGAATTACTTTCCGAAATGTGGACAATAGGTATGAAGAAATGATAGTATTTTCTAATAATTTTGCATTTAAAAAATGTACATATTTTTCTTAATAAGAAAACATGTATTTGTTATTCTTATTTAGATAATACCTATTAAGTCTTGTAAATTTGATCTATAATACATATTGATTAAATCTTGGAAAATTTGAGGCATAACATGTATGTGGCATTTGAATTTAGTCAAAATACACGTGTTTTTTCACATTTTTTGGAATTTTGGTACTTTGTGTGCCTTGTATTAGTGCACATGTCTATGTTCTTAGGGAATTCACTTGACACTATACTTGTGAAGCTAGCCACATGAAGATATCCACATCTATAACACTTGGCAACCACTTCTAGTGGTAATATCTCCCTTGGGGTCCTTTTCCACCGATGAAGCTTCATGTTTGCATATACACCAAAAAAAATTTAATTTTTCAAAAATTTAGTAGTTTTAATAAAATGGATATAAATTTTACATATGTCATTAATTTTGGAAAATAAGATACCATTGAAAATTTGGTTTTGAGTACTATCTAGTGGTATAGATATTGCACATATTTAGTTTGTAGTGTATCTTATTGTTGGTCCATACACAAGTAAGTATATTGAGAGGGGGGTGAATTAGTATACTCTAGATAATTATAACTTTTCTCACTTGTCTATCTTGACACTAGTCTACAAGTTAATGCTAATTATAACTTAACCTGTTAGAATTAATCAAATACAATAACCACAATCACGTCATTGCATAACACAATATGTATCTGATGGAAACCCAATTAGGGTAAAAACCACAGTGTGTGAGTCAATCCCCACAAAGCTTGCACTATCCTAAAGTGCACCCAATTAAGAGATTATCTATGTTAAAAGATTACAAAGACTTTGTTAGGTGCCACATGGTTAAGGGATTTGAATAATACAAGTGAGAGTCTTGCCTAGTTAAGAGTAGCCTGGGATTTAATACAAAGAACCTATTAGGGTCCACCCTCAATGAGATTTCCTATTGTAGTGACTAGAAAATATAGATAGAGGGGACGATCTAATCAAAATAGTTACTATTATTAGCTTGAGTATAGATCTCTTTGATTCTCCTTGGACCTGTCTACAATGTTTCTCTTATCTCCCTTAGCTCTACAATTAATACATGGTCTCTTATGTACTTGGCACTATTGGATCTTGCACTCTTTCTCACTTGTGTTAATCAGACACACTACTTCTCCTCAACATACTAACTCCTTCACATTGTTTGTGACTTTTCACTATCACACTTTTCACTCTAAGATTAAACTTATCTCAGCTCTCTGGCTCTCTTTCTATTCATTCAGAAAGCTAACCTTTTCCCTTGAAGCATTTTTTTTTCTTTATGGTCTATTCTTTCTCTGCTTCAAAACCCTAATCTTCAAGTTCAAGATTTGAATTCTCAAGGCTATACCCAACTTGTCCTCCTATTACTTTCATGCATTGTTCTTGTCAAATGTATCATATACGTATAATGGTCATAGATGTCATGTGACCATGATGGCTTGCGCTACTAAAAAAAATTGAATTTGAATTCTCTTTACTATCCTTAATGTATCAAAACCATCACCATTAAATTTAATGATGAGTGCACTACTATCTACTTTGGGACGTAGTAGTTATAGGTATCTTGCTACATGTTCCTTCTTGCTTCATTGGCCAATTTATGTTGATTGGCCACTAGTCACATGATCTTGCTTGCCTACTTGGCATCTACCATCATGCTCTTAATCACTTAGCATGAATTCATCCAAGTGTAAGTCCTTTATCATTTCCCCTACTAGGATCTCCTTTCTCCTTCCTCTGGTCACCCTTGTGAACTAGAGTCACACATATAAGCTCAATATGCTTCACTAGTCATGAATCTATACTAGTCATCATTCCTTCTTTTCCTTGAAATCAATGAAAACATAGTCATAACATAGTACATTGGTCATTACACTGGTTAGTCCTTAGGATTTGAGTCAGTTATGCCAACACTTATATCATATTAAAGTTAGAAGTATGTTTGTGACTTGAGCCCATAACTTTTGCCCATTTTTATTATTATTTTGTATCAACCAAAAAATTAAGCACCCTTATAAGGTGCTCATTTTTAGCCCCATATTAGTGTGTATGGTTGTCCACATTGATTTAATATTCTTCTAAAACTTATTGGACCTTTAAGTTAACATTGTTTTCTCAACACTTAGTGGTTATCCCTTATTTATAAGTGTAGTTCTTTATCTTTTCCCCAATACAACCTACATTTTCTCCCCACTACATTTCACCTTCCCTAGCATCCTAATAAAATTTGAATTTGATTTACCTAGGATAAGTCAACCTATCTACTTGTTCCTAGGTACACGTCAACCTCTCGACTTGTCCCTGAGGGTTTTAAGCCCAAATTTGGCCCAAGGCTTATGATAGGGTTTTCCTCCAAGGCTTAAATTTATAGTCAACTCTGATTTGATTTGAGCCCCCAAAATGAGTTTAAAGGGCATTCCCTTCCCTCATTTGGAATCAATGATTTAATTAAAATCTATCCATAGTCTATCTATGATTAAGAAGTAATCCATCCACATCCACAATCAATCAAGCAAATAGAGTTTGAGATGTTTTCTTAAATAAAGCATCTGAGTCTTCAATACTTCTTATTCTTCATCAAGAACTAAATAAACATACTACATACATCATCCAAGGCTTATATTTCATAATTCATATTTTTTTTATGGAGATAAATCTCTTGCATCAATACCTATTATCATATCGAAAAATGCATTGCCTTATCAAGGTATAAGGTGATTTATGTTTTAGATTTAACTTTAATTTCATCTTTCCTTATGCATCTTAAATTTAATTTACAAGTTAATACTTAAATAGTGGCATGCCCAAGGAAAATCCCTTTCCACAAGCTTCCCCCCTTCATTTTGTGCATAGGAACAGATTGTAGATTTGTGTATTTAGATTTGGGAAGAATAGGCATAGTCATAGGTCCTTAAAAAAATTTAGAAAATTTAGAGTAGTCAAGAATAATTCAACTTGTCAACTTGTCCCTAGAAAATCGACTTGTCCCTAAACAATTATTGTTTCCCTATCATTTTTAGTTCAATTTACAAAATAGGAAGTTACAGGTCTTAGGTTCATACTACATACATCATCCAAGGCTTATATTTCATAATTCATTTTTTTTTATTGGAGATAAATCTTTAGCATCAATACATGTTATCATATCCAAAAACACATTGCCTTATCAAGGTATAAGGTGATTTATGTTTTAGATTTAACTTTAATTTCATCTTCCCTTATGTATCTTCAATTTAATTTAAATGTTAATACTTAAATAGTAAGGAAAATCCCTTTCCACAAGCTTCCCCTCTTCATGTTGTGCATAGGAATAGATTGTAGAGTTGTGGATTTAGATTTGGGAAGAATAGACATAGTCATAGCTCCTTAAAAAAAATTAGAAAATTCAGAGTAGTCAAGAATAATTCAAATAATTCAACTTGTCAATTTGTCCCTAGAAAACTTATTTCTCCCTAAAAAATTATTTTTTCCCTATCATTTTTAGTTCAATTTACAAAATAGGAAGTTACAGGTCTTAGGTTCATAGATTTGAAGTTACAATGGATTTTGATATTCCAACGATAGGAAAATCTAGCTTCAAACCACCATTCCTCCTGTTTCACTTTCAAGGTACACTTTTTCTTACCCATTTTACCTTGTACTTAATTCATTAGATTAAATATATTCTATGGCATCAAACAAATCATTTCTATTAGGAATTGAAATCCCTGCAAAGAATAGATCTTGTATTGGCACCCATCCTTCTTTTGGTCTCTTTCTTTTGGTTATGCTAATTAGATTCATTTTGTGTGGGGGTTTTGCATTCTAATGTATATCATAGAAATTTGTGAGTGATCTACATATTATTATTTCTCACCATTTTATATTATACCTTTTGGTAAACCTAACTTATGATATTTTCTCCTTTTGATTTTAATGGTTAGATCGCCCTTCCTTGACATTCCAGTTTCATTTGGTATCAAGATCTATCTTGTATTTATTGTAAATATTTAGATATTATTTTCATTCATTTTTTCATCTAGATATAATTTCATTTATAGTTCCATTTTGTTTTTCATCATTGCATTTCATCTTGATCCTTCCATTTCTTAAGTATGCATTTGTATCGATGAAATTTTTTTTTGTATTTTTTCATATTATTTTCACTTTTATAATGCATTCTTTTTCTTAAGGTGATATTGTCTTAGCCTTCCTTTTATCACTTTATACTACTCATACGGATCTCCCTCTCCATGAGTCCATATTAGTGCAAGAAGATTGTTTTAACCATTCTTTCAATAATCTCTCTCTTTTAAGAGAATTGTTGAAGATTGATGTTAAATCTTCTCTTAATATGTTCTTCCCCTGTGAGAATACCTTGATAAATTTTGATAAACCCCCTTGTGACACCTTAAATTGTATTCATTTCTATGATTCCACCTTTAGAAATGATTCTTTTATGAATTGTAATTATAGTTATCCTATATTTTGCAATGATCCCCCTATTTTTGGATGAATCACTAGATGGCAATCTGGACTACTCTCTCTCTTATGAAATAACTTTGGTCAAATAATATGATATAATTGTTAAAATTTATTCTACTTCCTCTAAAGATGATGCATTCATCCTTTATTTTTCTTCTTCTCCTAATCCATGCTCTCTTTTTTAAGACATTTAGAGTGAGAGTAGTACATTATAAATACTTTTCTCAATATCACCTTACATTTATTTGACACTACTTATAGATATGAAATATGTTCTAAGGACATGTTGGAAGAAGAGCAAAAAATTATTACTAATTTCCTTAATCATCTTCCTTATAGTAATGAACCTATGAACAATCAAGATCTTGATTAAGTCAATGTTGTTATTATTTTCAATAATGAAAAATATAAGGTGGTTTTTCATCTTTGTCAACCTCAAAAAAAATTGGTCATTGTGGAAAAGGGTGTTCAACAACCTATCATGTGGTTTCCCACACTTATAATACACTAAATAATCAACAACCTACAAGTTTAGTTATTCTTCCTTCACTTCCTCTTTCTCAAACTGTGCTTCCTCATCCACCTCATCTTCCTCAAACTCTTGAAAAGGAGTATGATAAATGGAACAACTATGCACCACTCTTTCCAAGATATCTCTTTGGGAGCTTCTTCAAACCTTTCCTACTTATCATGAAGCATTACAAAAAGAATTGTGAGATGTGACTATCGCACCTTCTAAGAAGGACAACAGAACATTCATTTTGGAATGCATGAATACGAATATAAGTAACACTCAAATCATTTTTTCTTGTGATGAGTTTCATCATGAAGAAAATTAAGATAAAAATGATTCCCTTAAGGTGATTTTATTTATTAATAGAAATCTCATTCATAGGACCTTTATTGATAATCAATATAGATAAAATATTTTTAGCATGGACATGACACATGAAATCAAAGATGATGTTTCAACTATTAAACCTAATTTTGTTCCTATTTGTCAATTTGATAATATTACTAGGAAAATATTGGGTGTTAGCACTATGCCTTTTAAGGTAGATCCTATTATTTTATCCACACCCACTAATGGAATTCCCAATACTCTTAGTTATACTCTTCTCTTACGGGGGCCATTGTTGCATACCTTGCATTTTGTTTCTTTAACTCTTATGTGTAGAGTAAAGCTCATATATAACAATTTTTGTGCACACTTCTTGCTAATGTTATACCTAATTATTGCTTATGAATTGAACCTAATTCTACTTCTATCCCTACAAAATTTAAAGATAAGAAATTTGTTTTCCTACAAGTTATCTTTTAGATGATGATTGGGAATCATTAAACTTTACACCATGTTTTGCGAGGAATATAAACTTTCTAATTGTAATGCCCCACCTAGAGATCCTTGGAACAAGGATAAATAAAAGCCAATATTTTTTTAAAATCATGGAATTAAACAACATCAACATCAAATCGATCATAAGATCACAACGGAAGACTTAACCAACCAATCTAGGAAACCAACGAATCTCCAAGTGACAGTAAAACCAAAAATGACAATGCTATAGAGGACACAAAACACATTCAAATCTGAAAGATCCAAAATTTGAAAAGTCAAAGACTAGAGTTCAAGAACTCCATAAGGGGTAGCCTAATTAATTCTCAAAAAATTTTGGTCAAGTCAAAAAGTCCATGTTGGTCACCCAAGTAGGTTTTCTCACAAACCCATGCAACACTTTACTACAACTTGGTGACACTTTTTAGCCATGTGATACTTTTTCCTATAGCCAAGAGATAATTTCTACTATGGCTAGGTGATATTTCTTACTATGGCCAGGCGACACTTTTCCAGTATCGTATGACATTTCTCACTACTATGGTGCGATACTTTTCTTGTATTGCCTAATGTTGAACAAATGTCGCCCAAGTTTAAAACCAAAAGGAAAGATGACAAGCTAGAAGGAAAACAAGGTAAGAAACTCCACACAAGGGAGTGTTGGAACCATTGTAGTCAAGGAAACATCACTCAGAGGCATGGAATACAAGACACCATGCAACAAGAAGTAGACACCATCTAATCCACTATACCATATGAAGGGACATGTAGAAAGCAACATCGCAATGTACATACATGGTCCATAAACCAACATCATAAGAAGAAAACATAAACAACTAAACTTGTGCTCGGTTCTTCCCAACCACAATAGCATCCGAAGACCTCAAGGCCCCTAGCCATCCCCCAAGCATAACATTCTAAACTGCCAACTGGATAGTTGGAGCTACCTTATGAGGGTGTTACTACTACAATGTAATAACAACATAAGAACATGAAGATCTAACATGTAAATCCAACAAAGCATAGATACTCCAACTAAAAGTGAATTACATCATCTAACCATATGATCAAACATCATAATAAAGGAATGCATCAATGAAACTAACATCATCTAAACATGATATCCAATCATTCTAATTAAATCATAACTCACAAGGAAATAAACTTTGGAAACTCAAATATACCAAGTGAAACATCAAGCATCAGTCTCAACTAGAAATAGATAGTCTTTGTACATCAGTCCCCAGTAGTGGTATAGGTAGCTATGCCTCCCAACCACATGGAACCCATAGGCCTACTCTCACTATGCTGATGGAGATAATGATCCAACCATGAACACACATAAAAAAAACCATCCATAGCTAACACTCACACTAGGTAGTAAAGTGGACTAAAACCAAGATCATGAGATAATGCAAATACATTAGGTCTTGGTCAAACACTCTATGGGTCTTGACTATGTAGGGATTTGATGGAGAGTAATTTTCTTAGCATCATGAAGCCCAAGATAAGTATTGTGTGGATCAACTCCCTAGGGAGGTCATGCACTGTGTCCTCAGATCAACTTCAAGTGCTCACATTTTAAAGTGTCCTTGAATCAACTCTGCGTGCTCACATTTTTATTTATCTTAGATTTATTACCCATTTATTTATTTATTTATCACTTATTTATAAATTTCTTCAAGCCAACTTGAGAAATAGTCACCAAGGTTGTGAGAGAAGCCCCTCCACAGTGCTACCCTACACACACATGCTCATCACACAATGAGTTCCCATAGGAAATGCATATTCCCAACTCAACCCCAATGAACATAACTCCATTGGTAACAACTATGAGATTGGGCCTCGTAAGCACCCAACAAATGCAAGCGCATGTGCTCATGTGTGGGCGCACCAACAACATGAAGATCATAAAATCAAGGGTTGGATGAGAACACGAGAAAAACAACACTCAATTGAATATAAGCTTGAGAGTATGGATGTGGCATGCATCCCAATGCATCATAAAAGTGCAACAATGGTCAAATTAATATCCCACAGATAATCCAAATCCATGACCAACACCATGCCAAGAAAACCTAAGAAAATTGGGTGACACACAAATCGAGGTGAAAATCTCAAAAAACCCAACATTGATGAAAATCAACAAAAATAATACCCATTTAACCCATGGGTGAATGAGCCACATAAATCAAATAAAAATTGGGTTCGAACACCATATGCAAAAATGGCTAGCATTATGGTATGAAACCCCAAACCCCCATCCCGAAAATCAAGGAAATGCTCAAACTTGACCAACTGGGTAGAGCTAGCAATCATAACTAGAGGGGAACACTAGTTCTCAACCTTCTAACATATAGCTACCAAAAATGAAAGTTGAAATAGGAAAACAGGAGATCCCTACCTGGCAGCCAAAAGGGAAAACATGGGAATCTGAACAATAAAATAAAAATCTGATAGAAGTTTCTAAAAATCACTGAAACCCAAGGTCTTCGCGAGCTAGATCCAATGAGACCTATCTTGTGACGATCTCATTCCCGTAGCTCCTATAGCGAACAAAAATGCAATTTTGCTCTCACTTTTCTTATTTTAGAAAGTGAGAAGTAAGGAATAAAATTCCTTTTTGGATACTTATTCACTTTTCAAATGAATAAAGGATTAGAGTAAATAACCAAGTCACCTATTAAAACCCTAAATCAACCCAAACAAAAATAAGTTATTCCATGTAATTGGAATTCATCTACGATAAAGTTGTAGGGAATTAAATTAAATTAAATTAAGCCCAAAATTCTCGTAAACAAAAATCACATAATTCCTTAACAACTTTCACAATAAATGTGAACCTCTAAATGCACAAACATGCTCATGAGTCTAATCACATAATGCAAATGAGCCCAGATTTATTAAATCACTGAAGGGTTCAATTTAAATAATTAAATAAGATACATCGACCATATGGGGACGACATTGGTTAAATATGAACAATTGAATCACTAACTCCACATGCCACTACCAGGGACATAAATTGTGCACACTAAAATACATGATCAAGTGAAAATCCATATAATAATATAGCCAAAATAATAAATGCATTAAATGACTTAATTTAACCATTTATTTAATTGTACTAAAATAATCCATTTACATCACTCACTTTCGCATAAAGCATCATATAGCAAGAATAAAGTAAATAACCATAGCATCAAATACAACATATAAATGTAATCAGAGGATATGTCCAAATATCAAATAATCAGATATCATCATAAAACATATTATCATCTCAAAAAGGCATCATCATACAGATATGATCAACTAAATAGCATATTAATCTAACATCTTTGATACTGGAAATCAAAGTATAACACCTGACCATTAGGTCATCTCAAATGTAAAAATAATATGAGTAACAAGTATCTCTCAGATCAAAATATAACAAGGTACAAATTGCAAACACGAGAGGCACTACGCCAATGACATCCCAAGATCCTTCAAGGGACCTAATGTGCCATTGGTCAACTTAATTCTCAAGAACATTTCCACACATATTCTCAAATATGGTGAATATGCATAAGAAAGAATTTAGAATAGTGAGAAACATTTTGAAGCATTTAATTTCAAGTCTCCTCCTTTGTCAACATCCTCTCCTTTATTATCTAACACTTCTTCTATATCTACCTTTAATCAATAAATCATTTTTCCTAACTGTCTTCATGCTAAGATTATTACTCAACCCAAACAAAAAAAGGAAACATGATCAAAATTCTACGAGCCTTCCTTTCTACATGTATCACCAATATCATGACCACTATACTAATGGATGTCAATATTTATTTATACTACAAAGTCCAATGACTCATTGATAATGAAATTATTCACATAAAGTGTCATAATGAGTTATTTTTCAATCTTGATTTCTTTAAATACCATTTATATCCCTATTGTACTGCACCACCCAGGTAATATTGTTAGTGTATCCTTTGAGGGATCATTTTCATGTATTACACTTTTTGAGTACCAAAATAGGTCCTCTTTTTCCTCATCCTTGTCTCCACACTTAGGGGCAAGGGTTTTATATCAATCCCTCTAATCCTCTTTGAGGGTCCACTTTTCCTTGGTTAAATGGCATTTTTCTATTGTTTAATATCCAATTTTACATAGCAATGCTAGCTTGCATTAATAATTCTCTTATATACAAGAGATATACGTTCTTGATCATAACCTCTTCATTGTTTTCAATTGGTTCTTCTGTTAGAATAATTTAGCACAACTAAGAGAGAGGTAAATCAGTTATCCTTAGGTTCAAATGTATGAATTAAACTTGTAGACTCTTCAACCAACTTAGATCTAAACATTAAGTAGCTTGATCTCTATAGAAACTTATCAATAACATAAAACTTGTAGTCCATTGTCCCAATAATAACAAACTTGAAAAATGTAAAACATTAACAATATAACATCTCAAATAACATCCACACAATTATGACACCAATATTTAACATGGAAACCCAATTTGGGAAAAACTATCAGTAACATGTCCCCAATATTTGCACTCTTCTAAAGTGAACTCTGTTAGGAGCCAACCCTGTTAAAGGTCACAATACACAATGTTAGGTGTGACCCTATTAGGAGTGGTCTTGTTAGAGTAGTTAAGAAAATTCCATTAGAATGTCATCTTGATTTAAGGATTTACATATGAATATTAGGTCAACCTTGATTAAAGGTTTTAAAACTGATGCAACCATTAAAAAGTAACAGCAGGTTGATCTGAATAAATACAACTCACTTGTAAATACTTATCACAAATTTGGTTCAATGGCCAAGTCATTGACTAGCCTTCATTATCTTTTCCATCAATAATTTGCTTAGCAACCCTTCAAGAAAACACTCTTCACCTCAACACTTCACTATTCAACCTTCTACTCAAATTCACCAATCAACAACTACTCCAACCTTGTTAAGGTCTTCATTAGCTCTACTAACCTACTTTAGATTAGCCCTTATGCATCGTTAAATTAGTATCTTGATCTTTTTCCACTTAAAATTCAGCATTGATCTTAGGGTTAGGTCAGATTCATCAAATACTTTCATTTTTTTGTTTCCTCCTTCTAGAAACCTCTCCAAACTTCTCATTGAATCCACGCATGGAAATTCTCAAACATGATTTCCCTTGCATTAAATGTTCCATCTCATTAATTCTTATCTTCAACATGCTTTCCATCTTCCAAGAATTCAACTATGTTGGCCAAGAAATAAGATTCCTTCACAAACTATAAAATTTTATCATTCAACCAACACTATGATCCTCGGCCTTGGTCATCACTAGATAACTTATTCATCACTAGATTGACTTACTCAACTTACACAGTTTTTTCTTAGTTCATTTATTGGCACTCGATCGACACTAAATTTTCTCAACTTCTACTATTTACTCAATTGACACTAGCATAGCTCGGCTTCATCTATGAGTTTTTTAATCTTCTGCTTTGAGGCTTGGTTAAGCCTAAGTATTTGTTTCTTTATTGATAATCTCTTCTAGGCTTTAACACAACTATCTTCTCCACTTAATGTTATAATTAAACAACACATTATCTTGCCAAAGTCTAACTAATCAAGTTCCCATTGTAATTCCACATAACTCAACCTATCCACTAGGTCCTCTTGTTATCTCTTCTTCTCAAATCCTCTTTGTTAATTATCTTAATATGACACTCTACTCAAGTAGCATTTATCTTGCCAATAAGATTTGACATCAATGACAACATGACAATTATTCCAATTATAGTTCCAACAACCTCCCTCTTTGGCATGGATGGAAAAACCTCTAGTTACCATGCAATCCAAAAATATTTACTTGCTTCAAGCAACTCCCTCTATGTTTAGTCTTGTATCTTTATAAGCATCCTTAGTTTCATTCTGATTCTCATCTTAGTATCCAACAATATCCCCTTTTTAGTTTCATTATGATTATCATCCATGCAACTCTTATATGCAACACCTCTAGAAGCACTCCAATTGTAATACCTACCCTTGGTTGACTTTTCTTGTTTGTTAGATTTTTTTAGGCCAGTTTTCTGATTGTGTTTTATGATTATCAATACTTGGTTACTAGATTAGATTAAATGTATTTCATATTCAAGTTGATATATGTGTTGAGTTAGTTATTTCATGTGTTCAGGATTATTCCTATGATGATATATGTATGTTCATACATCAATTTCAGTTATTGCATGATGTTAGTTAGATGAATGTTTTATATGTAGTTTTATGGATACCTCATACTTGGATGTGTATGGTGTACATGTATATTTTACTTTATGATTGACATTCCTGATGTGGTTGAGGAAGGGGAGTCATAGTCACCTACTAGTCAAGATCTACATGATGTACCACTCTCTGCCATTGCCTGTTTAGTTTAGAATATATGAGTATGTACATGTGTGGATTTTATGCATATTGTAGGTACCAAGTATCAACTTTCTTGAATTTCTAGAATGAGCATAACCTATCACAATATCTTAATGGTATAAGTAGGGAGATAATTTTTGAGTCCAAACCCTAACCTAAGTCAATTGTCCTAGAAAGTAGGACAAGTATCTGAGTTAGTTTCACCTTTTCGAATTTGTCAAGTGACGTGGATTCATGATTTTGAACCTAGAGTTTGTTTTGGTATTTTGTACTTTATGATGGATTTCTATATTTAGTTTTGTGGGTGTGTGATGATTTCCAGTTATAATTAAATCAAATGAGAAGATAATTTAATGATTTAATTTAATGAAATTTAATATTTAATTAATTGAGAAATTAATTAAATTTAAAGATAAAGTTATAGTTCTAATTTTGGATCGTAATAATATTTATTTAATTTAATAATAATATATTTAGGAGATCATTTTTAAATAAATGTTATTATTACTTATAATATTTTTTTCAAAAATTTCTCGAAAATTAATTAAAGGGAGAAAGAAAAATAATTTAATAAAGATATTTTAAAAGTGTTAATGAATATTTAAAATATAATAAAATAATAAAAGATATAGATCAACGAGTCTTCTTGCATGATTGCACAATCAAGCCATAAATTTAGGGGAGAACTCTTTATCAGAAATCTAGAGCTCATTTTGATGAGAACCGGGTTTTGGAGGAGCAATTTTTCGAGAAGGGTTTTAGAAAAAGGGGATCATTTGCGTACTCTATGTGATTGTCTTTTTAGCATCAAATTCAGGTAGAATCTCATGGTTTATTTGTACAGTAGTTTTTGTTCTTTGAACTTTTGTCTTCTTTGTATCTGTTGCGTATTTTGGTTTTAGAATGTTATTTGGGTTGAAACCCTTGTATGCGAATTTATTGTTCTTTGATTGAGAAATATTTGTAGATGCTTTGAAAATTTGAAAACTCTCGTATTGAAATTATCACTCTTCTTTTCTTGATAATATCGATGAATGAATTTCATTTTGAAACCCTTGTTCAATGGATTTAAAGGTTTGTTTTGAATTCTTAAATTAGGTTGTGGGTTTTGCAAAGAAAATGAATTTTGTTTTATGGATTTCAATTATTTGATTTGGGTTTCTATACTAGGTTTATATTGGAAAATTTATCACACACACACACACATATATATGTAATTACTATGTAACAACATTATTAAATATTAAAAAAATAAAATAACAGGGGGGAGGCTTTTGTTTGTTTTATTTAAAATAAAATAAAATATATTTACAGTGGGTGGGGGCCACCACAACCCCCCCCCCCCCCCCCCCCCCCAACCCACCTTTCCTCCTCACCCTCCCATTTTCTAACCCTCGGCGACATTGAAAGTCCCTGTTGCACATGCTGTGGCAATAGAGTATCGTAGGTTAGCAGGCCTCTAATCACTTTTTTTATTATTTTATAATTATTTATTATTTTGTTTAATTTTTTATAAATTTAAAAGTTTTAAACTTAATATGTTTTAAATCATATTATTAAAAAAAACTTTATTAAATTAAATTTATTTTAATAAATGTTTTTAAATTATTTTTAATGTTAAACTAAATTTAATAAATAATTATATTTATTAAATATTTTAATTAAAATTTCAAATTATTATGATTAATTTAATTAATATTTTTCTTAATTGGTAATTTTTAAATAAAATTATTTTATTATAAAATAATGAATACGTTTATTAGTAAACTTGTATTATTTTATTAATAATTTGTTATTGTTTAATAATAATTATTTAATTAATTAATAATAATTATTTAATTTTGTCTCATAGTCTTAACAGAGACGTTGATTTTGTGAGTTAGTGATAGTTGTGTGTTCAATTTTTAAAAGGAAAATGGATTCAATTATAAGGAAAATTATAAATCCTTCTAAAGTTGAAAACTTAGTATGAAATGAAAACTTGAACCTTACTATTAACTCAAACAATGTGTTTTCAAAACCAAACAGAACAATGAAACTACATTGTCAGTTGTATGTTTTCTTGTGTGTTGGGTTTGGGGTTGACTTAGTCCTTTGACCAAATCAAGTTGTATACCAGAGGCTTGGGAGATTTTTCTATTATTTCATGATGATATTTTGTATATGATCTTTTATACCCAACCATGGTGATGTGTCATGTGTGTTCTATGATGAATTTGTTTAGATGTTTGTTAGTACTTTCTAGTTCTTGTGTAGAACTGAGGTGGATGATGTGTCTTATCTGATATAACCTTTGAGTCATTGACCAATTAGCTTTGGATTGCTTTCCAGTTGCTTGTATAGGACTGAGGTGATAATGTGATTTCTTCTTGGTGATGTCATGTTATGATGTGGATTTTTTTAATGTGTACTTGATTTTGGATCAGTCCTATTAGGGTGATTGTATTGGTGGAATCTATGATTATAATCAACAATATTTCAATGTTTTCCAGTTGCTTGTTTAAGAACTGATGTGTGGTTTATGTTCATTTGAGATCTTTTGTTTTTGTTGAGCTTAGGGTAGGTTATCTTTATGTCATGTTGGGAAGCACAACTTGCAATGGAGGCCAAGGCCCTAAAGAGGCTAGTGGGTAACCCATTGTAGGTTATTTTAATAAGTGATAGCATTTCATTAAATGGGTTAAAAATGAATTGATAAGGTATTGGTACCACGAAAAGTCACTAGGGGGCCTAGAGTATTAAAAGACTACTAGGGTAACCTTCGAGTTGAATTATTAGTATGCCTTGTCTGTATGAAAGGATATTGATGCCGTATAGAGACACTAAGGGGTTTGGAGTCCATAGTGGCTATTAGGGTAACCTTAGATTTGGCTCATGCAATGACACTTGCCCACTTGCATAGTAGATTTCCTATGTGTCTTGCTGCCCCTAGAATTAGTTGATACCTGTGTCTTGGTACCTTATGAGATAGTTTTCTTTCAGGTGATTCCTTGAACCTAGATGTTGGTTTTGACTTGTGTATTTTTATCTTGTTTGGGACTTGAGTTTATCTCCTCAAAGTGATGGGAGTGGGACATTTAGGTTCCACAAGGTTGGGTGGTAGTGTATTTTTCTTATACCATTGAGATCTGATCGTTGGATGTTGTTGATGAACGTGCTTATGTAGTTGATCCTTTCTTTCTGGTCTTATACTTTTGTTGGATGGTTATATTATATTGTACTATATTTATTTATCAAAGATCTTGTGAGATGTTGTTCATTATTGATGAGCTATATTCTTTGAGCTTTTCATACCCTATGACTTGTACAGTGGATGATTATGCATTCTGGTTATGCCAAGTGGCATCTTATGTAATTGTATTTTTCTTTAAATGGATTCGTACTGGTAGTTATTCTTTAATGTGGATGTGTTATATATTGGTTTTAATATTAATTAAACTTAAATGTGATTCAACATCATGGGACCCTTAAGAATTGTAATCTATTCTATGGTATGTGTTTATGTGTATGTTAATGCTTCCACTATATTATATCTATTGTTGTTAAGTTATTATCTTTAAAAAACAAATGTTTGGCAAACTCAATGTAACTTTAGGTTAATTTCTTTTGGGTTCCCTAGTGGGGCATTACACTAATATGCACCCTTTAACATATCAGAACATGAAATCAATTAGCTCCCTCTTTGATATACAACTCCTAAACTTCTTCATTATCTCTTGATGGAAACACCTCTGCCATATTTTGCCCTCTTTACTCATGCTTCTATGGTAACAACATAATATATCCCTCTTTGACAACAATTCCAAAGACACTTCCATACCATCCAAAAAACACTTCCATCCTCAAGTATTAGCAGGATACTCCAACATCTTCAATTACCTCTGAGTCATACATCTTCAACATGTAGATATATCTTGCTCAGTTCTTTGAACTAGGTTCCTTTGTCATCTTGCTTATGAATGATTCAACATCTTGAGCTACTTACTCCATAATTTTAGGCCAAGTCCTAAAGTGTGACCTTTTGCATCAACTTGCAAGATATTCTAATCAACACATTTGATGCAAAGCTCCATCTCATCTTAAGTAGCCTCAGTTAGGGGAATTCACCCCTAGTTTACCTCTTAGATATTCATGTGCATCCTTAGGTAAAGATTTTGTGAATATATCAGCAATATGTTCCTTTGTATTCACATACTCCATTATTACTTCTTTGTCTTGTACCAACTCTCTCAAGTAATGATACTTGATAGAAATATGTTTGGTCTTAGTGTGCATCACATGATTTTTAGATATGTTTATAGCACTTGTGTTATTATAGAATATAACAAAAGGTTCAGTGATCTCTTCCTTTATTCCTTTCAATAATTGCTTGATCCACACTATGTTATGACAATTAATTGATGTAGCTACATATTTAGCTTATGTTGTGGATTGGGAAATACAATTTTTCTTTATACGTGTCCATGAAACTAGTATTTTTCCTAGATAGAAAGCTCGGCCATTTGTACCCTTTTTTTCATCAACATTACCAGCCCAATCTACATCAGTATACACTTTCAATTCAAACTTGTCTTTCTTCTTGTAATATAGTCCATAATCCTCTGTTCCTTTCAGATATCTCAACATTATATTCACTGTCATCATGTGATTCTCCATAGGGTTTGCATAAAATCTAGCAACAATCCCAATTGCTAGTGCAATATCTAGTCTGAGCTATGAATGACATATTGTACCAATCATTGATCTATACAAGGTTTGGTTCACATTAGTAGAATTGTCATTATTTAAAAGTTTATGTGCACTAGCCATGGGTGTTTTAACTAACCTTGAGTCTTCCATACCAAAATTTTTCAATATCTCCTTAATATACTTTGATTGTATAATATAGATACATTTCTTCATTTGATACACTTGCAAGCCAACAAAACTTTTGATTTCTCCAAACACATACATCTCAAATTCTTGTTTCATTTGATCTTAAAATGACTTACACAATGCATCATTTCCTCCAAATATGATATCATCAACAAATATCTTAGTTAATATTATCTCTTTGTCATACTCAAACTTCAAGTACAAATTTCCATTGTCATTCATCCTTCTAAAATCAATCTTCACCAAATATGTATGTAATCTTTCATACCATTATCTAGGGACCTGGTTCAATCTATACAAAGCTTTGTGTAACTTACATATCATATCTCTATTTTTGGATCAACAAATCCTTTAAGTTGTGCAATGTAGACTTCTTCCACAATTCCATTCAGAAATACAAATTTGACATCCATTTGATATACTTTGAATCCTTTGTAAGAAGCATAAGCAAGAAGTGTTCTCACTCATAATCTTACAATAGGGGAAAATATATCCCCATAGTAAATTCCTTCTTCTTGTGCATATCCCTTAAAAACTACCCTTTCTTTGTTTCTCACTTCACCTTTCTCATTCAGCTTGTTTTTGAATATTCACTTTGTTCCAATAACATTCTTGTCCTTTGGTCTAGGCACAAGTGACTAGGTTTTGTTCTTCTCTATTTGTTCAATCTCTTTGTTCATTTCTTGGATCTAGTGTTCATTATCCAAAGCATCCTTTGCTAATTTTGGCTCAAGACCACTTAGTAAACATAAGTTATTCCTTTGTCTTTTTCTTGTCATAACTCTAGAGTCTTTATCTCTAATGATTTGATCAGGTGTATGATGTCTTCTCACATAATTTGCTAATGTAGGTTATCTTCTTCTTTCTTCTACTTTAGGTTCATCTTGTAGATTGAATTCATGTATTTTTGCTTGCTCTTTTGGTTGTTCGAAAATCACTTGTTCATCTTGCACTTACCTTGTCACTCAGCATGCACTTCCTAATGCTCGACACCAACTACGTGATGTTGTAACTTGGCATGTATTGGTTTCTACTACTGCTACTTGACAACTTTCTTCTCAGGTTTGGGTAAGGTGTTGGGCTCACCTTCATTAATGTATATAAAGATTATGTAATCTTCAAGTTCCTTTTTGCATTCAATCTCATTATTTTTTGCATATTCATCAACTTTCATGTTTGTACTTTCCACAACTTCGTTACTATTAGAGTTCAAACAAGTATATGCTTTTATCTTAGTGGAATAACCTAAGAATATGCCTTCATCACTTTTAACATCAATTTTTCCATTTCTATTGTCTTTCAATATATAATATGTTCTTCCAAAAACTTTGAAATACTTCACATTAGGTTCATGTCCATACCATAGCTCAAAAGTTGTAAGGTTTGTACTTTTCTTGACTTGTACTTTGTTCAAGGTATAAATAGTTATACTTGCAACTTCTCTCCAGTACTTAGGTGCAACATTCTTCTCCATCATCAATGTCCTATCATAGTCCATGATTGATCTATTCTTCCTTTCAACTATATCATTCTATGGAGGGGTCCTAGATGCAGATATATGTATTTTTATTCCTCTACCATTGTAGATTGTGTTGAATTCCTTAGATATGAATTCACTTCCTCTGTCAGGTCTCGGACACTTCAAGCTTTAACCTATTTCTTTCTCAACTCTAGCCAAATACCACTTAAACATTTGAAATGCATCATATTTTTCTTTAAGAAACATCACAATCATCATTCTAGAGTAGTCATCAATAAATAGAATAAAGTATGTGTCAGAACAATAGCTTTGCACACCAATAGATCCACAATGGTTAGTATGAACCAATTGTAAACATCATAAGTATAGTATTTGCAAACTAGACTTTATCATTTTTCCCAAGTGACATTGTTTACACATCACATTATCAAGTTTCTTCAAATTTGGTAACCCTCTTACTTTCTTGATCTTATTAATTCTTACAAAATTGTCAAAGTTCACATGACATGGCCTCTTATTCTGCAGCCATATATCTTCACATTGTGCAAACAAACAAGTGTTATCAAATAGGTCTAGATAGAACAAATTACCTATGGTTCGATCTCCACTTCCATTCAATTCTCCTGAACCATTAAAGATCTTTGCCTTCTTATTCTCAAATTCAACTAGACCACACTCAAAAAATTATTGTTCATTCTTTCAACCCAATAAGAAATTTCATGTCCGATCATATCAGTTGATTTTATTGATCATTTACCTTTCATAAAACATGGTGCATCATTACCAAAATTAACACTACTTCCTGTATAATGTTCTAGGTTTTCAAACTTAATTTTATCACCAGTCATGTGATGTGAAAAAACATTATCAATTATCCATATATTGATTTTACTCGCATATGAAACAAGTTCAATTCTCTCATCCTCACTAGAATCATCTTTGATAGCAACATAAACAATTTCTTCATTATTACTACTAGAGTCATTGTCAGTATCTTCCTTAGTAATGTAACAAGACTTCTTACCTTTTCCTTTGTAGTCTTTGTATCCTTTGTAGTATTTTCCATCTCTCCTTCCTTTGAACTTGTTGTATTTTCTTCCATCCATGTCATCTCTATCAGGACACCTTGCAGCAATATGACCAACTTTATTGCATGAAAAATAGATTATAAGAAGTTTACTTTTGTACTTTCCTCTACCTCTTGGAACTCTCCTAGCCATTAATGCTTCAAGATCCTCAAGATCAACATCATAAGATTCACTCTCACTAGCCTCATGCTTTCCTTTCTTCTTCTTAGACTTATGAAAAACTAATTGTGACTTGAAAGAAGATTCAATAACAGGGGCATTAAAATTATAAAAATTTGATAATTCAAAATTAGTGAGTCTACCAACTAAACAATTCTAGGTTAGGTCATTACTAGGAGTATATCTCAATTCTTGTGTTAGAGAAACTTTAATAGCATAAATAGGAAGTAATTTTTTCAATACCTTTTTTTATCATAGTCTCATCACTAATCTTTCCATCACCTCCTCTGATAGCATTCACAACTTCTTTGATTCTTCCAACATATTGAGAATTGTTCTCACCCTCTATTATTTTCATGTAATCAAGATTTTCTCTCAATATTTTTGATTTCTCTCTAAGTACATTCTTATCTCCTCTATGGATCTTTGCTAACTTATCCCACATTTTCTTTGTAGATTTACAATCCTTTATGTCATCAAACTCTAAGTAGCTTAGGGAAAATGCAATCTCCAACATTGAATGATTGTGTTTTTGTTTCTTCTTTATATGTTGGGTTTTCATAGGTGAAGGTGCAACCACATACTCATTCTCCAAGTAGATTATTGTTGAATCTTCAATACTGGCAATGTGCAACTTCATCAAACTTTGTCATGCAGGGAAGTTCTCCTTGTTCAACTTGGGTATCTCCTTTCTGTACATCTTGATCTTTAGCTTTAACTCCCTTCAAACTTTTCTTTTGGAAAGCACTTAAGCTCTGATACCAATTGTTAGAATGACTTAGAATAAATGAGAGGGGGGTGAATTAGTTATTGTAGTGCCTCTCTCATTTGACTTCTGTAAGTCATCCTGATGGATGCAACCTTGTTGATCTTTTGTTGTGATGGATCATGATTGTGACCATGAGTGGTCTACACCATTGAGGTGATTGGATTTATGTTTTTGTATCAATTGCTTTGATTATGCTTTTGATTGATCTATGAGATTATGATGTGATTTATGGTTCACTGAGGTTTGTGCCAATGGTTATTAAGATTGATGTGGTATCATGAGGTTGTTTCATGATTACCTTGAGATGTGTGCAAAGATTGCACTGTGTACTTTTTACCATGCTACACTTGACTAGTTCCCTATAGCAGTGATTAGTCATGTTTATGACTGTGTTTGCTTATGTGTTTTAAGTGCCTTTTTGTTGATTCTTTAAACAATCATTATTTAATGCTTAAGTAATTAGAAATGGATTGTTCAAGTTGGATTATTCGATTATGTGCTACAACATTTACCTTACTATATTTTGATTTGAGAGATATCTATTACTTATGTCATGATTTACATTTGAGACGACCCAAGGGTCAAATGTTATACCTTGATTTCAGTATCATAGATATTAGACTACTATGTTGTTCAATTAATCATATTTCATGATGATGCCATTTTGAGATGACAGTGTGTTTTATGATGATATCTGGTTATCTGGTATTTGGACATACCTCTGATTATGTTAGGTGATGGATTTAATGCTATGGTTATTTACTTCATTCCTGCGTTGTTATGCTTTATGCGAACATGAGTGATGTAAATAGATTATTTTAATATAATTAAATAAATGGTTGTGATTTAATGCATTTATTTCTTTACCTATGTTATTATATGCAATTGTACTTGATCATGTTTTTTAGTGTGCAAGATTTATATCCTTGGCAGTGGCAAATGGAGTTAGTGATTCAACCACTCATATTTTACCAATGTCGTCCTTATATGGTCAACGTATCCTTAATTAAATGTTTAAATTAAACCTTTTGGTGATTATTAAATCTAAATTCATTTGCATTATGTGATTACACCAGTAAGCATGTCTGTGCATTTAGAGGTTTGCATTGTCGCGAAAGTTATTTAGAAATTTATGTGTTTTTGGGTTTTCGAGCTTTTTAATTGATTTATTTTAATTTCTGGGAGCTTTTCCATAGATGAATTCCTATTTAAAGGAATATCCTATTTTTGTTTGGGTCGACTCAGATTTTAACTAGGTTGGCTGGTTATTTGCCCTAATTGATTATTCACTCGAAAAGTGAATAAGTATCCAAAAATGAATTTAATTCCTCACTTCTCACTTTTGAATTAGAAATTTGGAGAATAAAACCCAAAATCCTCTTCATGAGGATTTACTATTTTGTTTGTTGTGGGAGCTATGGGCATGGGATCGTCGCGAGGTTGATCTCGTTGGATTGAGCATAGGGAAACCTTAGATTGTCGCAATTTTCAACTACTTCTGCAAGATATTTATTTTATGGTTTAGATTCCCATTTTTCCCTTTTGGCTGTGAGGTAGGGCTTTTCTGTTTTATTGTTTTTGCTCTATTTCTACTTCTATTTTTGGTAGCCATTTGTTTGGAGGCTGAGAACTAGTGTTCCCCTCTGTTTCCATATGCTAGTTCTACCCAGTTGGGCAAGTATGAACATTTCCCTATTTTTTGGGATGAGGGTTTGGAGTTTTGCACCGTTATGTTGGTCATTTTTGCATACGGTGTCTGATTCTATTTATTTTTAGATTTTTGGGTGGTTTTGTGCCCAAAGGTCAAATGGGTTTTAATTTTGAAGTTTTCCAAAATTTTGGAGTTTTTACCTCGTTTTGCATGCTGCCTTATTTTCTCAGGTTTTCTTGGCACAATGTGGGTCGTGGACTTGGATGATCCGTTTGGACATCAATCAGGCCACTATTGCACTTTTTGTTGCATTGGCATGCATGTCACATCTGTACTCTCAACTTTGTGTTTGGTTGAGTGTTTTTGATACCTGTTGTTATGGTTCCTTTTGGACCTTTGATTTTGTTTCATGAGTGCTAGGATTTGTGTAGAATCCATACTTTGGGATTGAGGTCGGTTGAGTGAGTTCATGATGTTTGGTCTTGTTGCATCATTGGGATTCATGTAGAATCCATACTCTCAGATTGAGACCGATTGAGTGATTTTATGATGTATGGTTTTATTGGCTTTGGGATTCATGTAGAATCCATCCTTCCTGTGTTGCTTTCAGTTGGGTGTTATCTTTTGTATTGTGTTCTCATCCTATCCTTGAGTTTTGATCTTCGTGATGGTGGTGCGTCACACACGAGTACGTGCACGTACATTTTTCGGGTGACTTGTGAGGCTTGATCTTCTGTGGTACTTTCAAAAGTTGTGATCATTTGGGATGGGTTGGGAATTTGCATGCCTACGGGCACTCATCGTTGGATGAGCATGGGTAGGGTAGGGTAGCATATGGAGGGGGCTTCTACCTTGCAGCCTAGTGATCATTGTGCCCCGAGAGTTGGTGAAGGAAGCTTTAATTAAGTGATAATAAAATAAAATATTGGGTTGTAATAATCTTAAGATAATAAAATGTTTGGGGTGCTAGAGCCTTTCCGTTGAGGGATGTTGAATCTGCACAAGTCTTAGCTTGGGCTTTTGATGCCAAGAAACTCTCCATGATGTTAGTCCCTACTTAGTAGCCTATTGAGTGTTTGACCAAGACCTGTACTCATTGCATTGTCTTAGGTTCTTGGTTATAGCCATCATACTGTCTAGTGTAAGTATTAGCCTTGGATGTTGTGCTTTATGTGTGTTTTTGGTTGGATCTTTATCTCCATCAACATGGTGAGTGTGGACCTATGGGTGCCACATGGTTGGGAGGCATAGCTACCTACACCACTGCTAGGGATTGGTGTACAAAGATGATCTTGTCTTAGTGCGATTGTTGCTGGATGTTTTCACTTGATGCTTCGGGTTCCTGAGTATGCTTTCTTATGATTTATGCTTTCATTGGAATTCTTGGATATCATGTTTAGATGATGTTAGTTTATTTGACACATTCCCATATTATGATGTTTAGCATATGATTAGATGATGTGAATTGTTGTAGTAGAATATATATTGCTTATTGATGTTTAGCATGTGATAGGTGATGTTATCTACTATAGGATTATCTTATGCTTTTCTACTAGCATGTTAGATTTCCTTATGCTTATATTGTTGCATGTTTTAGTAGTGACATCCCTATTATGATAGTACTAACGATTTGGTTGGTGGCTTGGGATGTTATGCATGGGGGATGGCTAGGATCCATAGTGGTCTTATGATGCTATTGACAGTTGGGAGGAACTGCGTTCTTAGTTAGTTGTTTTGTGCATTGCAATGTTACTTCCATTTTACTACGTTGTTGCTTTCAGTTCACTATGATGTTTCATTATGTCATTTCCTTTGATGTTTGTTTAGATGGTTAGATTCTAGCTTTCTATCTTTCAGATTTTATCTTGTGTTCTTGCCTCGAATTGTGGTTCTAGTACTCCTCGATGTGGAGGTTCTATCTCTGTTTGGCTTAACGTTCTTCCTTTGAAGTCTTCTTGTCTTTCTTGAGCGACCATGTGTCAGCATAGTGTGATACAATAAAGTGTCGCATGCCCATTTGAACTCTTTCTTACACACCCTGATTGTGTCACACACCTCTTGGAGTTTTGTCATGCAATACTTCACAGTATCGCACTCCCTTACAAGAAATGTCGTATGATACACTTCCAATATCGCACGCCCTTTGGAGAAGTATCGCCCAACCCTTGATTGTGTCACCCTCCTTCTAGAAAAATATCGCACAATACTGGTAAAGTATCACATAGTGCTGATAAAGTGTCGCACGATTTTTATGAAACCTGCGTGGGTGGGCAGCGGGCACTTTTCGGTCCGATCCAAACTTTTTAGGGATGGTTCGGGGTACCCTCTTAGGTGTTCTTCAATCCCTTGGCGGCACAATTTGAATTTTAGTTGTGTCTTTTTTGTAGTTCGTTCTTCAGGGTTTAAAATATATCATTTAAGTATAAGTTGACATATATTTAATTCCTTTGACATATATTTAATTCCTTTCAACTTATACTTAGTTGTGTCTTTTTTTTAGTTCATTCTTCGGGGTTTAAAATATATCATTTAAGTATAAGTTGACATATATTTAATTCCTTTCAACTTATACTTAAGATATATTTTAATATATGCAGCAAATCTTTGACATAGGTTTCAGAACTCTCGGAGATAAGATAAAGATTCTAGGAAATTTCAGGGCTTCAAAAATCCAAACTTAACCAATTTTCAGGGCTTCAAGATTTTAGGCTTAGCCAAATTTTAGGATTCTGTATTTTACCCCAGCTTGGAGTTTTGTTGATGAGTGGTCGTTTCTTGAGCCCTCATCTTGTATGTGGTGGTTTTCGGCTTTTGTTTGCGTGTGTCAATTTGGTAGTGGCGTTCAGAGATCTATTGGTTGCCGGGATTATGGTGAAGTCTTCCATTGCGATCTTTGGGATCCTTGTATGATGTTGTCATGTGCATTCATACTTGTAAAAAATAAATCTTGGCTTGTATTGAATCCTTGTTCCAAGGATCTTTGAGTGAGGCATTACAGTTATCCTCAAGTCCAGATGTACAAATTAAACATTTAGACTCTTCAACCAACTTATATCTAAACATTAAGTAGTTTGGTCTCTATAGCAACTTATCAGTAACATAAAACTTGTAGTCCATTGGCCCAATACTAACAAACTTGAAAAATGTAAAGAATTAACAATAAAACATCTCAAATAATATCCACATAAGTATGACACCAGGATTTAATGTAAAAACTCAATTTTGGAAAAACCAACAACATGTCATCAATATTTTCACTCTTCTAAAGTGAGCTTTGTTAGGATTCAACCTTGTTAAAGGTTACAATACACACTATTAGGAGTGAGCCTATTAGGAGTGGCCTTGTTAGAGTACTTAAGAACTTTCCATTAGAATATCACTTTCATTAAATAATTTACATATGATTGTTAGGTCACACTTGATTAAAGGATTTCAAATTGATACAATGATTAGAAAGTAATAGCAAGTTGATCTGAATAAATACAACTCACTTTTTAAATACATATCACAAATTTGGTTCTACAGCTGACTCATTGACTAGCCTTCATTATCATTTACATCACTAATTCACTTGGAAAACTTCAAGAAAACACTTTTCACCTCAACACTTCATTGTCTAGCCTTCTGCTCAAATTCACCAATCAACAAAATCAACAATGTCTCCAACCTTGTTAAGGTCTTCATCATCTCTTCCAACCTCCTTTAAATCATTCCTTATGCCTCCTTAAATAGGTAGCTTGATATTTGTCACTTAAACACCACTATTGATCTTAGGGTTAGGTTAGATCATTGAATCCTCCATCTTTTTGTTTCATCTTCCTTTTAGAAACTTCTCCAAACTTCTCCTTGAATCCATGCATGGAAACACTCAAACATGGTTTCCTTTGCATTAAATGTTCCATCTCATTTCCATCTTCCAAGAATACAATTATGTCGGCCTAGAAATGAGATTCCTTCACAAACTATAAATGTTGTCTCTCAGCCAACATTGTGCTCCTTGGCCTCGATCATCACTAGATTGGCTTACTCGTCTTATACTATCTTCACTTTGTTCATTTTTTGGTGCTCGGTTGACACTAAATTTTCTTAGCTTCTACTATTTACTCTATCAACACTAGCACTGGTTCAACTTCAACTATAAGTTCTTTAATATTCTTCTTTGAGGCTTGATTAAGCCTAAGCATTTGTTCTTTATTGATCATGTTTTTTCTAGGCTTTAACACAACAATCTTCTTCACTTAGTGTTATGATTAAAAAACACATTACCTTGCCAAAGTATAGCTAATCAAGTGCCCATTTAAATTCCACATAACTCAACCTTTCCACTAGGTCCCCTTGTTATCTCTTCTTCTCAAATCCTATCCATCAATAATCTTGATATGGCATTCTAATCAAGTAGCAACTATCTCACCAATAAGGTTTGACATCAATGACAACATAACAATTGTTCCAATTGTAGTTCCAAAATTTTCATGGTAAACAAATCCCTTATCATGGAGACTAAAATTGTGTCATCCTTTCTTAAAGAATCCTATTTCCTAGAAATGGGGGAAGGTGTGTATTCTTCCCTTATTATTCATGATCTCCTTTTTAGCATTTTTCAAAAGGATCCTTTTTTACAATCCTTGCATGGCATCTATTTGAATTTATCCCTTCCTTGACCTTAAATGAGTTTTGACTTATTTGGCTTTGACTAGGCATTTCTTGTGGATGATAGCTTGGTGTTAAAAAATATTTTTCCTTGTTCATTGTTTCCTTAAGTTGCACAAAATTATTTATTCTCCATGTTAAGGTAGGGGTATACATGGCCTCCTTATTGCATATATTTTGTTTACTTTAAGTATGATAGATACAATACACTAGCATAATAAAGTGTTAGGGCCTAGTCACTCTCCTTTTTATATTTTTATAATTAGTTGACTAGGATAATATAATTTACTAGACTATTTGACATATTCTTTTGTATGGGTACTAGTGTATTACAACTCGCTAGACCATTCAACATATCATTTACATTTTCATGAGTTGACTAGCATGTGTTAGGCCATCAACTTCCTTTTATACTCTCTTTGATGGGAGGAACCAGCGTAAAATAATTTACTATACCATTTCCCCCTCTCTCTCACACACACATTAATTTTTTATGGATCACCTAGTACAACACAATTGCATATACCATGCCATCCATGTTTATCTTTATATCTCCTTTAGGATTCCATAGCATAACCACAATTTGTTATTTGATTGTACCATGAAGTCTTATCTTATAATGTGCACTTTTTTTCTTTTCAGGTGACCATTTTCTCCCTTGTAACAGCTTTTTTAGCATGATTCTAGTAGTTGCAATTTCTCTAGCAAAGTTTGTTTAACTAGTTCAATTGGAATCCTAATAAGCTCTAGGATTTTCTTGTTTTTTATGTATCCTGGAGTATGCATGTATCAATTTAGATCCTTGGTTTGGAGCTTATGTCCTTAACATCAATGATATCTTATCTCCTAGTATTTTTCTCATGATTCTCATATTCATCTCTCTCTTTACACTACTTTATTATGATCATGAGTAAGACTCATACTCTCGCTAAAGTGGGTACTAAATGTATTTTTCTAAAAAGTAAGAACTCTTATTAGGTGCTCATTTTTAGCCCCATCTTAGTGTATATGGTTTCTCACATTGATTTCATATTCTTCTAGCACTCATTGGACCTTCAAATTAACATGATTTTTGCACAACTTCAGGTTAGCCCTTATTTATAAGTATCTCCTCTATTTTTTCTCTAATCAAATAATTAATTTCCTTACCTAAAATGTATTCATTTATTATTCTTTTGTAGGAACCTTTCTAACCTTGGAACAACCTATATTTTCTCCCCTTGCTCCTTTTCACCTTACTTAATAGGTTAATAAATTTTGAGCCTAATGTTTCTAGTACATGTCGACCTTCCAACTTACCCCTAAGGTTTTGAGCCCAAATTTATCCTATGGCTTGATGAGTGGGATTTCCTCCGAGGTTTAGATTTATAGTCTTTCCTAATTTTATTTTGGTACCTGAAATGAGTATAAAAGTACATCATCTCCCCCCTTTTGGCATCAATAAATCAATTGCAATATATCCATCTACAATTAAGAATAAATTCATCCACATCTACAATTAATCAAGAAATTGGAATTCAAGATATCTTCTACAATCAATCATCCAAATCTTTAGTCTTTCTTCTTCATCATCAATATTGTGGAAAACTATTACATTCATCATCCAAGGCTTATATTCATTATTTCCTATTGGGTTTTTATGGATAAAAAGATAATGCATAAAAATTTATGATCACATCCAAAGAGGCATTGCATTATCAAGGTATAAGGTGATATATGTTCAGAACTAGCTTTCATTTCATCTTTAATTATGCAATTTAAATTCAAGTTAATGTTTAATTTATAAGAAAGGGTTTAACCAAGGAAAATCTCTTTCCATAATAACTTTCCCTTCTTTTTGTTTATAATAATAGGTTTTAATGTTATATATTCAAATCTAGGGAGAATAGACATAGTCACAAGTCCTTAAAAAGTCATTAGATTTGGGGCAGCCAAGAACAAGCTGATTTGTCAAATTTTCCTTAGACAATTAACTTGTCCTTAAGAAACCAACTTGTCCTTGTCATTTTTGTAAAATTTATAGAATAAGCAGTTATAGATCTTAGGTTCCCAAATCTAAAGTAATAATGGATTATGGAAATCTAATGATGCTCAAACCTAGCTTCCTCATATTTCACTTGAAAGGCCTACTTTTCCTTTTTCCTTATTCCTTGCATATACTTCATTAGATTAGATTTATCATATCACATTAAACAAATCATAACTATTAGGAATCAAATGTAATGTTCTCACTGTTAGAGTTATCTTGGAACAAGTAATGCCTACAAAATAACCACCAAAATTAAATAATTAAAAATCCAATTATCATAGTCTATCCTATAGATCCTAACCCCAAATCTAAAAAAAGTCTCCAGATTGGATTTCCTAACCCTTAGTTATTATACCATCCTCTCTGGATTGCACCCCTCAAGGTTTCTTCTTGGATGGAACATCCTCAATCCAAGGCCAATCACATATGCATATGTTGACTCATTAGTATATTCTAGCACTCATCTAGCCATTCATACAGGGTCATACTAATCTCTCTCACTGGCATTATTAGTCATTCATATGAGGATCATACTTACCTCCCCATAGGCACTATGATGAAAAACTCATCTTTCCATTCATATAAGATTATATTTATCTATAACATTGACAATATTAGCCATTCATAAAATTACTATACTAACCACATACACTAGGACTATGTGATTATGTTTATCTTGTAATACCCCATCTATTTTCTATCTTTGTATTTTATATTGTCAAACTCTATCATAACCCTTTCAATATATTGATTTGAAATGTACATAATAGGCCTCCTTGTATAGGAGAGGTGATAAGAGACAATGATAAGAAGAAGATATGCTATCATCCACACAAGGTGGAATCACATGTCCACCAAAGGTGGACCATCATCCATTATACAATGAAGTATGTGAAATGATGAGGATGATAATGTGATAAGTGCACTACAGGTGGAATGAGATAACAACTATGACTATCTATAGTGGAATTCTCCTACACCATGTGTTTAATTGAGGTGCAAACTCCTAAGTGTCTCAATCACAAACTACTATAAAATGCATTATCCTAAGTAAGCTTAAGTAAGTGTAATTAGTGAATATTTAATTACACCAACACCCCCCTTAAGTGCAACTTAGGGGAATGCACTTAAGCTCACAATGCAAGATAGGTCCTGGCTACTAGGCCATTTTAAGCACCCATGTACAATATGCAATGCAATACATGAAATGTAATCTCTCATAAAGTGGAGAAAGAGAGAAAAACTCATGGGAAAAACCCTCATCCAAAACAAGAGATGAAAACAAGATGCATGGATGGATGGAGTACTCAAGAAACTTCAAAAATTTCATACATCATGTATATACAAAAAATGATCCCCCAATAGGAAGGAAATAAGGAGACATGATATCCCCCCCATAATGAAGAAGCTCCAATGTAGATGAAGATTACTTGCAAGAAAAATATAATCCAATGCCTACAAGAAACATTTCTCCCCTTAGGAAGAGATATCAAATGATGAAGAAGCTACTCCATGTAAAAAGTGAGGAAGGAGGAAGAATTTCTCCATGCATGCATCTCTGAAGACTGAATAGGTATCTCCAAGCTTAAAGATTTCATCATGCCATCAAGCTGACCTATGAGACGTGAAAAAACAAGAGAACATAAAGAGTTGGGAAATCCAATCTCCAAAGAAGGTGAAGAATTATCTTGAAGAGAAACTCCCTCAGATGTATTAACCAAATTTTCATTACGAGACTCATTTGAAAGAGCATCCAAGAATTCATCCCACACTGCAAAATCTAAAGCATACAGATCACCCTGCTGAATAGTATAACTCATGTCTAAAGAAGTAGGAGGTGGAGGAGTAGGAAGTTCAACACTTGTCTCAAGAACAAAATGATTCAAGTGTCCAATGTTCTCCTCACATGAATTATTCACCCTTGATAAAGGGTTAGGTACATCATGAATATCATCATCATTATCTACAAAATGTGTAAAAGAGAACAAGCATGATGTATGATCAACAACTTCCATAGCTATGACATCTCTAGTCTCCATGTCCCTAATATAGACATAATCAAAAGTGAACTCAATAATTTTACCTTGTGCCCCATGAGTAATTTGGTAAATGGAAAGGATATTAGTGATCAAGTGATGGGTGTGCAAATGTGCTTTATTTTTGTACATTCTTTATACATTTTTTATTTGTCTTAAGCCTATCCTAACCCCTATTATGCCATTAATTATTTAAGAATATAATGCATTTAATAAAGTTTTAAGGTTTGAAATATTTCCTGAAAAGTGGATGGCTAATGTAGAAATATTGATACATCTTAATTCATTCTGCTACAGGAACTAAGGATGCATGAGTATGGAGCTAGCTGTTTAGTTGGAGGAGAAGTTTGAAAGCTATAATTTTGCTATGTTATTTTGGGAAAATAGTTCTGAATGTTTAAATAGGTCAGTTTTGGGACATATGTTATCTTGGCCAAGTTGTTTTGTAATTTTTTATGTGTGGCCAGCGGCCAAAACAAATCATTATCTATATTTAGGGAGCAGGCCATCGGGCATTCTAGCTTAGTTATCAATTCAGTTAAAACATTTTAAGCCTATATAAGAAAATTTTAATCAAAAGACAAGATATATATATATGATATATGCAAACACATTTTTTATATTATCTCTAAAGTATTTGATATTAAGAGCGTGGAGTTTCTATAGTAGCTAGTTTTAGAACATTTCTCACCTTGTGAACCGGAGGAGAGCCCCCTCTCAAGAAACTTGGTGAGATTACTTTAGTTTGTTTTGTGAGTATTTCATTATTCATTGATTTTTTGTGTTCTTTATAGATTGAATTGATTGTGTGCATTTGTAAGAAGTTTATTGCATATATGTTTAATCTATACAATGCTTGTTGTTGTTAATCAAGGATTCAATTATCTGATGAAGTAATTGGTTGCGACATTCTTATATGTTCAAACTTGCTATATATCATTACTCTGTTGCTACATAAATCTATTATAAAAAATTGTCCACTAATTCTTCCTACCACATCCATCCATTTATTGAACCACTTCCTATCATTTTTCATAATACTCTCTATCACCATTTATCATACTTCATGTCACACTCTACATGAAGAGCCAAACTGTTGTAAACAACCTCCTGCCGTCACTAAATCTCCTATCACAATCAAAGTAGATTTCAATTCCTAATCGGGAAAAATTTTGTAATAGCATTCATAAAAATAAAAAAAATAATGTTCTTAAGATGTTTAGAGGTGTGTTAATGAGAATCCAAACTTTAGATTAAAACCCATTTGCAGTAGTAATCTTAGACATGTGGTAATTTGAATAAGTTTAATTTATTAGCAAGCAGTAATTTGCATTCATAAACCTCTTGATTTATTATTTTTACCCCTTGAGAAAATAGTTGTTATATCTCTCACAAGTTTACGAATCTCGAATTGACATTCTTAGGGTACTCTTTTGATTCAATCATATCCATAACTACCATCAAATTGAACCTCATTTTTACCCAAAATCGAGTATGGTATACAAAGAGCATCATTAAATGTACCATGTACAATAGGAATAGAAACCTTCCCAAAAACCTTCATGTATGTATTATTACCCATCAATATAGGCAGAGAATTACAAGGCTCAATAGAAGAAAATATATTTGCATAAGATTCCATATGATGTGATACACCTAAATCAAGAAGTCATTTACCTTGCTCAGGATGTGTGAAAGCAATGAGTGCTTGTCCTTTGCCTCTAGATTATGATGTAGATGTAGCAGCTTCCTAATATTGAGAAGAATGAGAAGACACTGATGAAGGCAATTGGATATTGTTCTTTTGAAGAATGTGAGTAGGCTCATCAATCTTCTTATGGAAACATTTATGCTCATCATGTCCTAACTTTTTGCAATAAGCACATTTATCTCTCTTCTTCTAGATGTTTCCTCTCTTGAAGAGGACTTGGATTCAACATTATGATGTGAAGGAGAGACATCACCTTTGTCATGTTGCTTAGGATCTTTGTGTTGTTTATTTATCTTTTCTTTGGGAGCCTTTCGAGAGGAGTCATTTGCAACCAATGCTTGATGCTTTGAAGGCTTCAATTGACCCATGTGTGCTAACTCTGCTTGTTCACTTGTGAGATGAGCTACAAATTCATCAAGATAAGACATTTTGTATGCACTACCAAGAGCAAACATAGTATCATAGAATGTGGAAACAAAGTTTGACTATTCAGGACCTAGCTTGGAAAGAATAGATAATATCAATTGATCATCATCTTAGTAATACCACAATTAGAAAGCTCCAATCTAATGGAATTGAACTTAGAGAAAAAGTCTTAAATATTGTCAAAATCACATGGAATTAGACCTATAAGCTCATTCTCCAATTTGAATTTTCTTATTCTATCAGGTTTACCAAAGATTCCTTCCAATGTTGTCCAAGCATCATGAGGATGCATGCAAGGTGCAATATGATATAGAAAATTATTGGATATGGTAGATCTAAGAGAGCCAAGTGCTTTATCCCTTCTGTCGAACCATTTTCTTCTTTCTACAATGCCTGTAGCTGGTTCTAGATCTTGTCCAAGAATCATTATAAGCAATCCAATACACATCAACTGATTAGAAACTGCTTATTTCCATTCAAGATAGTTATATGGTGTAAGTAATGGAACTTTTGAAAAATCCATAATGAAATCAAATGATGACTGAAATCAATTAATAACTCCTTCAAATTATTGACTCAATTAAGAAAATTGCAATCCAAATATTCACCAAGTGCAAATATAACCAAAAAGACCTATTTCTAAAAGTGATATGCCCACTCCAAATCACTAAAATTTGATTACATATCTAGAAAGTAGAGGAAAAATCATGCCTTTCCAAAAAAAATTACACTTGAAAATGTTACTAAATGTTCCCAAATAGAGCCTTGAAAGTTGTGGAAAATGGGATTTGCAATTTTCAAAAAAAATTAGAGATAGAGATCCAAAGTCACCTGCACCACTATGTAGATTGTGAAATTATACCCCAAAACAAAAAAAATTCTCAAAAAAAGGAGTTTGTACAATGGAGATATCACTGTTTGAAAATCGCCTCTAAAATTATTTTTTCTGAATCACCACCACCGCACCTTCAAAAATCAAATGGCTCTATATTTGGCCTTAGATGTCCAATTGGATGAAATAAAATACAATTTAGAGGTTTTTGGACCTCCTCTATATGATGCCAACCTCTAATTTTCACTAGCAAGCTCTAATTTTCACTTGCAATAGAAGGTCACAAAATAGGACTCCTAAAATCTCCTCCAAATTGTGATGTCCAAATTGCCAAATGCTGGACCAATAATGAGTCAAGCCAATATTGCACTTCTTGAGAAGAAGTCTTCACACCATGAGAGCTCTAATACCATGTTAGAGTTTTAGGTGACTCTACAACACCCCCAGGATCAAATGAAAGACCAAGATAACTTCCATAAGAGAATGGTAAGACAATTGCATGAAGATGCAAGAATGCTACTATTGATAATGGGCATGATTGACATCCAATGGATTGATTTGAAATGTACATAATAGGCCTCCTTATATAGGAGAAGTGATAAGAGACAATGATAAGAAGAAGATAAGCTATCACCCACATATGATGGAATCACATGTCTACCAAAGGTGGACCATCCTCCATTATGCAATGAAGTATGTGAAATGATGAGGATGATAATGTGATAAGTGCACTAAAGGTGGAATGAGATAACAACTATGATCACCTAGAGTGGAATTCTCCTACATCGTGTGTTTAATTGAGGTACAAACTCCTAAGTGTCTCAATCACAAACTACTATGAAATGCATTATCTTGAGTAAGTGTAATTAGTGAATATTTAATTACACCAACAAAGAAAAAATGTCTCCAAAATCTTGACTATTGGATGATGTATTAGAAAGTAATTATTGCACAAAGTTAGAGGTAGGTAAGAGAAATGTTTACCTTTGGAGCCTCAACATTACTTTGGTGGATCTATAAATAGTCACATCACAAAGGGAATATTACCTTGCAAACCTAAAATCTCTTGAGCTTTCATATTTGTGAAACCCTAGCTGCCAAAGTGTGATATTATAGCGAGCTTTTTATGAAAAATCTAAGAAACAAGTGTAAGGAAACTCGAGCTATGGTAGAGAAACCAAGTGTGAGAAGAAAAAAACTAGTTTATCAATCCAACAATGGAAGAGGAATAGTAGATATTCAGATCTATACAAAGTTGAGTCGGTTGATGGAAATGAGAGTAAACCAGCATTCTTGCCTATTTCAATAAGACCTCATGAAAAGGACATGATGGCATCCCTATCCTCACTCCCATTCAATGTGCTCCTTATTGATAATGTAAGTGCATATTTGAAGGCTAAGATATGTGAATTAGGTGACAAGGAAATTTGAGTGATGGATCAGACATTTTATCATGATAACACATGGAAACCTAGATTTGAAGATTTGGAAGCTAATGCCCTATATAGTGTTGTGAATATCCCTATTTTTTAGGGATAATTAGGTTAGAATCATGCTTAGAAGGGTGAATGAGAAGTATATGTGGCTCAAAAAACCCTACAAAATTACAAAGTAAGTGATTAAGAGAGTAACGGGGTTCAACAAAACTGGACTAGAACTGACAATAAAAAAGTATTCATGAACACAAGTGGCCAAACTAGCAAGATGCCACTATGATGGATGCATGTATTTTAATAAAGGACATAATTGATGATAAGGTGAAATATGTAATGATGGTCATTGTACACTAGCTTTATCACTCTAATAGGGCTAATAGCATGCCAAGTGGAGTAGTGTATGGTGCATGCCAAATTATCAATGAATACACCCCACTTGATATGAGTTGATGGATACACATGCAACTTGAAGAGAATCTACTAAAAATAAAGAGGGATAAAAATTCACGCATTTTTAAATATGACACTATATTGGTAATTATATTCATTTTCTTCAAAAATGAGCTCCTTGGATTTCTAAAATTCCTAGAAATATGTGTCTTGGAAAACACAAACAACTGTGTTGTGGAAGTGATTTGACCCTAGACCCATTGGATGACAGAGCTACCTTATGAGCTTGACAAAGAGCCAACATTGAGTGATTATTGGCAATGCCCATAGATCTAGGAAGGCAAAGGTTCTAAACAATATAGGATAAAATGAAAGCATTGAGAAAGAAATAGGAGACACTTGTAGAAGGAAATAAAAAGAAGAACAGAAAAATTCAATCCTTTAGATAGGTTGATGAAGAAAAAGTAGAAGAAGAGTAAAAGCAAAGAAAAGAATCTTCACTTGAGCCTGAATTAGCAAGGTAAGCCATCAAGAAAAGGATTCCCATTATCGTTAAACCTCCAATGGTAGAGACATACAAAAGAAAGGCTATAGAAAAGGAAAAGAAGAAGCCTCCAACCCCACTAGAGGAAGAAGAGTCGAAAGAGGAATCAATGAATAAGAGTCCAAAGAGGAATCAATGAATAAGAGTCCCAAATTTCCTAACGTAGGAAGATTACTTTCGAGAATATTTTAAATGATATCAAGCACACTAGAAACTATAATATACTAAAGAATGTATTCGCAAATTTAGGAAAATAAAATAAAAATAAGATTGTAAATGTTGTTTTATTAAGTATGAGAATATTCAATAGAATGCCACCAGACATCTAGCCACTAGCGCCCAATGAACTCAACACAATAATCAGTGTCATATGGAAATGGGGAATCATTGAGTGCAAGGGCATGTTAGTGATGGGGACACAACCCAAGAACAGAATGGACAAAACAGAAAAGGGAAATTATATTAACTGAGAAAATAAGCTAGTACAAATAGTACAGAGAAAATAAACTTTAGAACATGCCCTAAGGGCTCACAATAGCATAAATCTGGAGAATATTTCTCCTTTTTAGCACCTCCTCTCAAACTCCACTCCGAACTGCCTTTTACAATGCCAGAAATCTCCTTAAATAGACCCCGGAGGGTTAAGGACTAGGAGTACATTCTAGAAAGTGCTAGTAGCATCCACCGAAAAAATAGAAGGTTTCGGAAGCTGCGTTAGAAGTCGGTGCAAATCTAGAAGAATCCAGAAACGGTAACCGAACTTCCGGGAGGCATAACTTTTGAACCGTAGCTCCGATTGACGAACCGTTTACATTTTTGGAAAGCTCTTGAAGTGCTCTATAGCCCTATGGACGAGCTTTGCTTGTCCCCCATTTTTGACCCTTTTCAAGGTCATTTAATGCCCCAAACCTGACTTTGAAGCATTCTTAGGAGGTCTCCAAAACCCAAAAAACTGCAATAACTTTCAAACCGTGGGACCTATTGACCTGATTCTTTTTTTGGAATGCTCTAAATCATGATTACATTCATCTGGCCAATTCACACCTTCTGGTTTACCGAAATGATAGCCCAAATACATGCTCCTATTTTTTCAAGATTTTCAAACGCACTGATAGTTGAACTATGAGAGTTGGAACCTTTATTTGAGCTAAATGGGTATCCAAAAATGTAAAGACATGAAACAGAAACTAAGTCTAAGTACATTTTTTTGGGTGACACAGGATTGCCCTTATACCTCTGGATGCTCCTACATCAATTAGTTGAACCTTTAGCTAAGATAATGCATGATTATGATGATAATGAAAGAAAAGCACTAGTAGAATCATGCAAGAAGGATTTTGACATGCCACTAAATGTGGCCCTAGTAACTACAAACCAAAGAAAGGAAGCATTATAGGGTGTTATAAAGTTTTGGAAAAAAATAGTAAGCCAAGAAGAATCAAGCATAAAGATGCACAAAGCTCCAAAATAAGTGTCATAAGTCTAAGAAGGATAGACAAGTGGGGAGGCACAATGTAAGTCAAAAGAGAAATAGAGCTCATAGAAGAAGAAAATAAAACACACTGCTATGCTGGTTGAATAACAGACTCAAATGATTCAATATCTAAATAAAGAACCTAAGGAGAGAAAAGAAGTTCCTCAAAGAACACCAACATCACCAGTGGTGGAAGCATAGCGTAAATATGACTCTTAAATAGGTGACAATCATCCAAAAATAATTGATGTTACCATGATGGACTCAAGAATGGAGAAAGACATGGAGAAGGAGAAAATTAATTTATAAGGTTAGACTCTAATTGGTGATGCAAAGAAGAAAGAGGAATTTGAAAAGGAAGGAGAAAAGATAAACAATAAAGATTAGGTTACCAATGTTACACCTAAGTAACTATAGGTACCTGTACCTATGATGGAGATTCTTGATGTTACAATGGAATAATCCAACACTGAGGGAGAATAGATAAAGGAAATAGAGAAAGAGAAGAGGAAAATTGAGTTTCCATCATCAGAGAAAGAAATGATACCAGTCGAGATAGTATCGTCCAAAAGTTTGTCTAAAGAAGCCTCACAAAGACAAGAGGAAACATGCTTTAGAAGAGAAATTTGATAGCAAGAAGAGGCATAGAGGAAGACATGATGTTAGAATTTTTAGAATAACTAAGAGGGGGAGAAAGTGAATTAGTTACTAAAGGTCCATTATTACCAATTGAACTATCAAACAATTAAATACTTTTCTTTATTTCTTATCATGTTGTAGCTCGATCTATACTGTAATCTAAATAACAATATTAACTAGTAGTTCATTGTCCTACTATAAAAAAATTGTTGAATGTAAACATTTGAAATGTAAAAAACCATAAAAAATTGAAAATTTTTTTGACACGAGGATTTAACATGAAAATCCAATTTGGGAAAAACCACCAGCAACATGTTACCACTTTTTCACTCTTCTGAAGTGAGCCCTATTAGGAGCCAACCCTGTTAAAGGTTACAATACACACTGTTAAATGTGACCTGGTTAAAGGATTTAACCACCCTATTAGGAGTGGCCTTATCAAAGGACTTTAGAACATTCCATTAGAATGTCACTATTATAAAGGATTTACATAGATTGTCAAGTCCATAATGACTGTTAGGTTAACCATTGATTAAAAGGATTTCAATACAAATTGTTTATAGTGATTATAAAAAAAATAGTAGGGTTTGATTTGTATGATTACAAATCTATTTTACAATTTTAGATATTTTTTCAATTCATGTGTTGATCCCTTGATAAGCCTTTCGTGTCACCTCTATCCTCAAGCAATCCTTCAAGCATTCACCCTTCTCTTCACAATAACCTTAAGCCATTTGCTTATATTTTCTTATCAACCTCAATAGCTTTGTTCCATCTTACTAGAGACATGCACAACTTCTCTACTCTATTCTCTTATTTTCATATCTCATTCATGTTCTTACTAAAGTTTGGCTTTGTACCTCCTTAAATAGGTAATTCTAGTCCTTTTTCATAATCATCGTAAATCTTAGGATTTGAGATCTAATCCAATAGATTCATTGTATATGTTCATCTATTTCTTTTCTAGAAACTTCTCCTTGAATTATCTTGTAGATCATTTACCTAAACCTCTTCTTAAATAAAATGATCCAATGCATCAATCCTTATCTTCAACACATTTTCCATATCCCAAAAAATCAATTGAGTTGATTCGAGATCATGATTTCTCATATGCATTCAAAATATTGTCACTAGGTCATCACTTATTTGCTCGGTTGTAATAGAGAGCTCAACATCAACACTATTTTCTTAGTCGATACAAATACTTGGTCAACATTGAACTTGCTCAGCACTAGTTGTGGCTTAGTTGACACTAGCATCACTCAGCATAAACTTCAAGTTCCTTAATCTATTGTTGTATTCCTCGGTCAAGCTTATGAAAACTTTTAGTCTTTTCTCATTTCTTCATAATGTAACAATCAAATTATCTTGTCAAGGTCTATCTAATCAAACATCCATTGTAGCTTTCTTTTCATAACTCAACATTTCCTCTAGTTTTATTTTTTAGTAGCAACTTCTCAAATCCTCTTCATCAATCAAATAGATATGACATTTATATCAAATAGCAACATGTATCATTAGTAGATTTGATATCAATGATAACGTAACAATTATTTCAATTTGAGTTTCCAACAATCTCCCTCTTCGGCATTAATGACAACACCTCAAATATTTTTAAGAATATAATTTCCCTCTTTGTTACCATACAATCCATACACTTCCATTAGTAACCAATATCCTTAGCTTCATTTTGATTCTCATTCATACAATCTTAGAAACTCTGTCTAAGTTCTAAGTTTAGACTAACTCTTATATCTTGTATATAAACTCTCCCTCTATCATTTTATACATCAATCTATCTGATATTTCTATTCAATCTCTCCTCTTACATTTTATACATCAATCTGTCTAATATTTTTATTCAATCTCTCTGTCTTAAATCTTACATGCATACTCTTCCTCTTTGAAAACAATGCCAAAGACACTAGCTCTCTTGGCTTCATGTATCTTGATTATGTAGGTAATCACATGTTAGGTTAAATTCTTCAATTTTCATCTATATATGACCGATCTATTATGATGTTCTTATTCTTTACTTTACTTTAATACCTTAGGCACCTCCTAAAGTAGAATTGTTTGCATCAATGTGTAAGGTATTCTAATTAGCACATTTGATGCAATGCCTCGTTGTAGCTTAAGTAGCTTTTCTTAGGGGAATCACCTCCAATTTACCTCTAAGATATTCATGAGTATCTTTAGGTAAGGCTTTAGTAAATAGTCAGCAATTTGTTCTTTGGTGTGTACATATTCTAACTTTAGTTCTTTATTTTTAACTAGTTCTCTCAAGTAGTGATGCTTGATAGCAATGTGCTATGTTTTTGTGTGCATCACAAGATTCTTTGATATGTTGATAGAACTTGAGTTATCATAATAGATAACTACTGGATTTGTAATTTCTTCTTTCATTCCTTTTAGTAATTGCTTGATCCATGTGATATTTGAATAGTTCACTGTAGTTGCCACATACTCGACCTTAGTTGTTGATTGGGGAATATAGTTACGTTTCTTGCTCATCCATTACACCAATTTCTTTCCTATAAAGAATGTACCTCCACTAGTGCTTTTTCTGTCATCAATATTTCTTGTACAATCAAAGTCAGTGAATACCTTCAATTCAAATTTATCACTCTTCTTATAATACAATCCATGGTCTTATGTACCTTTCAGATATCTCAATATCCTTTTTACTGCCATCATATGGTTCTCCTAAGGATTTTCTAAAAATATAGAAACTATCCCAATAGCTAATGCAATATCAGGTCTACTATGAATAACATATTACAATTTTCCAATCATTGATTTGTATAGTACTTGGTTCACATCAGCAAATTTGTCACTTTTAGATAACTTATGTCCTGTAGACATAGGTGTGCTCACTAGTCTTGATTCTTTCATTCCAAAAAAATTTAGAATCTCCTTGATATATTTGGACTAAGTAATGAAAATACTAAATTTATTTTGACATATTTGCAAACCAAAAAAGAATTTGATTTCACCAAACATTGGCATTGCAAATTCCTTCTTCATTTCATCAACAAATGATTTGCATAATGCTTCTTTTCCTCCAAATATAATGTCATCAACAAAAAATTTAGATAGTAGTACCTCATTGTTGTACCAGTCTTTAAGTATAGATTATTGTTATCAATTGTCCTTTCAAAACCAATCTTCAGCAAGTAATTGTGTAGTCTTTTATACCATGTTCTTGGAGCTTTTTTCAATCCATATAGAGCTTTGTTTAGTTTACATACCATATTATTCTTGTCTTTGTCCACAAATCCTTTAGGTTGTTCTCTATATACTTCTTCCTCAAGTATACCATTCAAAAATGTAGATTTGACATCCATCTGATATACTTTAAAGTTTTTGTAGGCTGAATATGTAAGCAAAGTTTTGGCTCCTTCCAGTCTTGCTACAAATTTGAAAGTTTCTCTGTAGTCAACTCCTTCTTGAGACTATCCTTTGCATACCAATCTAGCCTTGTTCCTTGTAACTTCACCTTTTTCATTTATCTTATTCTTGAAAGCCCATTTTGTTCCAATAACATTTTTTTCCTTTGGTCTAGGTACTAGGGTCCAAGTGTTGTTCTTATAAATCTATTCAATTTCTTCATTCATTGCTTGGATCTAATTTTCACTATCTAGAGCATCCTTCATTGATGTGGGCTCAAATTCACAAAGTAAGCATGTATCATTTTTGAGTCTCTTCCTTGTCATAATACTAGATTCTACATCTCCAATTATTTGTTTAGTTTTATGATGTCTTCTTACATACTTAGCTAGCACAGGTGGTCTCTTTCTCTGTTCTTCAACAAGTTCATCTTGAAAAATAATCTCAGTCTCATTATCTCTTTCTTGTTTAGGTTCTGGTTCTAATTTTGCACACTCAACATTGTCTACCTAATAATTGGTATTATCTGTCTATGACTTAGCATCTTCTGCCTATTGCTTGGCACCAACTTTTTGATGCTTGGCAACTTGTTGTTGCACCTCGGCATCCCTATCTATTGGGAAACTATAGCTTTATTTTCTTGTTTAGTAGTAGTGTGGGGAGCACAATCATCCATATATATGAATATACTATGACCTTTAGGTTCTTTCTTACATTCAACATCATTTCTTTCTATAAATTCATCAACTTTTACATTTGCACTTTCCACAACTTTGTTAGGGTTAGAGTTTAAACACTTGTAAGATTTACTCTTGGTGGAATATCTTAGGAATATACCTTCATCACTCTTAGCATCAAGTTTTCCATTCATATTATCTTTAAATATGTATCATTTGCTTCCAAATATTTTGAAATATTTCACATTAGGAGGATAACCATACTTTTCTTAACTTGTACTTTTTTTAAGGTATAGACAGTAGTACTAACAGATTCTCTCCAATATTTATGCGATACATTCATCTCCATCATCAATGTTCTAGCACAATTCATTATTGATCTCTTTCTCCTTTCAATTATCCCATTATGAGGAGGGGTCCTTGGTGCTGACATATGTCTTTTAATTCCTCTATCATTGTAGAATGTGTTGAACTCATTGGAAATGAATTCACCACCTCTATCAGATATTAGACTCTTCAGACTCTTCCCTGTTTCTTTTTCAACTCTAGCTAAATACCACTTAAATAATTGAAAAATATCATATTTAGCTTTAAGAAACATCATAGTCACCATCCTAGATTAATAATCAACAAATAAAATGAAATAATTATCTCCAAAATAGCTTTGAACATCAATAGGTCCACATATGTAATACGAACCAATTCCAAAATATCACTGGATGTTTTTTTTTTTCCCTTGAAACTACACTTTGTCATTTTTCCCAATTGACATTGTTTACATATAGCATTTCAGGCTTCTTTAGTTTTGACAACCCTCTTACTTTCTTCATTTTACTAATGTTCACCAAATTATCAAAATTTACATAACATAACCTTTTGTGCCATAACCAAACATCTTCTTGTTGTGTAAACACTAGTACATTTGCACTTGTTTTTCTACCAAAATTTTTGACCAAAGCTATAATTCCTTCTTCTTTTTTTCTTTTCATTCTCGTGTTGGTCAAAATTTCAACCAACCTATGTATTCTTAAGTTGAATTTTGACCAAATCAATGCTATAACAACAAAAAAAAAGTTTCATTCATTCATGGGTTAAAAAGAAAAAAAATCATTCATTCACGGGTAATGCATTTCCTCACACACCTATTTATGCTAACTATTGGGATCCCTTGAGCTTTGCCGCTGGCAAGGGATTGCCACAGACCTTCTTACCACATGAGTGAGCACCTAGGTGAAGTGTAAGTTGGTTCGTAGCCAGGCAGCAAGCCACGAGTCATTGCTTTCTATTTTGTTTGGCCGAGTCATGCACTGTAATGCCCTTTCTGATAATGTTTTCATTGTTGGCTACAAATGGCACAAGAAGCAGACAATGACGGATTGGAGAAGAGGTCTAAATTTGCGACATTGCTCGAATGGTGCCAAATTGGTATTTCTCCATTCTCCTTTTACTAGGGTTTCAACTTATGTGCAGTTGCCTGCATTTTCAGAGACTCTCCAAATGTAGTTGTTTCAGGAATTACCATATATTCTAATACAACTCATTTCAAAAATTCTTGTTTAAGCCACAAATATGGGATGAATTTATTGTATCTTAAGAATTTGATTTGTAATGGCTATATGGCACCTCAAATTTTCTTGTGTCTCATCAAAAAATATTGCTTCAAGGAAACATTTTGGTAGAATAAGTGATAGGAAAAAGCTATGATTAAAAATGCATTTGCACATCTAATTTACTCTAACCAAAAACATTCTTAAGCAGAAAAAAAGGATGAAGGATCAGGAACCTCTTTGTGAGCCAAACAGGTCTTTATTCAAATTAGTATGCATATTCATGCTCATTTCTTCACTAGTCTATAAATGATTTTTAATTTTTAATCTCCAAGATAACCATGAACTAAATGAAATCACCAACATCCAAATCCTTCAGGTTAATTTAAGTGTGTGGAATCCTTCATACTCAATTGAAGCATGTGGTTTCCCTTATAGATCTATCTCTCTATATTAAAAGGAGAGAAAGTTGTTTGTATTAGATATCCATATCACAAAACTACCATATTTTTCTCAGTGTATATAGTCCCTTTTGGATAGTTCTGCCTCATTTTGAGGCAACTATACTCAAATGTTAATTTTTTTCTTGGATCAATTTTGTGACAATTTCTAGCATCAATGTTTTAGATTATCCTACGTGATCTATCAATGTTACTCTCCTGTATCCTAATGATGGATCCTGTAGTATAATCTAAAACGCTGATTGCAAAAATTGTCACACAATTTATCCCAGAAACAAATCAGCATTTAACATGGATTGTGAAGATCTGGTAGACTTACCTATATTTAAGTCATGTCAATTATTCATGATACATTCTTGGACATTTATTATCATGGAATCTGCTTCTACATAAACAAGATAGGAAAACATGGCTTCATGCCAAGCATATCTTCATGCTAAATCTTATAGTTTAAATCTCATTGTGATGATAAAATAGAAAACATCAGTGTACTTCAACCATGAACTTTACATTGGTTAGCATGGAGAATAAATAGAAAGCAAGCACAAATTAGTAATATATGCATACTTTTGATTTGTATATTTAGCAAATAAGAAAAGAACATAGATTAAATATGAGGGGTTCAAAGCAGGCTAGTTAATACCAGTCTCTTTTTAATTTATTCCTCTGATACAAAACTTTAGGAATACTCAAAAAATTGTTCCTTCCTGGTATCCAATTAAACATCTTCACATTAGTTCAGAAACCCTAGGTCTAAAACTGAATACATGCATGTTGAAGAAGTTATAAAAAAAATCAGATAGAACTCAACATATTTGAGGAAATTAAAATATACATCAATCTAGTATATTTGAAATAGGATTGAAGCATTTCACAAGCCTTTGTAACTACTCCTCTAAAACTTCGCACTTGGTAATGGCATCTTTGCAGTGCATGCACTCCTCCTGAAGCTCTAGCTCCAAACCATCCACTTTTTTAGACAACCCTTTCATCTCAGTTTCTATTGCCTTGAATTGCAATTTAATATCTGATTTATGTGAAATCATGGCTGCTAGTTCATTCTCTAATAACTGCTTTGATTCCTTAGCAGATTCAAGCTGCATTTGAAAGTTTGCCAGTATTTGTTCTAAATTAGTAAGTTGACTTTATGTGTGTTCAAGTTTCTCTTTAGTTGCAGCTAGGACTGCCTTTTAGATCAGCATTTTCACTCTTCAAATGCATAAGTTGTTCCTCCAACTTTGTAACTTGATGCTGGGTGTGATCAAGCTTCTCTTTTGTTACAATGAAGACTCCTTCTAGATTAGCATCCTCACTCTTGAGACGTATGAGCTCCTCTTTTAACTCAATAATCTGATACTGTGTGTGTCTAAGATCCTCTTTGGTTGCAGCCAAGACTGTTTCTAGATTTGCATTCTCACTCTTGAAGCACATAAGCTCCTCTTCTAACTCTCCAATTCTGCTTACCTTGACCTTCAACTCAGATTCCAAAGATGTTTTTTCTACTTGAATGCTGTTAAGCTTCCTAATTATGTATAAATTTCCACTAGCTAGTTGAAAGCGTAGGCTATTAGCCTTTTCTTCTCCTGAAAGATCTTGAGCACTTTCTTGTCTTGTGAAATTATCTGTACTAATTGAATTACGAAAAAAACTAGACTGCATCAGGTTGGGCAATTGGTTGCCAAAATCTGTGGCTTCTGTTAGTCGATTGGATGGTCCTGGCGGTGTTTCTATAGCCGATGGAATGACAGTCATTGGTGTTTCTATATTCTGTAGCCGATGGGTAAATAGTTTGTAGCAGACATAATGTTTGTGGCCGACAGACTCCTTTGGGAAGGTTTGGCGGATAGTATTTATATCCTGTCTGGGATCATTGTAAAGCATCTTTTATCATTAATCTGATCAAGCATAATGTATGTCTGGCATATGCGAATATAATTTTGCTATTTTATTCCATTGTCTATATGCGTTGATTTAATTTACCTATACGGTAAACATTTGGCGTCATTGTCGAAGAATCTAGAAGGTGGGAGGAATGAAGATTAATGCCAAATCAGCTTAACAAGGATCGAAATAAGGCCAAGGGAAAATATGGAATTCGTACTACACAAGAACATTTAATTCTGGCACAGCAGGTATACTACCGAAAAAGATTCCAGAAGATTGCCAACAGAAATAGGAGTGTGGAGGCATTGTTGGAGGAGACTCGACAACAGGTGGAATTGGTGGAAGAAGCACAGGAGAAGTTTTTGAATTTTTGTTCACCGAGGGAAGACAATCTAGATGGAAGAGCATCGACTCACATGGCTCAGAGTGTCGACGAAGCAAGAGCGTGGAGTGAACTCTTCATTCGAGATATAATTTCACAGGGGACAACTTCAGAAAACCCTTCTTCACCAAGGTTCACAATAGTTGAGTCCGTTGGTGTGAGAGACCAGTCCATCAGTGTAGAAGTGTAGTCTGCCAGTGTGGGAGGCCAATTTGTCAATGTAGAAGTGCAGTTTGTCGGTGTGGGAGTTCAGTCTGTCAATGTGGGAGTGCAGTCCACCAGTGTTGAAGGACTGAGCAATGCTTGTTTATAGACACCAATCATGATGGCGTTACCAAAAGAGAAATTGCTGAAGTTTGATGGCGATGGTACAACTGATCCCATCTGACATTGTAAAACATGTGAAATGGTCTAGAGGGAAAATGGCATAACTGATGAAGATGACTAGATGAGACAATTTTTGGCAACCCTACAGGGTGTAGCAATTGACTGGTTTACTAGTACAAATCTGCAGAAGCTAGATAGTTGGAATAACATTAAAAAAGAGTTTCTGGCTGAATTTCAACTGTTGCAGGACGATAATGAAATTGTAGCAAAGATCTTCAATACCAAGCAAGTAAAGAATGAAACTGTCCGCATTTACGCCAGGAAATTAAAAGATCTGATAAACAAAATGGAGAATAAGCTGGTGGATGGACTTCAAAAAAGGTGGTTCATGGAAGGTCTACGCCCTAACCTGCAAAAAAAAATAAAAATTATGCCACCTTCGTCATAAACAGAAGCTTATAACAAAGCATTGGACCTCAAAAGTGAGCAAAAAAAAAATGAAGAAGAACACTAGCTCATCTAATTCTGATGATGACGAGCCTACCGAAGAAGATAGTAGCACCGATGAAGGCAATAGCAAGAAGGTCCGTACTTTATGGAAGGACATGATCCACATGATGAAGGATTTTAAAAACATGAAGAACGAGCCAAAAAGCAGTGAGCTGTGGTGCACGGAGTGTAAGACCGATGGTTATACTAAAGGATCGTGTCCAAAGAACAAATTCTATGACATTTTTCAGATCATGAGTCATTTGACAAAAGAGTGCCCCTTTAACATGAAGACAAGAGGATCTTCGCAGGTGCTTCTTACACAGGAGGCTTCCCTGTTGGGCAGTAGCAGAAATACGAATAGTGTAGGTGCCACATCCAAAGGGTACAAGAATAATAACAGAGGGAAAAATAACAACAATATGAACAATAACAATAATAATGAGAGCCAAAGTCAAACCCAGTATGATGCAAACGAATGGTCGATTGTTCAATTTTGAGCATGTAATTTGTGGGGTCATTTTGCATGGGACTGTACAATAGGGAACACACCAAAATTATTATGCAGATAGTGCAGACCTAGCGACCATAAAGATGCCAAGTGCCCAAAGTCTGGAGTAAACTTGATCATTGTCGGCATGGATAAAGAGGAGGTTCTGGCAATTACGCAGAGGCAAGCAAAACTGCTAGCGGAGGAAAAAAGAAAATTGGGGGAAGCGCAAGCAGAAATTGGAAAGGCATCGTCGGTAGGGACATATTAGTTGAAGGACATCAATGGCACCTTGGCAAGGAACTTCGCAGAACAAAACATTGTCCTACAAATCTTACAAATGGAGATACCATTCAAGATAAGTGACCTCCTTCTCATAATGCCCTAGTTATGGACAACCATTCTGAATCATACACCATTTTTGAAAGCAATGGAGGACACAAGAAGGGACAGTAGTCTGACGACGACAACAGACCCAATGTTGTTGGCACTCACATCCGGATGACATCTGGCAATCGTCGAGATGGGGATTTTGGGAAATGTTTTGACAGAGACAATTGTTAACAGAGGGTCCAGCATGAATGTCTTACCAGAGGATGCCTGGAAGAAGTTGGGAAAGTCGATGTTGTGGCCACCTACATTTCAGTTGCTCACGTCAGACTAGCACGAGATCAAACCGTTAAGAACCTTAAGGGCGCAACTAGTAACCATTGGTACGCAACTATTTTATTGGATTTTGTCATTCCATTGAAAAGAAAAGGATATGATGCTATTCTCAGACAGACTTGGTTGGTGCAAACAAAAGTAAAACATGATTGGAAATGAAATACCTTATCAATGGATAGTGGAGGCAAAAGATTCATAATTGATCCGCATACATAAATGGTAGGTGAGGAGGCAACATCGTCAGACTCAGAAGGTAAAAGCGACAGTGGGAGAATGGAACCGAACGACGAAGGAGTATTGACACTAGAAGGAGGATCAGATGATGATGACCTAGACTCAGTGAATGGCCTTTACCATTGGCAGATAGAAGACTACGAATTGTTTTCGAGTTGTAATATGCTAAGGGTCGACGAAGGTGAGAAAAAAGAGGAAAATGAGTGTCTGAAGGAATACAGAGCAGCGGAAGAAGGAAAGGTGGTTATGCCTAAAACTGAGGGGAAGAACATACAGTCCAAATCCAGAAAAAAAAAAGATCCCACCATTTGGTACATGGTTAATGGACCGCACAGGAAGAAAAGAATGCATCACACCATAAAATTACTTGAAGGGTGCCAATAGCAAAGAAATAAGCTAGATGCGCGACGACCGCAGGCACAGTGGGCGATGAAGGTGACATAGAATAGGCATAAAATGTGGCATGAAAAACTCAATAGGTTTCAGTCAGGGTAGTTGGTACTCAAGTATGATGATTAGAATGAAAGCAAACAAGAAGGGTTTAAGGCAAGATGGGTTGGATCATACTAGATCCGGGAGGTCAGCGATAATCAAGTGGTAAATTTGGGGACGTTAGATGAGCAAGAGGTACCTCACGCAATCAACGGATCCTACCGTGCCAGGAAGATGTTGTCGCCATCACAGAATGATCAGATAATTCCCTTGTTATCATCATTGCAGAATGGTGATGCCTGAGGAAAAATTGAGGTGTTGTCTTTATATTTTATTTTATTTTTGTCAAAAAAAAAAAAAAGGTCTCGCGGACATGTACCACAGGTAGTTCCCACGGATATGTCCTGCAGGTAGATGTTCGCGGATTGTCCCGCGGGCAGATGTTCGTGAACTATCCCACGGATAGCTCCCGCGGACATGTCCTGTGGGTAGCTATCCGTGAACTTTTTTGTGGGTAGACTCCATGAGAGATTGCCTCGCGGGCAGCCCTTCATGAGAAATTATCCAGCAGCCATTCTCCTTTCTACGAAAGCAATCAGCGGAGTTGTAAAACAAAATTCGCTCCCTTTTTCCTACTCTCCTCCATTATATCTGTCGCAGGTGGAACACAAGTTGTCGACATCATTTTTTGTATGCCATTTCACTGTCTGCACAACTTCACATGGGAATATAGATGCTAAAATAATAGAGTGAGCAATGAAGGGCGAACAGTCTTCTGCGGGCGTATAGCAAGTTTTCTCACATGCTGCAGTTGCCATGGGATATTGAAATCTACCTTCTTTCGGCTTGCGTGTGATTGTTTGTGATCTTTCCATCGATCTTTGACACTGATGATTGGCTTCAACAAGGCTCGAAGGAGCAGGTTGAGAGCTACGCTTTCACACATAAACTGACTCTTACGCTGAAGAATTCATTAATTTCAAAATTTCTTCCAATCACGGTGGTTGGGAACGTTGATGAACAAGTTTTAAATCTGGAGGAAGCTTTGTGACTGATTCAATATGTTATGAGGTGCCTCATTTAGCAATATGGAGGTATAGATTTGGCATTGTGGAATTTGCTAGGTTGCAGGGAGGAATTTCGAAGGAATAGATTGTTTGATCGTTTTCACTGCCGAAGGAATTGCTTGAGTTTCTCATTTTTGGAGGTTAGATTCAAGATTCCTCCTGTGGTTATCTGCTTTTTGGAGGTCAAAGGTCTGTGGGAAAGGTGTGCTTGGTTACGGCATAATTTTGTTGGCCTCTTCTGCAGGGTAACGGGCGGAGGAAACTTATAAATAATTTTTTTTTTTTAAAAATGACAACAGATTCAAATTGTTTAGAATGAGTTACAGATGATGCCAAAGAAAAGGGGGCGCATCAGTGATTGCCAGAAAGAGTGTAGAATCAGTAGAAAATGACAGAAATTATGTACTCTATGCATTTCTGTGTGGGTTGCGAAGTGCTAATTTGGTCTTGGCAGCAAGGGGCGCTACCACTCAACCCCGCCCTGTATTGCGATAAGGAGTGCACCTATTACCCCTTGGACCCCTAGTCATTGCGAATATCATTCGTGGGAATCAAACCAATTGAGAAGAGTTGAAGTTGCTGCATGCATGGACTTTCTGTGTACCAGAGGCACTAGGAGTAGGTGTTGGCCGGGAGGCTATCTTGGTGGATGCGTAGAGAGCTCGGGAGGAGCTAATCATCCAGTTGGAGGTAGTGTAGTGACACTTGGCTTAGGGTACCAAGGAATTGAAAACAGAGAAAATAGCACAGGTGGCTATCAAGGTCAGCTTCATTGAGGAGGCAGTGTTGTGTTAGTAGAGACTACAGGCACAGGATGAAGGTGACAGTGATGTGTCAGAAGTAGATTTATCTTGTTGTAATTAGTTAGTTAATGTATTTTGTTTGTTAATTTGTCTCAGATATTTTCTTAGTTGTCAGGAGATGACTTATCTTTTTGGGGGGGATGGTGTCAATCGACTGGATGGTCTCGACGGTGTTTCTATAGCCGACGGAATGACTGTAGTCAGTGTTTCTGTATTCTGTAGCCGACGGGTAAATAGTTTGTAGCTGACGTAATGTTTGTGGCCGACAGACTCCTTTGGGAAGGTTCGGCAGATAGTATTTATATCCCATCTGGGATCATTGTAAAGCATCTTCTATCATTAATCTGATCAAGCATAATGTATGTCTGGCACATGCGAATATAATTTTGCTATTTTGTTCCATTGTCTATATGCGTTGATTTAATTTACCTGTATGGTAAATAGCTTCATTTTGGAAGATTTCACTGAAACCAAGAGCAAACATTTTCCTAAATTGAGATAACAAAGATATCAGTTCAATAATTAACTCTATAATGTTTTCTTTGCACTACAAAAACTAATCCACTAACTGAGAAAACTCCTGAATTCTAAAAACTAGTTTATCAATATCTGATGATTTAAATTTTTGAGTCTTTTCAAGGTCTTTGGCTATAGATTGTAAGAAATTAACGACACTAACAATAGCAGTTGCAAACTCTACATCAATAGAACCAATTCTAATCCCAGTATCAGAATGAGAAGTGACGTTAGCTTTCACAGAAGACCAGATATGTGTCTGAGAATCTCTAGTACTTTTAGCATCTATTGCCATGGCATATTTGACCTTATCTAGTATTTTGTGCAGGTCTACACCCTCAACATCAACAGCAAGGATCATACCATGCTTTTCTTTGAGACTAACTAGGGTAGATTCATTCCAAGTATTTCTAGCTTGCAGAACAATTAGATTTTCTTGTAAAGGGTTCATTTTTTTTTAACAACTCGAAGCATTCCTGATTAACAATTTGAAGCTTTGATTCTTTTTGTGCAAGAGCTTCTTCTAAGAAAGCTCTATCTTCTTGATTAGACGAAATATCAAAACTTCCTAAAACATTCTTGTCAGTTATTTCATCTAAATTTTCTACTTTTGCCTGATCCAATCCAGTTGAATCCATGGAAGCCAATCTCTCCATCTCAAGGAAATCATCCATCAAATCTACCTTGGACACATCACTGAGTTCTTAGCTCTTCCAATGACCTTTTCTATTTTGATATGATCCAGCTTTGCAATCAGTGCTGAAGCCCATGACTCTGCACTAAGGTCACCATCATTCCTGTCCTCAAAAATGCAAGACAAGCTTGGTGGATTGCTTGTGCTTTCATTTCTTGATCCTTCCAAATGCAACTCAAGTGCAAATTTTCCTTGCCTTCACCTCAAAGATTCCAACTATTGTTTAACAGTGGAGAGTATGGCAGCTATTCTAGCACACATGACTCTAGAAGCCTTAAGCTCACCATTTTGCTTTGAGAGAGCATCTTTTAGCATCTTGTTCTCTTCTTCTATTGCCGGCACTTTTCCTATATGGTATTCAGTTTCTTTCTAAGAATGTTCTTTGTGTCTATCATTTAATGTCTCTACTGAAGAATGTGGTGAACCAGCACCCTTACTAAGTGATTTCCTTAATTTCATATCCCTAGACTCCCTTCCAATAGTATCTACTTCAAGTTTCATTTGAGCCAATGTAGTAGGCTCTGGTAATCATTTTTTAAGCAGACCTCTTAACCTCTGACACTCGGCCTCTAACTTGGTAACTTTCTTAATTGTTTCTATTTGCTGCTTGTTAACAACCTAGGTAGATTTCTTACTAATATCACTTTCATCAATTATTATACCTAGTTCTTTGTTAAGTGCATGAAGTTTATATTTGAGGCCAACATTCTCACTTTCTAACATCTCAAGTTTAGTTTGAAGAACTTTAGCCTCAAACTCAACTTAGTTTCTAGCTTCCTGCAAATCAGATAATGCTTTTAAATTTTCTTGAAGAGATGTGGATGTTGCATTACTTCTTGCTTTTGCCTCATTTAGCAGCTGCTCCAGTTCTACTATTCTAGAATCAAGCTCACATTTTGATTTGTCCCATTCTCTAGTCTTTTCACCATAGCCTCATGAAGCTTATGTTCTTGTTCCTCTCTTGAACTCCTAAGCTCCCATGAAATTACCTGATTGAGTGTCTATATTTTTTTAAATCAAATCATATTTGAGGGTTCATGATGAAGAAACTCTGAAATTAGTGTTCAATATTTTGATTCTATCACAACTTTTTGTTTAGCATGTTTAACAAGAGAAAATCCAAACATTATTGCATTAGGAGAGAAAGTATTTGATTTTGTAAAAGTTTTTTTGCACTGTATTTATTAATCAGAGAAAATATGGGAATTTCCTCTGTACAGATTCATTAGTACTAATTCAGAGGATTTTGCAACTAAAGTCTACCCCAAGCAATTCTCAAGTGCTACAGTCAAGCTTTGAGACTGTCAAGAGAGGTAAAGGGCAACCTAAACAAAAATCTTCCAGTTGTGGGAAGGATTAGTCCAACGTGGTGGATTGTTATGGAAAGGATAACCTCAAAGTGTTGAAGGAAAATTCATTGGGACCAAAGTTAAGATGTGAGCATTTGTCTCCTGTAAGATCTTTCCCGAGTAAGAAAACCTGTTGATTGTGTCTTTGTCTCCACCACAAGAAAATCTGAACTCCAAAACCCATTAAACATAAGAGGCCCAGACTTACATTGAATGAGACTGCCACTTTATGTTTTATAGAGTCTCTAGTTGGTACCGTACCTATAAAAGAGCTATTTAGCTAAGGAAATCAAATAAAGATTGAAAAGATTGAAGAAGCAAAAAATAACCTCACCTTCTCATGAATTCACTATAAAAGCCTTGGGTGCTAGAGACTCCCCAAGTCAATTCTGCATAGTACCTCCAAATAGCAGAGGATTTCCTTTGATACTGGCAAATTCCAAACACCCAAACCTCAGAATCAACACTTCAATCTAAATATCAGTTATATTTTAATGCAAAACTGCATTCACATGTGAAACATAATTCCAACATAGCATAAGAGGGAAGATTTTTTGTACATGACGGTTCAAGCATGAGTCATGGGTACCAACCCAATCAAATTGTTGTGGGACAAATCTCTAAAAATGGGGCATATGGGTTAAATACTAAAACAAAATCTAGCATAAGATGAACCCAAATGGAAAATAAAATATGGATAAAGAGTAGAGCCTTACAAAAATTCTTCAGGAAGTGGACTTGATATTTCATTGTTTTGCAATAGCCTGCACATGTCACAAAAATTAGCGCATTTGTCTCATACTATAATGCTCATACCTTAATGCTCATGCATTCATTTTAGGAAGTGATGTCTTGTTATTTTCCTTAGAAATTAGTCAAAATGGATAAAAAAATGTTCTTGTCACAAAATTCCCCAAAAAGACCTCAATAGAGACAAATAGATTGAAGTTTGAAGCCATTGCAACACACTTTCCTATTGACACAAATGGATATTTTCAGGATATATTCACAATTGGCAATGTAATGAGTCTAATTCTTTTAGATGAATGCATCTTACAGCCATGAAAATCAATTTCACTTGGGTTAAATTTCATTCTGCATATGTTGGTTTCAAGTATACGTTTGACATCTTCGTTAGAAATGGGTTTATTAAGTAATACGGTAACATAGACAAATAACACAAATTGTCAATGTTTAGTTTCATCTGGATTACCATGTTCAGTAGGTAGATATGAACAAGATGGTTTCATAAACAAAACGTTAGAAAGTACTATAATTTTTTCCTTAAGAAATGTTAGGGTTAGGTCAAGAATCATGGATGCGATTGCAAAGAAGTTGCATATTCTCAACGATTGCATATAAAAAATGGTGGTAGAATGTAGGTGTAAAGCCAATTTACACACTCACTCAGCATCTTTTTAACTGAGGAAATTTGAATGATTCACACTCATATATAAACCATTTCAAGCAAAGAAATAAACATTCTCTAAATGGGAAAATACAAACCAAAATGGTTGAGCACATCCATTTTTGTAGATTCTGAGATTTCTCCAACCCACTAATGTCTATCTCTACTACTATATACCTAGTTGTTGTAGGCAACAATACAAAAGAATATCATAAGTTTATACCTAGTTGTTGTAGGTAGAAATAAAAAAGAATATCAAAAGGGTTGTCGAGAAGCAGGAAGCATATTTAATCTGTAGCAATGCTGGAAATTTACCTACCCTTGTTCTGATTTGCAAGCTGCATACACAAACTCATGTGCTAATGGTTGTCTTAGGCTTTTTCTTCGTCCTTTTTTGAGAACCTGGGTTTGCTAGGTTTTGGCATGGGACTAACAATTTGTTTGTTGTTTGAAGATGAGCTTCCCTCTTTCTGTGATGTTCTAACTGGATTTTAATTTTGCATTACTCTGAAGCTGCAATATTATTTTAAATAGTTTGATCATTTTATGTTGGCTCCTTGGTATTTCAATCAGCTTCTAAAAAAGATCCACCCTATTTTGTTTTGTTAGACGTCTTAAACTTTTCTGCATTATTCATTGGTTGACGGGATCACAAATATGATACCACTGTGAATGCCTTAACTAATAACTTGCAAACTATCACTTAGAGAATAATGTTATGTCAATTTACATTGTAAAATGTTATGTACATATGTAGAGGATAATTTTTTTTAATTTAATAAGGCCATATTGTTGTCTACATTAATCAATGGAATGCTCTAATTTCAAAGATACCCTTCCTTGTGTTTCTTTCAAAATTTAATTGTATCTTTGTTGCTGGATGCACATGCCTTCAATGGAAAAATACACAGAAACATTGTGTCAACTGTAAATTTGGATTGCAAATTGGATCTCAAGGCTATAGCTCTTTAGGCTAGGAATGTTGGGTACAATCCCAAGGTAAGTGGCTTGGATATTATTTCTATTTTCTATAAAAGTGTTATCACTTTACTGTTCATGGTCGCTCAGAATTAAATCTCTCTCCATAGAGCAACACACAAGCAAGAGATGCATAACTACAGTAGTATATTGTATGGAGGATTTGAAAATTTAAAAATTACTAGAAAATTCTTGTGGAAGGAAATTGTAATAAAAGCATTTCTATCAACTCTGTGTTCTCCATTAAGGATAAGATTGAAGATGAGAACTAAAAGAATAAAGAATATTCGTGAAGTCTATCGTAACAGCTTAGTTGACCATTATAAATTTATAACTAAAATTGAAATATTATTTTACTAATGGGGATGAGAATGAAAAGTTCCCTTCCCATTGTGCATAGCTTGTAAAATGATTAGGACATCCCCAACCTGATGCCCTCAAATAGTAATATCTATAAAATCAAAGTTACACATTTCATATATGTAAAAACTGATAGCTACCACCATATTCTGAAAAAAGCTTAGTATTGAAACATAATTATTGTGGGCTTACAAAATATGCAAGGCCCTTCTTAGATACCAATCCTTAATAAAGAAAGCTATGTGTGGCCCCATTGTCTATAAGAATAGTGATGCCCTGTCCTAGCAAGACTCCGTGAACTTTGAGAGAGTATGGAACTTGTCCCTTGGGTGGTCTTCAAAGTACAACCAAGATGTTGTAGTTAGTTCCTCCTCTCACTATTTCAGGTTCTTATTCTTCTTTATGAGCTTTAGCTCTTTTGTCTCAACCTCATCATCATAAGCAACCTCAATATAATATGGATTTAATAACTAGGTTCCCATAACTCCTAGAAATTGAAGCACAATAGACTTACTTCTCAATTCAACAGTGAACTTCACATACCCTTTTATTATAGCATTAGATTCTACACTTCTTTTTAAAATTAACATTGTATTGATTCAAATGAGGTGCTCCATAAATGAATTTGTTCCTTGGCTCTAAAGATTCCAGATCTAGGGACTTTTTTACTACATCTAAAATTACACAGTTAAATCCTGATATTCATATGAACTATAGATAAGTTGAAAAGTTGAGTCTTAAATTTATCAAGTTAGTTTTAATCAGTAGGTTTTTATTTGTGGCTATTTTTAAATTTAGATAGTGGTATGTATCTTTAGAAGGAAGCAAAATGATTTTGATGTTATCGAACAACATTAATGGCAACTATAAGGCAAAATTTATGTTCGGTCGAGATTGTGTCAGTTACTTTAGAACTCTTACTATTACATTTTATTGGCAGATCCATATTGTAGATTGGCTTTTTCACACAAGTAAAAGCTTGAATGTAAAATATAGTCAATGGTGTGTATTCATGATAGTGATAGCAGATGCATTGATGATTATCCTTAGCTATAATTTGAATCCTACAGTTTGAAATCCATCAAGCATCTACAACCCATTTTGCATGTTGATAGCAATTTAACTTTCCTTCGTATAGTAATTATTCAAGAAACATCCTTCAAAATCTAATTTATGAATGTCTAATCTTCTTCACTTAAGCTTTTCCTAAAACTTACATGTAAATCATTGATGCAAAAAACTAATGTTGTTACCTCTCTCTTGATCGATAGGTTTTTCTATCATCCTAGTTTTTAAATTCAGCTTACTTTTTGGATCTTTATGTTTGATGAGTATTGGGTCAGTGGTTGTCCAACTACTTCCATGATCCGTCCTAGGTATTTACTCACACACAAAAAAACAGTGCTTAATTTGTATATAATGTATTTGGCCTTATTAGTGTCTTAACATCATTTGGTAGAATTAGAATGTATGGATGAACTTTGAGTTACGAGCTCTGAGTTAGGAATGGGTAATTGTTTATAATGGGTTAGGAGCTTTGAGTTTTAGCAATCTAGATAGGTAAGTTGAAAATAAAGAAAACAATTTGGAATGGATGTCTCCACAACTGAAATCTGCCTATTCATGCTCTATGAGACAATTTAAGCACCCTTACTTTCATACCCCACCCCTTTTTTAGAAAGCCCAAAAGTAACAGTATTTTTTTATTATTTGCGACTTGGCACTGTAGTAAAAGTTACCCAACCACAGCCTATAGTTCTCATCTTCATTTAGTGTTTTGAAGATGTGTTTTGGAGTTGTAAGCCGATAGTTCCAATTTAAGCCAAGTGGATTTGCATATTTTATTTTTAGTTTTATATTTGACAAGACTATCTCTATTCTATAATGTGCACACCAAGTGCGATCATTTATTTCATCCTTGATCAAATATCTCCTTGAAGCAATCTAATCAAACATGGTGTTGCATGTTATATTTCATAATTGAATTGTGATGGAAGTATGATATTTGGGAGTTTGTTAAATGAATTGGTATCCTTTCTTTGCCTTTCATAGAGACCCATTGACACCAATTTCATGAATGCCTTCAGTCAAACAATTCATGTTCTTTGTACATGTTTTGACCATCTGGATTAAAACATTTCATAGCAAGTTGATTGTGTAGAGAAGTTGCAAGTGTATCTCATGCACTGAGCCAATAGAGTCAAAGCCATTTTTGACATAAAACATTACATATCATGCTTTCCCATATGCATGTCCATCAATCAGAATTCCAAGCTCTATTTTGGGCATTCTATCAAAAAAATGGATATCTTACTAATCCATTGCACTATGCATTTCAAGTGCCAAACTTTTTCTTTACTAAGGCCATTGAACGGTTAACAATCTCTTTGATGTTTCTTGCATTTTCTTTGTACATTTGTGCACTATCTCCATGATTCCATGTTTGGTCCTTAGCCTCTTTTTAATAACCACATGATCGATGATTGCCAAATAGTGCCAACATACTATGTGGAAAGGCCCTTTCTAGATCATATTTCAATGCAAAAATTTATCAAATGGTGGTGCTTTGAGGGGAAAATGATCATCTTCAACCGTGTGACTTTGGCTCATTGCTTCAAATTTCTTAGAGGATATAGAAACTTACTGACTGTAAACAGAAGGTATGTTCTTAAAAAAAAAACCCATAGTCACTATAAATAGCAGGTATGGACTTAATGCATATTTTATGAGTTGTGGTTCATAAAAACCCATACTCATCAACTTGAATTTTTTTTTTAATACCCAATGCATTGAGGTGACACTTACAATTTGAATTCATAACAACCATTTCTCATCAACTTAAATTGTTTATTTAGTACCCATTGCATTGAGCTGACACTTACAAGGTTGAAGTATTGCAACTTCCTAGAAGATCTGCCTACTCAATTTCGTGATGATCCAACTTTCCTTGACCATAAACATTTCCCCAAGATTAAGCCTTCTTAGCTTGCCATGCCATTTGCAAAACCTTCAACAAGTTATGTGCCTTATTGCAAAATTGCAAGGTTATTATGTAGGTGATGATGGTGCAGACCATGGGCATATCATGATAATAGTTGAAGGATGGAACACATGGCATAAATCTAAGATATTTATTTGTAGGTACATGAGGACAAAGAGTAGAGGGTACAATCTAGATGCAGGGTCTACCGATGGAGTACTTAAAGACTGGAAGAAAAGGAAGAAGACTACCAATCCAAAGGGACTTGGATTGCTTTGATCCTTGGGAGAATGATGTAGGAGCATCAAGGTCAATGTTGAAGGCATGAGAAGACATTAAGGTCTCAAGATAACCAACATGACCATGTTAGAACATCTAATGTAATACGACCCTGTGAAGGTCCTTTTCTATATGTTTGTAATCATTAAAGTTCAAGTTGTAAGCCATTCTTGGCATCAAGATGAAAGAACAAGGGTCATTTATGTAATGTAGTAAAATGTCATGGGAAAAGGCAGTCCTAGAATGTACTAGGTTGATAAATGGAGTCCTAGAATATACTAGGTTAGATTGATTTGTAATTAAGTGAAATTTGAATTCTTCTTTTGACCCTTAGGCTAACCCACTTAGGCCTATTTTTGAACAAATTTCAATTGCAATTATTTCATGGCTGAAATTGTAATGATCTTAGGCTCATGAGTTTTTGAGATTTACCCATCTTTTGAGCTCACATGTTCTTGATTGAAGATTGCATTAATATGTTTTGATCTTTTAGTCATCTTCATTAGTTGATGCATTAATCAGATTAGTCATTGCTATCAGGATTAGTCATGGCATGCTGCTGTTAGCACCTAAGTAACTTTCAACTTGTGACATCTCTTTGAGGAATTTTGCAAATAACTAAGATACATTGTCTATAAATCCACATTTTGCAAACATCTAGGCCTTCTAGAAATTATAGGATCATTTTAGTTACATTTGAAAACGTTAATCAACAATGTCCATATGTGCAGATATAAACATTAACTACAACATGTCCAATTTATTTGCAGGTATATTTTCCTGTGAAGAAAGACGACGCCTGACAATATGAACCCAGAGAAAAATAATGAGATAATGGTTGCATTGTGGGCTTAGTTCCAAAGAAAACCTGATAAATGTTATTGTCCTTGCAAAAAGTGTAAGGGCTTAAAGAATCAAAGAATTCTAATCACAACAGCCTAGAGTCATTATAGGCAATATGGTCATGTTGAAGGGGGCCACGATTTTTGTCCATTGTTGAATGTGGATTTCCTACTGGAGGAACATGGAGGTGTTAATATCCAAGCTGCGGATAACACTCCCATGGAAGAAGATGATAATGTGCCAAAGGACATGATTGAAGAAGATGGTATTGGGGCAGGTGGTGAAGAGGCTCACAATGATGGTACTAGTGAATCTGATAATAATGATGAAGATGGTCTCGATATACCTTTACTTGTGAAGGCTATTCGTAGGGTCAATTTCCTAATACTCACAATAGTACTTGCTATTCAATTGAGATTCACATGGCTCATTAGTTTGTTTGTATTCTCTTTGGATTTTGTTCAAGAAGACAGATGAATGTTATATGAACTATAAGTTTTGTGGTGTGAATAGGCTTGTGCATCTCTTGAGCCAAATTACCAACCCCCAGTGACATTTGTTGTTCAAAAGTGGCACCATACTAGACTATTTGCAAACAACCATGCAGATAGGCATTCTATAGATAGAAATGGGAACATCTTGCCAGATATGAAGGTCCTATAAGGCTATATAGTACTGTTCTACTCTATTCAAAGGTGTCAATTTGTAACATTGATGTGGGTTTCCTATATTTTTAGGCACCGTGGTTGATTCCAAAATTTTCCATCCCATAGAATTTGACTTTTATCTTTGCAGTCATGCTAGGATACAAGTATAATACTTATTTCATAGATCAACTTGTCATGCTTTCTTTGCCATGTATTATAACAAAAATTGATCTAGTTTTTATCATTTATAGGGGACCAGCAAACCAACACATTATCATGTGCTTTGGGATGAGAACAAATTTATAGTTGATGGGTTGCAATCATTAACAAACAATCTTTGTTACATAGATGTCCTCTTTCATTAATTCTCTTGATTCTTTTTGTTATGCACAATGCATATCTTCTAGTGTAAATCCCCTTTCATTTAACTCATTTTCCTTGAAGTCCCCAATTCTTGGCTTCCATTATCTGATAGAAGCTTGCTCATTATAACTGGAAGTAGATTCAACTCCAAAGACGAGTCTATTTTTTTCTAATTCTGGCATGTAGCTTTAGGAGAACAGCAACTGAGTGGTCAACAAAAAATCTCTCCCCTTTCTTAGGAAGGGTTTCTCCATCAAACATGAATGTGGCATTCATCTGGCTAGTTCATATTGCCCCAGGCCATGGCCAAGAAGATTTTTTGACTAGCATGAAATATAGCTTCTAGTACTATATCCTAGATCAAAATCTGCCCAAACTTTTGATGGATGCCTATAGCTTATCCCAAAGCTCTCATTCAGCAGTTATGAGATGACCAATCAAGAGGAAATAGTTGAGAGCTTAGAGTGACACAATTTTTAATCATATGAAATGAAATGGGCATGCGAGTAGAAAGAAACTAGAAAGACATTGTGTATAGATGAAGGCATGAAATGGATGGTTTTGGAGCACTTAGCATAGACACTCAACATTCTGTACATATCATCATTCGAGATCAAATGGGTGTATGGGATTCTATGCATAGTGAATAATAAAGGAGGGAATTGAACCCTCCCTGAGGCTCATAGTTGTTGAAGTCCACTTTAGCAATGGCCCTTCCTATGAAATTTCTATCTAAAACCTTTCTAATGAGATAATGTGTTATGAGCTCTTCATCAGTGGGATGGAACGTGAATCCAGGAGGCAGTTGTGCATCACCCATATCACGAACCATGATATGGGTGATGCACAACTACCTCCTGGATTCACGTTCCATCCCACTGATGAAGAGCTCATAACACATTATCTCATTAGAAAGGTTTTAGATAGAAATTTCATAGGAATGGCCATTGCTGAAGTGGACCTCAACAACTGGGAGCCTCAAAAAAAATTTGACCAAGCATTGGTTGAAATTTGACCAATTCGCAATAGTTTACCACCAAGAATGGTCAAAATTTCAACCAATTCCCAGTAGTTTTCTACCAAGAAAAGGTCAAAATTTTGACCAATGCCCTGCAGTTTGCTACCAAGCATTAGTCAAGATTTCAACCAATTACTAAAAGTTTTCTACCAAGAATTGGTCAAAATTTTGACCACTGCTTGGCAGACTATGTCCTTGCAATTACAAAAGTTTTCGACCAAAGTATTGGTTGAAATTTTGACCAACTAGTAGGTTGGTCAAAATTTTGACCAATGTCTTGGTCAAAGTTTGGGTCAAAATTTCAACCAATAAAGGTCAAAAAATGAGCCTGAATGTACTAGTGAAACAAGCATGTCTCATTAGATAAATCTAGATAGAACAAGTTACCTTTTGTCTAATTGCCACTTCTAATCAGCTTGCCATCAACATCATATATCTTAGCCTTTCTGAAATGGAATTCAACTCTATACCCTAATTTTTTTAACTTTGAAACACTCAACAAATTGTAGTAACATTATCACACTTGATTTTGTCAATCAATTGAATTGTACCTTTACCTTTCACAACACATGGAATATCATTACGAAATTTAACACAACCACCCTTATATGGTCCAATGTCCTCAAATTTATTTCTATCGCTAGTAATATGATTAGAGAAACCACTATCAATTATCCATTTGTCACTTTTGTTCACATAAAAAATTAAAGCAATTTTCTCATCTTTGTTAGAATCTTGTTCCATAGCAAAATAGACAACTTCATCATCATTAATTTCAAATTTAGTGTTAGTTTCTTATTTAGCAATATAACAAGATTTATTGTCATTTTCATCCTTGTTTTTCTTGTAGTCTTGGTCATCTTTCCTTCCTTTGTACTTATTTTCCTCTCTCTTGTCCTTGTCTTCTCTATCAGGACACCTTGCAGCAATATGACCAACCTTGTTGCATTAAAAATAAATTATAGGAAATTTACCCTTGTATTTATACTTGACTCTTCCAAATCTTTTTGCAATGAATACTTCAGGTTCATCAAGTTCATCATTATGAGTGTCACTATCACTCTTAATATGTTTGCCTTTTCTCTTGCTAAGAACCAATTGTGACTTGAAAGCATATTCAATGGCAGTAGGTGTGTAGTTATCAAAATTAGATATCTCAAAAGTAGTAAGTATGCTAATTACACCTTGCAAAGTCAAATTGTTACCTGGAGTACATCTCATCTCTTGTAGTGCAAAAATCACAATGGCATAAATAGGAAGTAGAGTTCTTAATAACTTCCTTATCACTATTTCATATTCAATCATTCCATAGGCTCCTCATTTAACATTGACAACTTACTTGATTCTTTTGCAATACTATACTATATTCTTACCTTCCATCATTCTCATTTCATCAAATTTTCCTCTTAGGCTCTCTGATTTAGCTCTTAAAACATTGTCATCTCCTCTATATATGGTCTTCAGTTTGTCCCACATCGATTTTGCACTATCACAATATTTTATGACATCAAACTTGGCATAGCTCAGGGCTAAAGCAATCTCCAATATTGCCTAATTATGTTCTTTATTTTCTTTTAGCTATTGAGAAGTTAGAGGAACAATTTTTATCTTCACATATTTACTGTCCACAAAGCTTATTGTAGCATCTCCAATACTGGAAATATGTAGCCTCGTCAACATTTTCTATCCAAGAGATTTCTCCTTGTTCAGCTTTGGTACCTTCCTTTTGTGAGTCATGATATTTAGCTTTGAGTACCTTCAAACTTCTCTTTATAAGCACAAGAGCTTTGATACCAATTGGTAGAATATTTAGAATAATTGGGTGGGGGGGGGGGGGGGGGGGCTCAATGTCCATTAATACCAGTCAAATAATTAAACATTTTTTTCTCTTGCTTATCCTACTACAACTCGGTCTCCACTATAATCTAAATAACAATATTAACTAGTATTTTAGTGTTCTAATATAACAAACTTGTTGAATATAAAAATTTGAAATGTAAAACAACATAAAACATTCAACACAAGTTTGACACTAGGATTTAATATGGAAACCCAATTTGGAAAAAACCACCAACAACATGTCACCACTTTTTCACTCTTCTAAAGTGAGCCTTGTTAGGAGCCAACCCTGTTAAAGGTTACAATACACACTATTAAATGTGACTTGGTTAAAGGGTTTAATCACCCTATTAGGAGTGACTTTGTTAGAGGACTTTAGAACATTCCACTAGAATGTCACCTTGTTAAAGAATTTACATAGATTTTCATGTCCTTAATTATTGTTCGATCAACCTTTGATTAAAATGATTTCAATACAAATTGTTTACAATGATTACAAAGAAAATAGTAGGGTTTGATCTATATAATTATAACTCACTTTTACAGTTTTAGATCTCTGTTCATTTTATGTGTTGATTCCTTGATAAGCTTTCCTTGTCACCTTTTTCCTCATTTTGTTTAGCAACCCTTCAAGCATTCACCCTTCTCTTCACAACAAACTTAAGCCTTATGCTTATATTTTCTTATCAACCTTAGTAGATTTTTCATCTTATTGGAAACATGCACAACTTCTCTACTCTATTATCTTCTTCACATATCTAGTTCATGCTCTTACTAAATTTTGTCTCTGTGCCTCCTTAAATAGGTAATTCTAGTCCTTTTCCATTTTTTTTAATCATCGTAGATCTTAGGGTTTGTAATCTAATCTAATATATTCATTTTATCTATTCATCTCTTTCTTTTCTAGAAAATTCTCCTTGAATTATCTCTTAGATCATTTACCTAATCCTCTCCTTAAATTAAATGTTCCAAAACATGAATCCTTATCTTCAACATCTTTTCCATATCCCAAGAAATCAATAGAGTCAGTTGGAGATCATGATTTCCCAAAAGCATTCAAAATATTATCACTCGATCATCACTGGGTTCTAACACAAGGTCATCACTGATTTGGTCAGCCACAATAGAGAGCTTGGGATCGACACTATTTGCTCAATCGATACTGGTGCTCGGTCAACACTAAACTGTCTCGACACTTAAATGGTTCAGTTGACACTAGCATCACTCAGCATGAACTTCCAATTCTTTAATCTTCTGTTGTATTCCTTGATCAAGCTTATGCAAAATTTTAGTGTTTTCTCATGTCTTCATAATGTAAACATTCAAATGATCTTGTAAAAGTCTAACTAATCAAACATCCATTTTAGCTTCCTTTTCATAACTAAACCTTTCATCTAGTGCTTTTGGTCAGCCATAACAAAGAGGTCGGGATCAACACTATTTTCTCAATTGATACTGATGCTCAGTCAACACTGAATTTACTCGGCACTTACTGTGGCTCAGTTGACTCTAGCATCACTCGGCATGAACTTCAAGTTCCTTAATATTCTATAGTATTCCTTGATCAAGATTATGCAAACTTTCAGTATTTTCTCATGCCTTCATAATGTAAACAATCAAATTATCTTGTCAAAGTCTAAGTAATCAAACATCCATTGTGGCTTCCTTTTCATAACTAAACCTTTCATCTAGGTGCTTTCGTTATGAGAAACTTCTCAAATCCTCTTCATCAACCAAATAGATATGACATTTAGATCAGATAGCAACATGTCTCATCAATAGATTTGACATCAATGACAACATAACAATTGTTTCAATCGTAGTTTCCAACACATGCGTCCTCTTAATTGATATCATCATCCACATCTGAGGATGAGGGATATATGTACAATGTTGATGTTGAAGAACCAATAAGAAAGCAATCCATACTCAATAAACCTAATGACATTGCAAAGTGGTTTAATGAGTTAGATGATAGAGAGTTTGCGATATCCCCGCTAAAACTAGATTTACATAATGAAATATAAAATGAACGATTAAAACATAAATAATTTTATAATTATAATTTTATATTATAAAAGAGTATTACATAATATATTATATATATATATATATATTTTAAATTATTAGTAAACGGCCTAAGCCTTATAATATATTTTATTAATGAAATTTTTTTTACATATCCTTCATTCAAACGAGCACTGTTAGGAAAGAACGACAAAGAAAACCTCCAGTCTTGCCCAAGACATAAGTCAAAAAATATACAAACAATACAAGGGCATACCCTAGATTAGATAAAACACATAATCCTTTGGAGTATCCACCCGTCAAATTAAGATTAGGTTACAGATTAATCCTTCAAAAGGATTTTTGATACATATTACATTCGTGACATAGATAAGATCTTGGTAGTCTTCTTGCAGAGGATAGATCCAATATAGGTGGAGGAACACCTTCTTGCTTCAACTTTACTCTATCCTAAAACCAATAACAGAAACACCACAGAATTTGCTAGATAGGGATACATTATTAGTATGGTTAGCCGAGGAAGATAAGAGATAGTTAACCTGTAATACTTTAGAAAGAAACCTTGGGATATCAATTTCCCAAAAGTGATAGACAAAAGACCATTGGATAGATCACCTCTCATTTCTAATAATTAATCAATGACACAATGCTTTATTAAGACAATCTCAGAAACATAAGAAAATCTAGATAGTCACTACCAGCACTGAAAACTCTAACTACTAAAAGGAAAATAATTCCATACAGTAGAGCCCAAAATCAGCTAGGTTAAGCATAATTATTAAATTAAAAAAACCTAGCTATGGTGCCTACAAATTTACCATATTTTTGAGAGGAGATTCACAACCATATAAGATTAATAGTAGAAAACACTATGCATAATCTGATATAGGAGTGATTAAACACTAAACTGTAAACTATATTCCATATTATCAAGATCATCTAATATTTTGGAAATAGCCTTCATCTATTAATAAGTAAATAAAAAACTTAAATGATGTATCAAGATCATAATGAAGCATTTAAACAAAAAAAATTGATATATGTTAAGTAATGATTTATTAAAAATCAACTTAGAGAAGAATTGAGAAAATGAGATCATAAGTGACTTATGAGCCTACCTCTGGGGGAACATCTAAATTATGCCACCAAATAATTATTCTTAAGGCAGAACCAAGATGCCACCTAAGACAAAATAGGTCACCATAAAATTAACACCCAGAGCCATAAAAAATGAGATGAATAGAAGCAAAGGATGAGGGAATGAAGAGGGGAGGAAAGAAATAGAGTATAGGAGATCACATTGAACTATATTCATAAATATACGCCTATGTATATATGCCAAAGCTTCATCAATATATACACATGAGTATACTTACATATATATATCAACATGATCCGCTATACACCAAATCTTTCAAAAGGAAGGTAGAGGAAAATAAAACAGGGCATATACTGAGTTGAAGTTGAGCAGGCAATAAGAAAAGAATTGGCTGAAATCTCAACTTAAACAATACAACTGATGGGAAATCTATTCAAAAAGGAAAAACTCTTTATGATTATGCTTTAAATTCTATGAGTTTAATTAAGCAACAAGCAATACTGAAATATTAACATCAAAGATTTAAATGGTTCAAGTGCTTCTAGGAGCTATTCGAGACACAAAAAAATAGTTGTAAATTACCCAACTTAAATTTTGAAATATCTGCTAATACTCCTGTGAAATATACCATAGTGGCAAAATGGCCATTAAGACCTACATATTGAAAAAATAGTAAATACTAACAAGCTCGAGAGAACTAAAAACCCTATAATAACCAAAAACTATATCTGAGAGGGCATATTATTCCTATTTTATAAACACCATAAGAACTTCAACAATTTCGTGCTAAATTAGTATTGGTGTCCTTATTGATTTTGAATAGATTGAGGCCTTCTACACTTTTATTAGCTGATTTATATGCTTTAGAGTTGACTTCTCTAAAAATATGTGTCAATTAATATCCTTTTAATTGATCTAAGTAATTAAGAATCTCTTCTAATCTAGAGTTTAAAACCCAGTTAGGCATTGTCCTTTTCCTCAAAGTGTTAATAACAATCTAAGAATATCCTTCTATAATTACCTTAGATAGACCTAATTTTAGACATAATTGGATACCTTCAAGGAGGGCTTCTAATTCAGCTAGATTATTGGTAGTAGGTTTCATGTGTTTGGCCCTTTTAATAATCCACTTACCCTCCTGGTTGTTAATGATACATCCAATACCTGCTTGCCTTGGATTGCCTCGAGAAGCACCATCAAAATTTAGTTTAACCCAGCCTGAAGGAGGAGGATTCCATTTGCAATTGCATCTGACTTCTTGATTCCTAGCTGAGTATAGTTGAGAAGGATTAATCAGGTTAACCCAATTGTCTTTAATTAAGCTATCCCATGAGGAGAAGGATCCTTCTTCAAATTGAGATTTCCTAATATAGGAGTTAAGAGTTTCTGTTATACTAGCTTTAACTTTTTAATGAGATTGATTGCCTTTATTTCTTGATTATTGAAATTTTTTCTATTTCTTTCTTTCCATATTTCCCAGATGAGAATGGATGGGCTAATGTTCCATAGCTTACCATATATACCATGTTTTTGACCTTTTGGCCATCCTAGCAGGAGGTCCTTTAATGTCTTAGGTAGAGGGGAGGTCCAGATCATCCTTTTTCTGAGCCAATCCCAACAAAATTGAGTGAAGGTGCAATTATATAACAAGTGGTCTGCATCTTTACTATCTTGCTTACAAAGAACACATCTAGATGGTCCCTAAATACCTCTTTTTTATAATCTGTTAGCAGTAAGGATCTATCCTTGAAATGCTAACCAGACAAAGAATCCTACCTTGGGTAGACAAGAGGCATCCCAGTAGAGATTGAGTGGGATATTGGCCTTGTCCCATTTCTGTGAGTTAATAATTGATCTGTATCCCTCTTTAACACTATACTTACCTTCTTTTGATGCTACCCATATTAATTTATCTTCCTTAGGTACTTGCTTGATTATCCTTTTGTGGATAATGTTCCTAAATATTTCTTTAGCTGCTAGATCTAAATCTAAATTATCTACAGGTTTACATACCCACTTGTTCCCTTCATTTGTTGACACGAGAGTCTTATAGTCACTCACTTTGGTTCCCCATAGATTAATAAGAAGATCTTTACTATTATCTAGTAACCCCATGGAATCTATAGGGGGATAATCGTCCCAAGAGTCTTCCTAGAATAGAGCTTCTTGTCCACTACCCACATCCCATGAGAGATATTTAGTAATGAGTGATTTTCTTTTTGCTATAAAGTTCCAGTTGTTAGAACCTTTGGGAAGAGTTTTCATTCTGAAGATAGAGAGGGGGTCATTAGCATTAAGATATTTTTTATACAATATCTTAGCCCATTGATGATCTTGTTCCCTAAAAAGCCTCCAAGTTAACTTTGCACCTAGTGCTTCATTTTGCTAGTTTAATTTCTCGATGCCTAAACCTCCCAACTCCTATGGTTTACTTATCTTATCCCATTTAATAAGAGCTAATTTGTTATCTTCTTCACAATATTTCTATAGAAAATTCCTAAGCTTTGCTTCTAACTTTTTATTGATGAATTTGGGGAGAGAAAGACAAGATAAAGGTAAATGGCCAAGGCTGATAGAACTGCTCTAATTTTGGTAGTCTTCCCTTCTTTAGTTAACCATATATCCTTCCATCCTCCAAATTTTGAATCTAATTTATTTAGGACCTAGCTCCAAACTTTGTTGTGTTTATTCTCATCTTCTAATTCAATTCCTAAATATTTACATGGGAAATTATCCTTTTCGAAACCCATGATATTACATATCTATTTTTCCACCTTTGGATTAGTGTTGATAAAAAAGATCTTAGGCTTGGCAGTGTTGATTCTCTATCGTAATGCTTTCGAATATAGTTGTATTATAGATTAAATATTGAGGGCTTCCATAACTAAGCTTTAACTTGGAAGAATTGTATCATCAACATACTGTTGATGAGTTATGTTGGGAATATTTTTTGTGACAAAAATTCCATTAATCTTTCCTTCCTTATGGGCTTTAGAAAAAGCTCTCCCAAATGCCTCAGCCATAATGATGAAAAGAAAAGGAGATAAGGGATCTCCTTGCCTTAAACCTCTTGAGGTATCAAAAAAACCTTCAGGAGTTCCGTTAATAAGAATGGAAATTTTAGTGGTGGAGATACATTGAAATATAAGATTGATCCACTGATGAGAGAAACCAAAGGCTTCTAAAGTTTTGCATAGAAATCTCCAATCAACCATGTCATATGCTTTTTGAATGTCTAGTTTTATAAACATACTTAAGGTTTTGTTCTTAATGGCTGAGTGGATAGTTTCTTGGATAATGAGTTTGGATAAAACAAGTTTCAATTGATTAGATAGAATTTTGGAAAAGATTTTATATATGGTATTACACAGAGTTATTGGTCTAAAATCTCCTGGATTTTCTGGGTTCTCAATTTTACATCATTATATTATATTATTATTGAGTAAAAATGAATTAAATGGTAATTAAGTATTATATAAAGTAATAAAACATTATTATTAATTGAAATATAATAATTGAATTATATATAATTATATATATTATAATATTTTTAAATTTAATATATATAAAAACATAATCCTAATTATGATATTAATCAATAATAATTAAAGCTAACAAAAAGATATACCTTTTCATATAATATAGTATATAAGGGAACATTTTACACCAACAAGGGATATCAGAGAATATAGAAATTAGTCTACCAAAATTCAATAGAAAAAATACTTGGAAATCTATATTAGGTCTACCTACAGGTCATCACAAATGGTATTAGAACATGATCCTGCCATCCTGTAGAATTAAAGACAAAAGAAGGTATGAAGTGATTCATAAATAAATAAATTCACCTATTAGTCAAAAACTAATCATTGAGAAAATAATTGATCTAATGCATAGATAATAAAAAGAAGATTAATATCGATCTTGAACAGTAGAAAATGATACCATAGTAAGCATAAGGAATATCAATGCTTATATCATAAAAAAACATTAGTTGCGACTAAGCATAGGCTACATCACCAAAAGGATATAAGTAATGATATAATTACAAGGCTGGAAACATAATTTGAAGTCAGCACTCTGACTAACATTTATAAACAGAAGCCATAACAATGAGTTCACATTGACAAGATGCCACATAAACAAAGTGTGAATTCAAATTGAACGACTCAAATAAGAAGAGTAACTCTTAAAGCAATATAAACAGTGATGTTTGAAATCTAATCTGAAAGGATCATCAACAAAGAAATAAGGGATTTAGTTCAAGAAAAATATCATTTACTAAAGTTCTTAAAAATCATCTACCAATATCAAAATACATGTATGGTCATTACACAAATCATTATTAATTTAGTCAAGATTAATGTGTCTACTTTGTAAATCCATTTCATATGTTCTTGAATAGAATGACTTTAAGCTATGAATAACTAAAAATCAAGTTAATTCTTTGAGGACAAGCAAATTTGAGAGGGGAGGACTGTGATGTCCCCGCAAAAACAAATTTATATAATGAAATATAAAATGAATGATTAAAATATAAATAATAATATAATTATAATTTTATATTACAATATAATATCACACAATATATTATATTATAACAATAATAATATTATTGAATAAAAATGAATTAAATGATAATTATGTATTATATAAAATAATAAAATATTATTATTATTAATTAAAATATAATGATCATAATATAATAATTGGATTAGATATAATTATATATAATAATATTTTTAAATTTAATAATATTAAAAATATAATCGCAATTATGATATTATTAAATAATAATTAAAACTAACAAAAAGACATTCATTTTCATATAATATAGTATATAAGGGAACATTTTACACTAACAAGGGATATCAGAGAATATGGAAATTAGTCTACCAAAATTCAATAGAAAAAATACATGGAAATCTATAACAAGGCTATATATGGGTCATCACAGAGCTGCACAAGTATATAGAATTTGTGGAAAAGTACAAGAAATTTTAGTTGAATAGCAAAAGACATGAGAGGACAAACATATTTGTAAAGACTAGAGATATCATCAAAGAATTGGCACCTAGAGCCGTAGTTAAGAAGGATGATTATCTGACCAATCAAGTGAAAGCTCTTATAGACCATCCCTATGAGAAGGCAAAAGAGATAACAAAGTTCATTGAACGACATGTTCCAGTGACAAATATAGAGAATCAAATTAGTCTTGTTTAAGGAAAGAAAGGGGAAGTAACATCACTCAAGGATGAGATGTCATAAGCATTAAATGATGTAACCCCTATGTTCCAGAAGCCATGCATGACACACACCCTAACTAATAACCTAGAAAATAGAAGAGAAAAATCTCAATAAGATCTTTATAAAGCCATCCATGCTTATCATCCATTGACTAGATCATCCCCAGAGCATGCCACCAAAACTTTGAATACAATGTATTTGGCAAATCAGTTGTGGGAAGAGGAAGAAAAGAGGGCCATTTAATTGATGGAACTATAATGTTTCTTATCCCTATTGGTTGGGAACATAAGAGAAAATGTCAAAGAAGCAAAAAGCTAGATTGTTAAGCCACAAACAGAAATAGAGGAAAGTATTGGCAGGCAATTAATAGAGATAAGGAGTGGAATACTTATGTTCACTCATCTAAAGGAATCCTACGAGACTCACCTAAACACAACAAGGGGCATTTACAAAGAAATATTTGAAAATATGTAAGACCTTGGAGCCCCATGCCCTTTATCATTAGATGAAAAAGGGGGATAATAAAGAAATTCAATGGAGAAGATATGCCCAAAAGGGGGAGATAAGGGGAAGATAGAATCAAGGGGGAGACATAGAAGAAAGGGAGATTATTGTTAGAGAAGAAATAACAAAAGGGGAGATATATAGATAGAGAATAAGTGGGAGGATACATAAAGAATAGGTATATAGAAGTGAAGTAGACGTAATGTGTACCATCTTAAATTGGATGCACTTAATTTAATTAAGGTTTAGTACCTATTTAATGTGGGATCATCGGTCTCTTTGCACCTTTCCTTCTTTCTTCCCTTTTTTGTCCTTTCTCCTTGGTGGATTTGGGGTAAAACCTAATAGATCCTCTTCAAAGCTCCTACTTTCATGGTGTTAAGCTCAAGGTGGGATCTATCCTCCTAGGTCCTTCCTTATCTTCATTTATCCACTTAGAATCTTCTCTCCACACTGAAATGGCTATATCTCAGACTATGCTTGATTTCCAGGATCTAGGACTTGTTTTAGGATCCCAAAGGGATCTTAAAGGTTCTAGCCCCTCATTGTCAGGGGTGCAGTGTTCCCCTGATGGGCTAATCAAGGTTGTAGTGCTCCCCTGATTGGCCCCTTTTTTGGGTCCTCTATTTGGGTCTCATGTTTGGATACCTTCAGGGTGTTAATTCATAGGCAAGTTGCCTACTAGAGTTAGTCAATTCTAAGCTCTATGTAAACCCTTCCATTTTATTCATTTCTCATCCATAATCCATCAACTCCATTCACAAGCACTCACACACTAGCACTCAAGTTCAAGCACTTGCATTCAATCCTTTAAGTCTTCAAGCATTTCTCCATTAAAGATCAAGGATTCGAGAACTCAAGAAATTGAAGGAGTTTATATTGAAGATCTTCTTAAGGTCCTTTTTTGTATCTTCTACATCCATTCATCTTCATCTTCTTGATCCAAATCAATCAGTGAAGTGAGCACATTGCATTCAATTCAAGAGATTCTACTATTTTAAGGTGAATTTGCATATTTACTTTACATTCATGTTATTTCAATTCAAGCTTAATTCCTAAATTGGGGTTTGAGTAAGACAGACCCCTCATCAACAATAAAAACTTTTTTTATTGCAGGTTGCATATACTAAATCAATGAACAAGTTACAAACCTGAGTACCTTTTTCAACTTTCTTTAGAACTATGAAATCAAATTCAGCTCCATGCACATGCCATCAAGGCCAATCAGGCTGCCCTTGATATATTGTTGAATTTTTTCTAGGTTTTGTCTCTTTTGTAGTTTCAGGCCTAGACCCTACACTTTCCATTCATTCTAATCAGCACAACAAGCATAAAACAAGTCTAAAAGGTGTTTTCTTTGCCTTCTTTATTATTTCAACATATTTACTTACATTTAGTTCTAGCTTCTTACATCATCTAGGGTTTTCAATTATTTGGATACCTTTTCCCATATTCTTCCTAGACCTAGTTTCCATTAGCACTCCTTACTTGGTCGATTAGCACTAATCTCTTTAGACCTAGTTATTTAGAATTGAGAGTGAAAGGACTCATCTCCTTGACTTCCCTCTCTCTATTATGTATTTGTACATGGTTATGTGATGAACTTAGGCTCCATATTCTTGATTCACATTTCCAACACTACATTAATTGGTGAACCCAACATGATTTGTTGTTAGATTTCTTATTTAAAGTTAGATCTTTTCATTATCATGTGTTCTCTTGAGATATATATTTTCAATATTTATATATTTTATTACATTTTTGTTCATATAATAAGGTTGGATTTTATTCTTCTTTCCTTTTTTGGTGTATGAGATTTACTATGTTAGGAGAAGTTGAAGACTCGTGGATCTTTTTTATTTGGATTCCTCCTCTCCTTTCCTTAGAGACCTTAGTGATCATATCATTTCTAATGATCCTTCTATGGAGCATGACTCTTACCACTCATCCCATTCTGATGATGAGGCTTTAAGGGTTCCTCCTAAATAAGTTGATAAACTTGCTACTGAGATTGATAAAATGCATAATTGGTTTCTTCAAGAAAATAATAATGCAAAGACTATTGTTGTTTTTTGTGCTCTTAAGAAAGTGATATGTAATGATGAGCATGGTGTTAATATTTTGAGTGGTCTTACTCACCTTGTCCATACTCATGTTAATCTTTTAACTCAATTTTTTTCTAAAGTAGGAATGGATCTGCTTATTTCTACTCTTGAATCTGTTTTACCTATTTCTATACCTATCTCTATTATTTCTACTTATGCTTCTCCTATTGCGACTACTTATGTATGAGTGTCTAATCATCTTAGTAAACTTCCTATTTCTTCTTTTCTTGTGAGTGTTCTTCTTGTTTCCTTGCTGACTTCATGACCTTTATACAATAGTGGTCCTTTGACTTATCATATTCTATCTATTATGGTTCCTAGGGTTCCATCTATAGCTCCTTCTATTCCAACTAATTTTTGCACTCTTCTTAGTGTATTGATTATGCCTATGTACCGCCTACTTCCTCTAATGATTCCACTATCCTTAGTCTTACTTAAAATATTTCTTCTTTGTAATAATAACTTGCTTCCTTTGCTCAATCTAAGTTTAATGTTCCTACATATGATATGGATAGTCCTTTGTCTTTTGACATCATCTGTACCACTACTCCTTAAAAAGATGATATTCCTTGCCTTGATACTTATAATATTAAATGTGATCCTATGACACATCTTAAGAATTTCCAAGTTCTATATAGTGACTATGCTCGTGGTCATAGGATTTTAGCTATGTTGTTTGCTCACATCTTCTATAAAAAATCTTTGCAATGGTTTTGCTCTTTACAACCTTATTATATTGATTCCTTTCATAAAATTGCTAATGCATTTATATAACAATTTCATAATAATATTGGTCCTTTTTTTTCTTTAGCTAATTTTATGCATTATAAACAAGGTCCTAAGGAGAAAGTAACTGATTTTATTGGTAGATTTAAGCATTTGCATGCTCAGATTTCTTATATTGTGCCTTATTTTGATAACCAAGATATGTTTATTGAAAACTTACAAAAAGACATTAGAGATAAGATGTTGCTTACTAAATTTACTTATTTTTCACAACTTTGTGCAATGCTTTATCATTATCAATTACAAGTGAGTTGGTGTAAGAGCACCACTCCAATGGTTCTTGTACCTATTGATAAGAGTGATGTCACACCTAATCATAACAAATTTCATAAAACTAACAATTTTCTCAACATTAATAAAGCTACAAATACAATAGATGATCAAGTAGTTGTTGCATCTCGAGGTATTGCTACTTCTTCCTCTATTTTTAAAATGAATCATAAGTTTAGTCCTCTTTCTAAGTCTTTACATTCCATTATGGGTAGGCTGGTGAGTGCTAATATGATTACACTTCTTTTTATTAAACTACTTCTTCCTTCTACTACGTCGAGTCCGCACTTTAATCCTAAAGCCTTCTGTCAATATCATTGCCAGTCTAGACATGATACTAAGGCCTGTTATTCTTTGAAACATAAGAATTAGGATTTGATTGATTCTAATGCCTTATTTTTTGATAGTCATTATACTGGAAATAAATCTGTGGCACTTCCTAATAAAAATGTTTAAATCTATACCAACCCTTTACCTTAACACACAAATATTAATACTATTGTTCAACATCTTCCTTCTTCTTCTTCATCTCTTGAAGTAAATGTTGCTTGTGATACCTTATGATGAGAGAATGATAATAATAATGATGTTGTGGAATGTGTAGTACAACCTTCACCTCCACTTGAGAAAGGTAGTCCCTCTACATCCAGTGATCAACCTAAGCCTAAACTTAGTTGTAAGCATGCTAGACCCCTTGTTATTTTGTTTATTGATGATGATAAGTTCAAATCTCTTGATTATCCTTTTTATATTACTATTTAGATTTCTAAATATCCTTCTTATGGGTGGCTTGATGATCCTACTTCCATTTTTATTATCATTACTAAGGAACATTTATATGCTAAATAAAAACATCATGAAATATATGACTCAATTGATGCTTGGATTCAGACTTATAATCATATCTTGTATAATCCTTAATGTTCCATTTCTTTTGATGTTGAGATTTGTGGTAAAGTGGTGAATAGTACTATTTTTATCATTCATACTTTTGATCAATTCCAAGTGAAGCTTGGTTTACTTTGGTCGACTTCCACGTAAGAATTGCTTCCCCTATTCATCAGTACATTAAATTTTGTTATAACGGTGAGATAAGATGATCAATCATAGCCTTTATCACCCTTCTAGACCTTGACATTGTGCCACTCTTGATTTTGTTTGGCCTTTTATTCCTACTAAATAGGTGAAAAAGGGAGCTTTAACAATGCATCTAACATTCCCCACTATTCATTTGTACTTTTGAATTAAAATTGAATGAGTAATGTAAAACTAGAAATGCTTGAAATTAGACAAGATGATATACATACCACATGATGGAATTAATTTGAAAATACCTATTTTTTAATGCCTGTATACAATCTTAGGAAATTTTGCGACCACATCCAAGACTAGAAAACTGCAACAAAGAAAACCCAAAAAACTTTTGTCTCTCTGGAAGTAGGTTGACTTTGACCTAGATAGTGGGGCACAATCTTAACCCTCATTAAAGGTCATCCCTAACCTAAAAGTTGACCTTGACCTACACTGCTCCAATGGAAATTATCTTCGCATATCCTGAAAGTTCATCAAAAAGGATACTCAGATATGTACTTTCATTCTCAAAACAATGATTGTATATATCTAAAAATGGTGTTTTGGGGTGCCTATATAGCGTTTTACCTTAGTCAAACCCCCATTTTGGTGATCTCCACCACCATGAATAGTCAGTTGTAATAGAACATATGTGTGTATTGAATGTGTAATGCCAAGAACTAACCCTCTAGATTGAAACCCTAGCATGAATATGTATGAGAAAGCAATACATAGTTTTGAATAGGATAAGAGGGCATACTAAGCCCCCAAGGCTAAAGTACCCCTACCATCATAATCTATAATTGTTACACCATGATTGCACCTTTGAATGATTGAACATTGATAATGGTGGATCAAGGAAGATAGGATCTCTCTTGCTCCAAATATATGTTCACAATGGTGTGTTCACAAAAATTCTTGATATCAATAATGGCTAGATCTTCTATATCATCCTCTTGCAATCTTTCATCTTCATTTCACCATCATTTTCTTGCTTCTCATGACTTCTTATTCTAAATGAATGAAAAATGAGAGTCTTTATATAGAGGTTTCAAGGTAAGGCTCCTAGAGTAATGTGAGGACCCATAATTCAAATTTCACCATGAATAATGGTCCAATCACAATAACCAACTAAGAAGGGAAAAGAACTAAATAAATTTCAAATTAAAACCCTTCCACATTTAGACCTGAAAGCTTGACATTGATTTTGGGGCCCTTTGCGACCAAAATTTGAAAAGGGGGATCAAATCCCAAAGAAGATCATAGACAACTTTGACCTAAGGGTCTAGATCTAGCTAGAATAGAAAACAAGATGTCCTGGGGATGCCCAGAGACCTAGAAATGATATCAAAATAGGGTAGAGTACCAGAAATAAGCACAAAATCTTATGATGAAAATGATGAAGGCTAGGAGGACCTATGCCTAATTCCTACCTATAAAATAGAGCCATAGAAGAGGAAAATTAAAGAGAATCCTTGGGATCCTAACCCTAATTTCACCTAGGATGAAGAATCAAGTGCAAAATGCATCCTAAATGCAAGTCTATCATGATAAATGCACTAAAAAGGGGTGCTAAACCTATCAATATGGAAGTGTTTCCATTTTAAGATGATAAATTTAGCCCCCACTTTATCTTAAATATGATACTATGTGAATATGCAATCTAAAGTAAGAAAACATCATAGAAAATAAAAAGGATATAGCCAAGTCCTCGATGTAGAGATCCTATAAAAAACTATTAGAACTTGCAACACACAAGGTTAATGAAAATCCATAAATCACTTAAATCTTACTAAATGACACTTGAGAAGTGCATAAAGCCCCTTATGCCCCCTTGTTTCAGTTTTCTAGTTCTGAAGGGTGAAACAAGGTGATAAGAATAACTCTATATACTAGATATGCAGTTTATTGAAAAGTTCTTTCCCAAACCAATTATAATGATTCCTACCCTTCCAAAACTAATTCAAAAATTTAGGTATCTAAATCATGATTCAAACACTATTGAAAACACTAAAAATGGAGTTACCAAACTCAAGTTATGATGAAAAGAGTGAATGTCTATCTAAATGTATAAAAAGGGGAATCTGAGTTTACCATGAGTAAACTCTAAAAGAAACCCTAACTTTAACTATAAATAAGTAAAAAGGAAATCATACTGACTAATTCTTAAAATTTTCATATTCAAAAAGAGGAAGCAATATTTTGAGGAGAGAAGAACTTCGAGCAATGTGCATAGAGCTTTTGAGACATAGCCTGACTACCAGGCGATCACTTCCTAAGGTGAGTTTGTTGTTCCTTGTCCCTGTACTTTATAAACTCTTGATTTTTATATGCAAGGTCAACCCTGACCCAACTATGTTGATCTTGACCCAAGAAGGTCAACATAGACTAGAAGGTTTCCACCTATTTTGGGATGAGGTTGACCTTGACTCAAAAAGGTCAACCCTAACCTAGGAAAGTTGACCTTAACCCAGGAAGATCAATCCTAACCTAAGTGAGGTTGACTTTGACCTAGTCAAGTTGAATTTGTAGATTTGATGATGTAGAATACTGATATGATGTTTTTTTGTTCTTTACAAGACATGGTCTGTCTCCAAGAGCACTCCTTTGGAGAGTTGCTAGTTACCATCAGAGAGAGATTGTCTAAGCTCAATGAGGATGAGATACAACTACTAAGAGATGTAGGACTATTCTGGGTAACAATCCTACCACAAATCAGGCTACACCTAGTAATTCTATTAGCTCTGATAGAGAGGTGTGATGAGGATACATGCTCCTTCCATCTTCCCTCAAGAGAGATTATAGTGACACTAGAGGATATCTACAAGATCTTGTAGATTCCAGTCTGAGGTGAGATTGTCAGACCTAGAGCACAGTGAGTTTGTGAGGAGATCCTTGCAGATAAAGAGTATTTCTTGGGATGGGCTAAACAGATGTGAACCCAATCATATCAGGTCCTTTTGTCATCCACATTGTCAGGCCCTACACCTTTGGTACAGAGAGTGATGTTTGGTATAGTATCCTTGGTTGTGTTACCCAACTCAAAGGGTGCCATATTTTGGACACCTCTTACCCATCTCATATAGAGGATGGAGAGTGAGAGAATTGTGTTCTCATGGGGTTGTAGCATGCTAGCCTAGTTATATCGTGAGCTATGTCAACTAGTGAGATACCAGAGAGAGAGTCTTTCAATATGTACACTCTTGCATATTTGATTGTTTGAGCATTTCACATGTACATGTCCATAGGATGTTTTTTAATGATGGTGGGTGTGAGTAAACCAAGATTCTTTTCTTATCCTCTGATAAATGTCTGGCAGTTTAGAGATATCCTCTATTGGAGGATACTTCTAAATTGCATTCTAAGTGCAGATGTAATATGGAGACCCTATTTCCAGATGATAGAGTGGCCAAATACACAATTCAAGATGAGATATTCATAGTGGTGAAAGCTTCTAGAGGGTCATCAATATCATATAGTGATGCCATACTATTATGATAAGGTGATGAGATAGTTTGACCTATTCTAGGGAGTCCCTAAAGTAGTACATCACTATGTACATCTGACAAGGTACTATCAAAGACCTGAGGCCATATGTCGAACATTGATAGAGAACATAGAGAATGGTGATGCAAATGATACAGAATATATAGAGGTACCATCATATGTGGCCTATTCAGGCATGAGTTGAGATTACATCAAGTACTGGAGTCTACAAGGGACCTGCCTGATCTTCCCTGAGGATTATCCTATAGGTGATCTAGGTCTATCAGAGAAGACACACCAAGATACTGGTACAATAGAGGAGGATGAGGATATTAGAGATAAGGAGGAACACATCTCTAAGGGAGATCCCATGGAGGAGGAGAGAGTAGAGCAGAGAGTAGAAGAAAGAGTAGAGGAGATGCCCTAGTTGGTGATATTGGTGCAGATGTACACATTTTTCACCTATCACCACTAAGATGATGACAACCTCCATGTACCAATACAGAGACACCACTGGCGAGACCTAGACATAGCGAGCGTGGAGAGAGTAGTCACTCCATGCCCCCACCATCAAGACCTTTTGGTGACATCCAAGAGGGAGACCCAAGTATGAAATATGAAATTTTATTAAATATGTAATTTGATTTAAAAAAATACTAAATTGATAAATATAATTTTCATTCTACAGCTAGCATAGCGGAGTGGAGAAGCTTTGTATCTAAGATTTTGAAGGATACATTCATATCCTATTGACTACCAGCGAGTGAGCGAGAATCCTCTCTTCGCTACAAAGATCCTGATAGACATGCTAATATCTTTTGCATGTGTCCAATGAGAGCTAAGAATGTGTAGAGAGAGAGAGAGAGAGAGGAGAAGTTGATAGCTGAGCTATAGAGTGCCTGAGAGTGTTTGCATGGTATGAGCATATCGAGGAGCCACACATGGGCACACATATCTACATCTTCCTATCATAGGCCAAAGAGATTTGGAAGTCATCGGCCATCAGAGCACAATGATAGACGTAGCAATAAATAGGGTCACTAGCTACATATGTATCAGAACTAGAAACTCTTTTGATGAATGAAAAACTTTCCTTACTAATTAATTCTATGTTTGATTAATACAAAACTTAACATAAAGAAAGAAGATGCATAAAAATATTCAATATGTAATTTTGGTAGAACTACATAACCTGTAAAACATATTTTATAAGGAATACATAAATGCACAAGGAAATAAAGAATGAACTTAAGGAAAATAACGTTTGAGATGCATAATATTAATAGGTTCCTTTAAAAAAATGCCATCCATATCAGCAAGTTTATAAGCACCTAAACCAAAGTCTTCAATGACAACAAAAGGTCCAAGCCAGTTAGGACTAAACTTTCCTTATTCGCAAGGTAAAGCATTCACATTTCATTGATTTTCATATAGGACTAAATCACCAACCAAAAATGTTCTTTTAATTACTTTATGATTATATTGTTTCTGTAGAGGTTTATGAGAATATTTTATATGTTCTAATGCATGTATTTATTGTTCATCCAACATTTCTAACTCTTGTAAGCATTATTCCCGAAAAGTATCTTTGTCAATCATCCCATGAAATGAAACATGTAAAGAAGGTATTTCTAATTCCAAAGGCATAATAGCATTAGTACCATAGAAAATATTGTAAGGAGAAGTACCCATGGTAGTACAAACACTTGTCCTATAATCCCACAAAGCATAGGTTAGTTGGGTATGCCAATCTTTCACATGTTTGTTAACTATTTTTCACATTTTTGTTCAATAATTTTATTTGATGCTTCAACTCGACCATTGGATTGAGGATAATAAGGAGTTAAAAATCTATGTTGAATTCAATATTTCTCCAAGAATTTTGTGACTTCTTTGTTTTTATAAGAAGTACCATTATCCAAAATTATCATTGAAGTTATACCATATCGTTTTATGATATTGTTAAGGATGAAATCACAAATAACATCTATAGTTGTTGAACAAAGAGAGACAACTTCTATGCACTTCATGAAGTAATCTATAGCTGTCAAAATGTAAGTATGTCTTTGAGAAGAAGCTGGTGAGATTTTTCCAATAAGGTCAAAGCCCCAAATGCTAAAAGGCCATGGAGAAACTTGATTATGAAGCTCATGAGCAGGAGCATCAATCAAATTACTATATTGTTGAGATTGACGACATTTCTTAACAAACATGAAAGAATGTTGCTCCATAATTTTCCAATAATATTCTATTTTAATTAATTTATTAACCAAAGATTTTCCACCAAAATGCCCACCACAAGAACTAGAATGAGCTTCTGCCAAAGCTACCAGGATTTCAGTTCTATTGAGACATCTTAATAATAATACTTCATAAGAGCATTTGTAAAGCATATCTCCTAAAATAATATAACATGCTACAATCTTCCTAATATGATTACATGTGTTTCTTGTTGTCAATTCAAGAAAAGTACCATGATTCAAAAAATGAAAAATATGAGAATACCATTCAACCAAATGCAAATTAAAACAATTAGAGGTAATATTTTGAGAAATTGCAAGGCTTTTAAGATTTTGTATAATAAATTTAAAGTTTTCAACATTATTCTCAACGCACACCAAAGAAGTTGCACTTGTCATGGAATCTGCATATTGATTATCTTTCCTAGGTAGGATTTGAATTGTATAAGAGGAGAACTATGAAAGCACATCAAGAGCCAAATCTCCATATTGCGTCATTTAATCATTCTTAGTCTGATAACATCCTTTTATTTGTTTACCAATAAATTTCAAAACTCCATATATTTGTAAGTGTTTGATGTTAAGGGATGAAGCTGCGCATAGGCCAACTATAAGAGCTTCATACTTCGCAATGTTATTAGTACAAGGAAAAGTTAATTTGTATGATAAAGAGATTGGCTTTTTCATAGGAGGAATTAAAATAATACCAACACCAAAACTTGTCTTACATTTAAATCCATCAAAATACAATTCCCAAATATCATCTTGTTGAATAGCTAAAATATTATCATCAAGAAATTCTACTAAAGTAGAACACATATCTGAATGAGGACACGGAGCTTTAGCTAAATAATTTGTTAAAGATTGTCCCTTAATAGACTTCTAAGAAATGAAATTAAGATTAAAATATGTAACTAACATCACCCACTTTGCCAATCGGCCAGAGAGATCAGTTTGTGAGAAAAGATGTTTCAAAGGATCAAATTTGACAATCACATTGACTTCAGCATTTATAAGATAATGCCTGGGTTTCTGACATGCATAAACTACAACTAGACATTGTCTTTCCAAGTCTATGTATCTTGTTTCATAATCAAGTAAAGTCTAACTAATATAATACACATGTCTTTCCTTACCATTATAATCATTTTAAGCTAACAAGACACTAACGACCTTTAGAGTTGCTAAAGTATACAAATGAAATGGCTTGTCAAATTGAGTTGGCTGCAAGATAGGAGGATTTGCAACACACTCCTTAAATTACTCAAAGGTTTTTTTACATTCATCATTCCAAGAGAAAGTAGTGTCCTTTCTAAGAAAGGAAGTAAAAGGAATAGTTTGATTAGCTAAATTAGAAACGAAGCAACAAATAGCTTGTATTTTTCCTTGTAAACTCTGTAGCTAAGAAATATTCTTAGGAGGAGGCATACTAAAAATATCTTCAATCTTTTATGTATCTACTTCTATGCCTCTCTTAGAGATTATAAATCCTAACAATTTACCAGTATCTACTCCAAAAACATATTTCTTAGGATTCAATTCATGTTGTAACTTCTACTCCTTTAAAATATTTTTCATAAATAGTAACATGATCTTCTCTTTGTATAGATCTTGCTAAGACATAATCCACATACTATTCAAGGATATTGTGAATGTAATCATTAAAAATCAAAGTCATAGCTAATTGATAAGTTGATCCTACATGCTTTAATCCAAAAGGCATTGTGACCCAACAAAATGTTCCTCAAGGTGTTATAAATGCAGTCTTAAATTGATATTTAGGAGGAATAAATATTTGATTATATCCAAAAAAACCATCCATAAAAGATAACAAGCTATGACCCTTTGTTGAATCCACAATCATATCAATATTCAGTAATAGGAAATTGTCCTTTAAGGATGCCTTGGTTAAATCTTTGAAATCAATACACATCCTTATCTTATTTTCTCCTTTTGAAATAGGTACAATATTTGAAATCCAATATGAGTAATCAATAGAATGGATAAATCAATAATCCAATAATTTTTCAATTTCACTTTTAACTAATAAATCAATTTGTGGATTCATCTTTAAAAAAAATTGCTTCATAGATTTCATATTTGGTTTTAAAACAATATTATGAGTAACAATATTAGAATCTATACCTGGCATATCTAAATATGTCCAAGCAAAAATGTCCTTGAATTTAAGTAAAAGGGAAACCAACCAATCACATTCATCATGATTCAAACATTTCCCAATCTTTATTATCTTTTCATCATTGTTCTCATCCATTTGAATATTAATAGTCTCAGTTATTAACAAATCATTTTGCATTAGAGGATCCATTGAAAAAGGAAGAATATCCTAATTATCATGTTCTCCAAAATAAGCATCGGTACTTAAACGATAAGGTTTCCATTGTTTATGATTGAACTTAGGTAAACCTTCATAAACTCCTAAAAAATTCATTAAAGTTTCATCTTCAAGAAAAATATCCAAAGTAGGCACTTGATTAATGTCAATGAGAAGTGGCTTAACCAGTTTTAATTATCCACCACATATATGATTAACATTAAGAGGAAAATATAATGGTTTTTTATAAGGATTAAATCCTAATCCATATGCATGATCATGAATTTCATTATCCAAATGTACTTGTATACATTTCTCATATTTACCACATCCTTTCCCATTAAATCTTGATTTCTTAAGCAAATGATAACCAAAACCATATCAATCAACCATATCAGATGGAATCCAAGGAGTGACATATGTCATCATGTCATAACAATCAAGTTTTATTGTTTCAATCATTTCATTAATCAAAGTGGCAACAAAATTACTTTTTAGTTCCTCAGAAAGTGGAGAAGGACTAAAAACTTATTACTCAAATTCACTTTGTTGCTTCATGAATTCCAAATTAGAGACCTTGTATTCTCCAATGAAAGTAGGATTAAAATCCAACGTCCCCCAATCATCCTTAGTCAAAGAAGAAGATAAAACTTATGGTTGTTGAATCTTATGTTGTAGTTGGGATTCTTTAGAATAACTGAGAGGTTGGGGTGGGTGGTGGTGAATTAGTTATCTAAGGTCCAAATGTATAAATAAAACTTTTCACAGCTTAGTGAACCCATAAAACATTTGTACTCATGCATGCATCCATAAGATTATGCAAACACTTAAAACTTGTAGGTTACTATCAAATCCACTTGTAGAAATGTAAAGTATGAAACATAACGGATTTATCAACACACTTCACACAATGATTTATGTGGAAACCCAATTTGGGAAAAACCACCAATAACATGCTACTCTTTTCACTCTTCTGAAGTGATGCCCTATGAAAGGCCAACCCTGTTAAAGGTTACAAAACACATTGTTAAATGTGATCTTGTTAAAGGATTTCAATCACCCTGTTAGGAGTGAGCCTTGTTAGAGGAATTTAGACCATTCACTTGGAATGTCACCCGGTTAAAGGATTTACAAATGACTATTAGGTCAACTTTAATCCAAAGGATTCACCCTAGACTGATACAATTGTTCGAGAGTAACAATAAGGCTTTGATCTAATACAACTTACAATTGTTCTTGCAAATTACAGATCTCTATTTAGTCCTTCATTCTACTTGGCCCTCGTACTTTTGATAGCTTGTTCACCCTTCAAGCATTCATCTCCTTAAACCTTCTCGCTTAACATGCCATTGCAGACTCTTCTTATGTCACTTGATGAAGCAAAACCCTTTTGATTCCTTGTCTTCCTTAGGTTCTCGTACAGGACAACAATTCTTCATGACAAGCCATTCCTATAAATAGGAAATTTAGATATTTTGATGCTCATTCTCCATTATCCAATTTAGGGTTTGGATGGATTCGATAGGATACAATGTATCTACCCCATATTCTATATCTCTTCTACAAACTTCTCCTAGAATCCACTTTGAATTTTCCTCAAAATGGTTCACCTTGAATTTTGTGCCACTAGCTCATCATCCTTATCTTCCACCTAGTTCACACAATCCAAGAAAACAAACTTGTCAGCTTAGATTCATCAAATCCATGATCTTTAAAATAATGTAGTAGCTCGACATTATCAACCTTCTAATGCTTGGCACATACTGTGTTACTTGGCATCCACTATAAAATCACTCGGCATCAACTAAAGTTTACTGGTGCTCAACATCAACTAAACTTTACTGTGCATCAACTATCTTACTCGGAATCCACTAGAATTTGTTTATACTCCTCTCCAACTAACTTTTTCTCATCTTGCACTAACTTTTCTCGACACCTACTATCCACTCAATCAATCTTGGTAGACAAACTTTGTTTAGCTTTTTCTTCTAACCTTTCTTAGTATAGCCAACATTTGTAACCTTATGTATATTATCAATACATCATGTCATCACTATCTTAACTGATTCTAGTACTTCATTACATAATCATAACTCAACCTTTCCTTTAGGTGCTATTGTTACATCGTTTGATCAAATCCTCTTCATCAATCAAATAAGTGATAGTACTTAAGTCTTATAAGTAGTTGTCTTACCAGCAAATAGCAAGTTTGACATTAATGAAAAAATAATGATTGAGACACATAGTCTTTTGCAACAATCTCGCTCAACAATCTTCCTCTTTGATTAGCTTCTTCGATCCATTCTCAACAATCTCCCTCTTTGGCATTGATGGCAATCCAAATTGATCAACTAAGTCAATCAAATGATGAACATGTTGTTCAACCAAACTGACTAGATTAAAGCAATAAGACAATACCAAAAAGAAAATAATTCCTTGTATTAAAATCACTCCCTCTATCAGCAACTTCCATCTTCTGATTAGGTTACAAAATTCTTTCTTATAACTCCCTCTGAGTTCCTTCTTGTTTGTCCCTCTTACTAGGTAGATTAGGATTTCTCCTCATCATACATGTGTTCTCTTCTAATCAACAACATCAACACTTATCTCCCTCTAAGATCGGTAACACCATCCAGCTATTTGACAACAATCTCTTGATATCTTCCTCTGATATACTTTCTCCCTCTAATTAGTAAATCTCTCCCCTTTTTTTTAATACTATTGATCAACAATAGTATCTCCCTCTGATGATGATCACTTTAATATAATTTCTCCCTCTTTGACAACAACACCAAAGACATATGCCAAAAAATTGTCATCTTAATATGTAGATATAGGCATTTTCAATTTCTTCAGTTTCTTCCTATGTCACCTTGCTTTTGACTAATTTGAAATTTCAGCTCTTTGATTACTTTAGGCAGCTCCTAAAGTAAGATCATTTGCACCAATTTGTAACATATGAACATCAACTTGTTTGATGTAGGACACTCCTTTTGTTACTTAAATAGCCTTTGATAGGGGTATCACCCCTAATTTACCTCTTAGACACTCATGAGCATCGTTAGGTAGTGCTTTTGTCAAGATATCAATAATTTTCTCCTTTGAGTTAACATATTCTATCTTTACCTCTTTATCTTGAACTAATTCTCTCAAGTAATGATACTTGATTGCAATGTGCTTAGTCTTTGTGTGCATCACTAGATTCTTTGATATATTGATAGCACTTGTATTATCACAATAAAATATCACTTGTTTTGTGATCTCTTGCTTCATTCCTTTGAGTAGATTTTTGATCCACACAATGTTTGTACAATTTATAGAAATAACAACATATTCAGCTTCAATAGTAGATTATGAGGTGTAGTTTTGTTTCTTACCAATCCATGTAACTTGTCTCTTGCCTAAGAAAAATACTCCTCCACTGGTGCTCTTTCTGTCATCAATGTTTCCAACCCAGTCAGCATCACTATAGGCTCTCAATTCAAATTTTTTATTCTTCTTATAGTATAGACTAAACTCTTATGTTCCTTTCAGATATCTCATTATTCTCTACACAACCATTAAGTGATTCTCTCTGGGATTAGTAGATAATCTTGCAACTAGCCCTATAGATAATGCAATGTCAGGTCTGCTATGTACTACATATTGTAATTTATCAATCATAGACTTGTATAATGTTTGATTTACCTCAGCTAAATCATCATTCTTTGACAACTTGTGTCCTATCACCATAGGTGTGCTTACTGGTTTAGAATCCTCCAATCCAAAAGTCTTCAATATTTCTTTGACATACTTTGACTGAGTGATGTATATTCCATACTTCATCCGATATACTTGCAAACCCACAAAAAAATTGATCTCTTCAAACATAGATATTTCAAATTCTTGCTTCATCTGATTTGCAAAATCCTTACATAAAACATCTTGACCTCCAAATATGATATCATCAACAAATATTTTAGATAACAAAATACCTTTGTCTTTCTCTGTCTTCATGTACGAATTGTTGTTATCATCAGTCCTTTCAAATCCAATCTTCATAAGATAATTATGAAGTCTCTCATACCATGCTCTTGGTGCTTATTTCAAACCATATAGATCTTTGTATAGTCTACATACCATGTTCTTATTGTTAGCATCAAAAAAACCTTTTGGTTTTTCTATGTAAACTTCTTCCTCTAATATGTCATTCAAAAATGTAGATTTAACATCCATTTGGTAAACTTTGAAACCTTTGTATGCAGAATAAGCAAATAGAGTTCTTACTCCTTCCAAACTTGCAATAGAGGCAAATATCTCTCCATAGTCAATTCTTTCTTCTTGTGCATATCCCTTGTAAACTAATCTTGCTTTGTTCCTTGTGACTTCACCATTTTCATCTAACTTGTTTCTAAATACCCACTTGGTGTCAATCACATTTTTGTCTTTTGCTCTAGGAACCAGACTCCATGTATTGTTTGTCTCTATTTTTTCAATCTCTTCTTCCATGGCTTTACTCCAGTCCACATCTTCTAATGCATCTTTTACTGATTTGGGCTCCTTCATGCTTAGCAAGCATGATTCACTTCTTAATATGCTTCTTATTATTGTCCTAGTATCTTTATCTCCAAGGATTTGAGTAGTAGGATGATGTCTTTTGACATATTTGGACAATCTTGGCTCAGCTCTTTTTTCTTAATTTTGTCTTTTAGCTTCAGAATCACCATGTATAGCTCTGTTAGGTATCTCAACATCTCTTTCATGTACACTAACTTCAAAATCAGAATGTGCACCCACTTCATTCTATAACTCGACATGTGAATGTAACTTGGTTCCTGAATGCAACTCAACATTCACAAGATGTGACTCGGTGGTCACTAAAACTTGTTGTTAGTTTGCAGCTTGATTTTCAACATTTTCTTCAGCAGGCATACCTTCATAAAAGTATACAAATGATTTGTATTCTTCTAGTTATTTCATAGGTTTAGCCTCATGTACTTCTATATATTCATCAAAGTTCACATTTGCACCTTCCACAAATTTGTTAGTATTAGTATTCAAACACTTATAAGCTTTACTTATTGTGGAATATCCAAGGAATATACCTTCTTCACTTTTTGCATCAAGTTTACCATTCCTAAAATCTTTAAGAATGCAACATTTGCTTACAAATACCTTAAAATATTTTACATTGGGTGAGTGTCTATACCATAGTTCAAAAGATGTTAAATGAGTATCTTTCTTGACTTGCACACGGTTCAAGGTATAGACAGTTGTACTTACATCTTCTCTTGAGTATTTCAAAGCAAAATTCTTTTCCATCATGAGTGTTCTAGCATAGTCCATTATAGATCTATTTCATCTTTCAACAATCCCATTTTGTGGAGGGGTTCTAGGAGCAGATGTCTATCTTTTGATTCCTCTGTTATTACAGAACATCTCAAACTCATTTGATGTGAATTCTCCTCCTCTATCTGATCTCAAACATTTTAGACCCTTACATGTTTCTTTCTCAACTCTTTCTAAGTACCACTTAAACATTTGAAAAGCATCATATTTTTGTTTCAGAAACATGACAGTCATCGTTCTAGAATAATCATCGACAAATAACATAATGTACTTATCTCCTTTGTAGCATTGCACATCAATTGGTCCACACAAGTTAGTATGAACAATCTCTACTATTTCTTTAGAGGTATATGCTTTACTCTTAAAGCTTGACTTTGTCATTTTACCTAACATTTTTTGCACATTGTATTGTCAGGTTTCTTCAACTTAGGCAAACCTCTAACTTTCTTCATGTTACTAATACTAACCAAGTTATCAAAATTAACATAACACAGCCTCTTGTGCCATAGCCACACATCATCAAATCTTATGAAAAGACAAATAGCATCCTTTATATCAAGATAGAATAGATTACTCCTAGTTTGATCACCCTTTTCAATCAATTTCCCATTGATATCATATATCTTAGCAATCTTGTTTTCAAACTCAACCTTACATCCTGAATTATTCGATTGTGACACACTTAAAATATTATAGTTTAGTCCTTCAACATAGTAAGCATGGTCACATAGAATCTTATCTATGAGCTTGATAGAACCTTTTCCTTTTATCAAACATGGTGCACCATTACCAAATATTACACTATTTCCTTCATAACAATTTAAGGTAATGAACTTACTTTTGTCTCCAGTCATTTGATGTGAGCACCCACTGTAAATAATCCATCTATTATTTTTTTTTACACAAGTCACAAGGGTTGTTGCCTCATCTTCATCAGATTCATCCTTCATTGCAACATACACCACTTCATCATCATTTTCGTCAGAATAATTCTTTTTTTTCTCTTCAAAAATGTAGCATGACTTCTTACCTTTATCTTTGTAATCTTTGTTGTCATATCCTCTTTTGTTTTTGTACTTATCACCACCTCTGTAGTTCTTCTTCAATGTACATCTTGTAGCAATATGACCAAACTCATTGCAATTTAAACAAATGATAGATAACTTACCTTTTAACTTGTCTTTACCTTTGTGGAATCATCTTGCCAGTAGTGCTTCTAGTTCCTCATTTGTATCACCATCACTAGACACATATTTTATCTTTCTCTTATTTTTTTACTTCACCTCATCAAAAAAATTCAAAAACAACTTAGCTTTGAAGGTAGATTCAAGACTCTTAGATTTTTAATTGTCATAGTTAGATAGCTCAAAAGCAGTGAGTCTACCTACCAAACATTCAAGGGTTAGATCATTTCCTAGAATACATCTCAATTCTTGAGTTGCAAAAACTCTAATAGCATAAATAGGCAGTAGTGTTCTCAAGACTTTGCTTAGCATAATATCATCATCTATCTAACCAGTAGCTCCTTTTATTGCACTGACAACTTCTTTTATCCTAGCAACATATTGAGCAATATTCTCACCTTTGTCCATTCTCATATCATCAAACTTACCTCTGAAACTCTTATCTCAGATTTAGCTCTTTGAACATTTTTGTCTCCTCCATAGATAGTGTGTATGGCATCCCACATTTTCTTTGTAGTATCATAGCCTTTGATATCATCAAATTTGGCATAGCTTAGGGCAGAGGCAATCTCCAGCATCCCCTGATTGTGTTCTTTCTTCTTCTTCATATCTTCAGTAGTTAGGGCTCTGATTGGATCAACATGTTACATTGAAATGGTAGATTGTGCATGATCTCCAAGTCCTCCAAGGTGTAGTTTCATCAATCTTTTCCATGCAAGAAAGTTATCTCTACTAAGCTTGGGTACATCTCTTTTTGACATCTTGATTTTTGTACTTCTAGTACCTTCAAACTAGTCCTCTTAAGTAGATGACTCTGATACCAGTTGTTGGAATTGTTCAAAATAATTAAGAAAGGGGGGTGAATCAGTTATCCAAGGTCTAGATGTATAAATAAAACTTTTCACAGCTTAGTGAACCCACAAAATATTTGTACTCATGCATGCATCCATAAGATTATGCAAACACTTAAAACTTGTAGGTTACTGTCAAATCAATTTACACAATGTAAAGCATGAAACATAATAGATTCATCAACACACTTGACACAATGATTTATGTGAAAACCCAATTTGGGAAAAACCACCATTAACATGCTACTCTTTTCACTCTTCTAAAGTGATGCCCTATGAAAGACCAACCTTGTTAAAGGTTAAAATACATACTATTAAATGTGACCCTACTAAAGGATTTCAATCAACCTATTAGGAGCGAGCCTTGTCAAAGGACTTTAGACCATTCACTTGGAATGTCACCCACCTAAAGGATTTACAAATGTCTGTTAGGTCAACCTTAATCCAAAGGATTTACCCTAGACTGATACAATTGTTAGAGAGTAATAGTAAGTGTTTGATTTGATACAACTTATAACTTTTCTTGCAAATTACAGATCTCTTTTTCAGTCCTCCATTATGCTTGGCCTTCGTACTTTGCAGCTATGATAGCTTGTTCACCCTTCAAACATTCACCTCCTTAAGCCTTCTTGCTTAACATGTCACTGCAGACTCTTCTTAGGTAACTTAATCAAGAAAAAACTTTTTGAATCCTTATCTTCCTTAGGGTTCTTTCACATGACAACCTTGCTTCATGACCAACCATTCCTACAAATAGGAAATTTAGATTTTTTCCGCTCATTCTCCATCATCCAATTTAGGGTTTGGATGGATTAGATAGGATACAATGTATCTACCTTATATTTCATATCTCTTCTAGAAACTCCTCCTAGAATCCACTTTGAATTCACCTCAAAATGGTTCACCTTGAATTCTATGCCACCATCTCATCATCCTTATCTTCCACCTAGTTCACACAATCCAAAAAAATAAACTTGTCAGCTTAGATTCATCAAATCCGCGATCTTTAAAATAATGTAGTAGCTCGACATTATCAACCTTCTGATGTTTAGCACATACTGTGTTACTCGGAATCCACTATAAAATCACTCGGCATCAACTAAAGTTTACTGGTGCTCAGCATCAACTAAACTTTACTCGACATCAACTGTCTTGCTCGGCATCCACTAGAATTTTTTTATACTCTACTCCAACTAACTTTTTGCTCATCTTGCATTGACTTTGCTCGGCACCTACTATCCACTCAGTCAATCTTGGCAGACAAACTTTGTTTAGCTTGTTCTTCTAACCTTTGTTAGTGTAGCCAACATTTGTAACCTTAAGTAAATTATCAATACATCATGTCATCATTGTCTTAACTAATTTCGATACTTCATTACATAATTATAACTCAACCTTTCCTCTAGGTGCTATTGTTACATCATTTGATCAAATCCTCTTTATCAATCAAATAAGTGATAGTACTTAAATCTTATAAGTAGTTGTCTTACCAACAAATAGCAAGTTTGAAATCAATGAAAAAATAATGATTAAGACACATAGTCTTCTACAACAATCTCACTCAACAATCTCCCTCTTTGATTAGCTTCTTCAATCCATTCTCAACAGTTGTTGTGTCTCAAGTTATTTTTCAATCTCTTTACTTGGTTGAAGAGGCTCAAAGATTTTAGCATATTTTGTATTTAGACAAGGATTTGGTACATTATCTGCATGTAATGTATACATTAAGCTATTATAAATAAACCTAACCTTGCGATGAAGAGTAGAAGGAACTACATGCATAGTATGTAACCATGGTTTTCTTAAAAGAAGGTTATAATTAATAGGTCCATGCATAACATGAATAGGTGTATTTAGAATAGCTGGACCAAATTTAACAGGTAAGGTAATAATGCCCAAAGTTCTCTTTGCAAGATTTTCAAATCCATGTATAGGGACATTATTAGGTTGAATAGTGGTGAGATCAACCTTAAATTCTTTAATATCCATGCTACAAACATTAAGTCTAGATTCATTATCAATTAATATTCTTTCAATGATACTCTAATCAATAGAGTCAACAACCATAAGAGCATAATATTGATTATGCACCTCAAGAGAAGGAAAATCATTATCAGAAAACACAATAGAAGGTACAGAAGGCATAGTATGCATGCAATCTAAAATAGAATAAACATTTTCTTGATTAGGAGGCAAAGTAGGAAGAGTAGATAAATATTTTTGCAATGCCTTATGATATGTCAAGGAAGTTTAAAGTACTTCCCATAAAGATATCTTAGCAGGAGTAGCATGTAATTGGTCAACCAAGTTATACTTCTTAAAGTTAGAAGGAAACCTAGGATCTTGAGGAAGCATAGGTTGAGAAGGCGCTAAAGAAATTAGAACAGTAGGATGAGGGTTATTTTGTGTGAGATATGCATGTGAAATGGAATCAATGTTATCAAAGAAATCCAAAGGATCTCTTGGTTTACCCTTAATTTTTATTCGAGGACATCCTTTTACCATCATCAAAGGTGTAGGATATATCATGTTAGGTTTATCAATGTTGTGTGAAGGTAACCATGCACACACCCTATGGTAAAGGTCAACTGGAGAGATTGTAGAGGAGAGTGAAATCAGAATAGGATCAATGGAGATCATCCTCACTACCATATACCTCATTGGGGAATCTATCCTTTTTTGCAATAAAAGCCTTATCAAATTATTCAAAACAAGAATCATACATATTGAAATACTAAAAGCATGAAAATGTAATTGTTTTTGTATTTTTCAAAGAATTTTTACAATTTTTATTTTTTTTGTATTTTTGAAATATAAATGAAAGAAATGCAATATTTAAATCTAATACCAAAAAGAAAGAGTTGTTGTAAACAGATTCACCAAAATGAATAAGTGAAAAAGAGAGCTTTAACAATGCATCTAACATTCCCCACTATTCATTTGTACTTTTGAGTTGAAATTGAATGAGTAATGGAAATTTGGAAATGCTTGAAATTAGACAAGATAAGATACATACCTCATGATGGAATTAATCTAGAAATACCTATTTTTCTGATGCCTGTATACAATCTCAAGAAATTTTGCAACCAGGTCTGGGACTAGTAAACTGCAACAAAGAAAACCCTAAAAACTTTTATCTTTCTGGAAGCTGGTTGACTTTGACCCAGATATGGGGCACAATCTTATGCCTCACTAAAGGTTGTCCCTGACCTAAAATTTGACCTTAACCTACACTGCTCTAACGAAAATTATGTTCACACATCCTAAAAGTTCGTTGAAAAGGATACTTAGATATGTACTTTGATTCTCAAAACAATGACTATATATATATATATATATATATCTAAAAATGGTGTTTTAGGGTGGCTATATAGGGTTTTTCCTTAGTCAAACCCCATTTCTATGATCTCCACCTCCACGACTAGTTGGTTGTAATAGAATATGTGTGTGTATTGAATGTGTAATGCCAAGATCTAATCCTCTATATTGAAACCCTAGCATGAATATGTATGAGAAAGCAATGCATAGATTTGAGTAGGATAAGAAAGCATACCGAACTCCCAAGGCTAAAGTACCCCTACCAAAATCATAATTCATAATTTCTACCCCATGATTGTATCTCTGAATGCTTGAATATTGATCATGGTGGATCAAAGAAGATAGGATCTCTCTTGCTCCAAATAGATGTTCACAATGGTGTGTTCACAAAAATGCTTGATATCAACAATGGATTGATCTGCTATATCATCCTCTTGCAATCTTTCATCTTCATTTCACCATCATTTTCTTTCTTCTCAGTACTTCTTGTTGTAAATGAATGCAAAATGAGAGTCTTTATATAGAGGTTTCAAGGTGAGGCTCCTAGAGTAATGTGAGGACCCATAATTCAAATTTCACCTCAAATTAAGGTCCAATCACAATAACCAACTAAGGAGGGAAAATAACTAAATTAATTTCAAATTAAAACCCTTCCTTATTTAGATCTCAAAGCCCAACATTAATTTTAGGACCCTCCAGGACCAAAATTTGAAAAGGGGGATCAAATATCATAGAAGGTCAAGGACAAGCTTGACTAGACCTAGCTTAGGGTCAACCTTGACCTCAACCTAGGTCAGGGTCAACCTCAACCTTGACCTAAGGGTCCAGATCTAGCTAGAGTAGAAAACAAGAGGTCCTAAGGATGCACAGAGACATAGAAATGATATTAGAACAAGGTTTAGTGCTAGAAATAAGCACAAAATCCTATGATGAATATGATGAAGTCCAGGAGGACCTATTCCTAATTCATACCTAGAAAATAGAGCTATAGAACAGGGCAATTAATGAGAATCCTTGAGATCCTAACCCTAATTTCACCTAGAATGAAATAATCAATTGCAGAATGCATCCTAAATGGAAGTCTATCATGATAAATGCACTAAAAGAGGGTGCTAAACTGATCAATATAGAAGTGTTTCCATTTTAAGATGATACACCTACTACACCTCCCTCTTGTCTACATTATATTTTTTTCACTTATCAAGCTCATAAATGTTGAAAGATTGTTGAGTTAAGTATGCGTAGGGATATTTCTCATAGTCTTTAACCTACACCTTCTATGCTTATTTCTTCTAATTATCCTATTTCTAATGGTCAACCACCTCTTGCATCTACTAGTCATCCTAGTATGGTTCTCCCCCTAGTGTGGTTCCTTCTTCTAGTATGGATCCTTCTCCTAGTGTGGTTCCTCCTTCTTCCTTTTAGCTTCTTGTTTTTCCTCATCTTGTGCCATAAAATGGTAAGGAACCTATGGTTGTTGATACTCCTTCATCTTCTCAACAAATCTCTATTAAAGTAAGTGCAACTGACATGATAGTGAACATCGAAAGAATTATCAAGCTCATGTTAAAACTCATATGAATACTTCACATCAGCCCATGTTTGTAGAGGAAGTTAATCATACTAATGATGTGGAAAGATTAATATTCCTATTTTGAATTCTATTGTTATTAATCTAGATGAAGAGTATATTTTAGATGATTATGAGCATGATATTATTGAACTTGATGTTGATTTACCTAATATGCTTTCTGTGCAGCTTACGCTTACATTTACTCATGAGCTCGGTGACTCTCTTGAGGGTCCTTCTTTAGATTTATCTATTGTTCCTACTATGTTGGATATAGATTCTATTGCAATTTATCCACCTTTTCTTATACTAAGTGAGATAGGGGAGAAGGGAAACATGCTTGAAGTGAGTGCTCTAGTATAGTAGCTTTTTATGTAATTTCTTGTTGTTATGTTCTTCCTTTGTATCATGTTTTCTTAATGTTTTTTAAGACTAATTTATACAAACCTTATTTACATTTTGGTCCAAGGTGAAAAAGGAATAAAAAATGTTGTACTCATTCTTCTATTTGTATCTCACCTTTTCTATATGTTTTTCTATGTTATGTTGCACATGTGCTATTGTTTGTGCATGTATCCTTGTCTTGTCTTCTTGGATTTTCAACATGGTAGCACTAATTATTTTTGGCATCCATGATGGTTTTCCAAAAAGACTCTTCTCTGTAATTCTCATGCCTCTTTCTTCTATTGTGTTGTAGTTATACTTCCTTAGGGGGTTGATGATATTTCATACTTGATATAATATTTACAAGTTATCATATGATCATACTGACCCCAAAGTTAGTAGATCACTTTGTGATAGTTATATATGTTTCATGTCTATTTCTCTTCATTTATCTTCTCCTAGGGTCATCTCATAGTGGAAACATCTCTCAATGACTATAAGTATACTTTGTGAAATCCATTGCTCCTATTAAAGTATTAGCAATGACCTTAACATGGGGGCATACACTCTGCTCATTTTTGCATTCCAATCATGTGGTAGTGAATAAAAATTCTAAGTATCACTTGGGGTACTTTATCCCTAGATGCTTAGTATGCTTCCTATGTTATCCTCAAATCTATGCATTACTACTTCATTCTCTTTTTCAATGCACACATCTTGTGAATCCCTTTATGGATTATGCACAACCTTAAATAATTCATTCTTCATGTACACCATTCAATGCATGAAGTAAGAATCCTTCACATTGGGTCTCTTATTCCTTTACATACCATATGCTAAATCCCATCCATGGGTAATGTATAACAATTTGTTAAGTCTCATACATTGGTAACATAGTCTTATTGGACCTTGACATGGTGATATTAAGAAAGTTGAACAATAGGTGGACCTTCTAATGGGTTAACTAGAAGGTTACCACCTTGTTAGAATATTTCAATATCATATTTTAAAACATCTCTTTCCATGATTCACAATAGGGTGGGTACTCTACTAGGAAAGATAATCACTCCTCTCCTCTTCTATTCTTTTCAGTCAGTGCTTTCTCTCTCACTATGATTTGGGAGTTAGAAAAGTCTCAATACCTTGGGGGCTTGATGGTTTCTTTGTCTCCTAGATCATAATGAGAGTATCTTATGCTTTTTGCTCTACTTTACCAAGAGTTTGGATCAAGTCCATACTCTCGCTCAAGTGGGGGCTAAATGTATCATCTAAAATTGAATGCACTCCAATTTAATGAATTTTTAGTGCCTATTTAACAAAATATCATCAATCCCTTTATACCTTTACCTCTTTCTTCCCTTTTTTCCCTTTATCCTAAGTGATATTGGGATAAAACCTAATAGATCCTCTTTAAAGCTCTTATTTTCATGGTGTTAAGCTTGAGGTAGGATCTACCCTTCTAGGTCCTCCATTCTCTTCATTTATTCACTTGGAATATTTTTTCCACATCGAAATGGCTATATATCATACTTTGTGCCTAATTTATGGGATCTAGAACCTATTTTGGGATCCTGATGGGATCCCAAAAGTTCTAGTCCCTAGTTGTCAGGGGTGCAGTGTGTCCCTGATGGGACAATCAAGGCCACAGTGTGCCTCTGATTAGGCACTATTTTGGGTTCCCTATTTAGGTCCCATGTCTAGATAGTGTTAGGGTGTTACTTCTTAAGCAATTAATCCTATGAGAGTTAGTCAATTTTGAGCTCTATAAAACCCTTCAATTTTCTCCATTTTTCATCTAAAACCCATCAACTTCATTCACAAGCACCCACACATTGGAACTAAAGTTCAAGCACTTGCATTCAAGTCTTCAAGCATTCATTCAAGAATATGTCCATTGAAGATCAAGGATTAAATTACTCAAGCAATTGAATGATTTTATCTTCAATGTCTTCTTCAATCTATTCAAGGCCCTTTGTTGCATCTTCTACATCCATTCATCTTCATCTTCTTGATCCAAATCAATTAGTGAAGTGAGAAAATTGCATTCAATTTAAGAGATCCTACTATTGTAAGGTGAATTTTTATATTTACTTTACATTCATGCTATTTCAAATATTTTAATTCAAGGTTAATTCCTAAACTGGGTTTGACTGAGGAAAACTCCCATCAACTACAAAAACCCTTTTTTTATTGTAGGCTAGAGATATTGAATCGAAAAATAGTTTGTAGCTATGAATACCCTTTTTGGCTTTCTTCATAACTAAAAAATCAGAATCAACATCGCACACATTCCATTAGGGCTGATTGGGCTATCCTTGATCATCTAGTTTACCCTTGATATATTGTCGAACAATTTCTGGGTTTTGTCCCTTGCGCAATTTCATGTCCAAATCCTATGATTTCCATTCATTTTGATCACTACAATAAACATAAAAACATATCATATAGTTGTATTTTCTACCTTCTTTATTCTTTTAGTATATTTACTTATATCTAGCTTTAGCTTCTTACATCATCTAGGGTTTTCAAGGATTTGGGTACCTTTTCTCCTATTCTTCCTAGACCTAGTTTGTATTAGTGGTCCTTACTTTTTTTGTTAGCACTAATCTCTATAGACCTAGTTCTTTAGAATTAGGAGTGAAAGGACTCATCTCCTTGACTTCAAGGGGAGGATAAGACCTTGAGCCAAAGATAGATAATGGGATAAATAAAGTAAAGGATAAGACCTTAATTAATGTTCTTGAGACTAAAAATTCTTCTCAAGGAGAAATCAAAAGTTTTGAATATTTAGAATGCCTTAATGTCTTTGAGATTTGAAAATACTGGACACTTGAGTATAAAAAATGTCACTAGCTTCAATCAATAATAGACCTTAATAAATTAACCAAGACTAGTTTCTTATTCCAAGTGGGAAAAATTAAGTCAGATTAGTACCAACTTAAGGATTATCGAAACCCTTCAGAGATAGAAAGTGCATACCATCAAGTACCCTACAGATAACTTTAACACAAAACCCTAGTTTAATTATTTTTAACTTCAACACTAGAAGATCAATTGAACAAAAAACACAATCCTTGTGATTTTTGATAATCTAGATATTGTATGAAATTTCAATCTATCAATGGTAATATGTATCCGAGATAATAATGTGTTGAATACTAATGAAGATAATTTACACAACTTTTGGAATAGAAAACAAAGTATTTAATTAATTTCAAAAAAGATGTGTACAATTGAGTTGTGATAGGTTGCAATATCTACACAAAATCTACACAGATCATATGCTTATGTGTTATGCATTGTTCTTCAATTGACAGATTTAACTTTTGCTAAAATCTATCTATATCTATCCTACGGTCCTCATACCTCTTCTTATAGAAAATGAAGAGGTGCAACAATTAGCTTCAGACCCTTCAAAAATAACTAACTACAACTAATTGCACAACCATACACAAAATATTTACACTAAACAAAAAGGAAAGACCTTCTTAATCATAGTGGAAGAAGGCTATGAAACATTTTCAACATGTCATTCAAGTAGGCATGCTCATCTGGATGGTTATCACATTCTTCTAGCATATGTTCAATCTCTACGTTCTCCTCTTCTAACTTGAGCTCGTGACATTCATGTGAGCCCCAATTGATGATGCAACTAAGAATGTTGTGAATATATGTAAAAGAGTCATATCAGTTGTTATATTGTCATTGATGTCAAGTCTTAGTTGATTACACATTACGCTAACTCAGTAGACTACTATATCAATTTAATTAATGGAAAGGATTTGAAGAATGTATGTTGAAGACAAAGTTGATAAGTATGATATAATTGGCACTTGAATGAGTTGGACAATGATAATGTAATGTTTATTTGATTGTTTTAAAAAAATATAATATTAATGTAATGTGTTACACAAACTACACTGAGTGAAAAGGTTAAAGAAGGAAGACATCATTCACAGAGTGACTACAATGTTTATTGAGTAGTTGGCTAAGCAAGTGAAAGTTTAGTGTTAACCAAGCGAGTTCAATATTTCCCGAATGATTTTTTACCTAAGTGAAATGTTATGTTCATAAAGTAATAGCAAGAAGAACAATTTTTTAAAGATGGAATCTAAAGTTGACTTTTGGTGGAAATTAAAGAATGTTTGAGAAGTTCAAAAGTGTGAGTCAAAGTTTGTTACAAGATCAACAAATGGAAAAATACAATGAAGATTTGATGATGGAGGTTTAAGAAGGATAAAGATGAGCACAAAGTTCTATGAAAGTTTTATTTCTAAGTGGCTACATCCAACGAATCTAATATTGACGATTTTGATTAAGTGACAATAATTGGAAGAATTTGAAAGCATGTGGACTACTATTTAAGGAGTAGTTGAGAAAGTTTTTTGGCTACCGATGTTGTTGATGGAGTTGTTGATTAAGGAGATCAAAGTGAAATTTTTTTGAAGAGGAAAGAAGAGCTAGGTGAATCAAGCAGAGAAGAACGAGAAGGTCAAGTAGAGTTAAGTGAAAGAGTGAAAGTGTGAATGATCTAAGTAATTCATTAACTGAGTGAACCTAATAAGTCTATGTTAGGATTAACCATGGATTCAAAATTATGTTTTGGAACTTGGGAATATTGACTTGAGTGGACCTATCACTACAAAAAGAAATTATGGTGAAAAATATTTCATCTTGTTGAAATCATATGCCTTTGATATGTTTAGATGGTATAAAGCTAGAGTTGAGAATAAAACTAGTAAATCATTGAAATGTTTAGGATTTGATATAGGTCGTGAGTTTATGTCTATTTAATGAACTAAATTTTGTGTTGGGAATGGTATTAAGAGATATTTGTTTGCACCAAGGACATCACAACAAAATAGTATTGCTGAGAGAAGAAATAGATCAACTATTTACTATGCAAGGACATTGATGATTGAAATATGTGTTGCACAAATGTTTTGGAGAGAAGTTGTTAGTATTGTTTTTTATACTCTCAAAAAAAATCATTTGAAGAAAGGACAAAAAAGAAAACCTTATGAACTCTAGTATGGTCATGCACCTAATGTAAGTTAATTCAAAATCTTTGGATGTAGGTGTTATATTTACAAGAATGCAAGAAATGGTAAATTTTATTCAAAAGAAGATAAAGGTATATTCCTTGGCTATTCATCTCAAGTTAAATCTTATAAATGTTTGAACAAGGCTACCAAAAAAATGATTGAAAGTGCAAATGTAAGGATTAATGAGTTTGCATAGAAGAACTAGGTGGAAAGCAAGAAGTGTAAGAATTTTCCTTAAGACAAAATTCACCAAGAAACTAAGAACTCAAACACAAGCACAACTGTAGACTAGAAAGAGAGAGTATGATCAGAATGATGATATATTCATTCAATATACTTTTTAAGAGTACACTAGGAGTGCTTGTATATAAAGGCCTCTGAGATACATCTAGAATTTCTTGGAATCAGCTACATGATAAGTCATACAACCAAGCACATGTCCACCAAATATGGGTTATCCTCCATTGAGCACAAAAGTAAGTGTGATGATGACAGGATAAGCCTACGAAGGTGTAACATGCAAATAAGTGTTGTAGACAACATGTGCTAAAAAGGGAGTGTGAATAACTGTGTTGTCTACATGGAAACTTAATGAATGATGCAAACTCTAGTGTTGTAGACACCATGTGCTAAAATAGAGTTGTGTACTTCTATGTTGTCAACATGACAACTCAAAAAAGTGCACAAACTCCTAAGTGTCTCACAAAATAAAATAATAAAATAATGCATTAACCTAAGTAAACTTAAGTAAGTGTAAATAGTAAATATGTATTTACACCAACACCCCCCCTTAAGTGCAACTTAAGCTTGTGAAAACTAGGATGAAATGCAAGATGGGCCCAGCTACTAGGCCATGTTATGCAAGATGGGTCCCAGCTACTAGGCCATGTTAGGTACCCATTTACATAATGAAAATGCAATCTCTCATAAAGCAGAGAAAGAGGGAAAACCTCATGGGAAAAATCCTCCCCCAAAAAGGGAGATGAATAGGGATGCATGGATGGATGGAGTAATCAAGACCCCCCCCCTCCCCCATTACAACATACATCCAATATATACAAAAGTGAAGAGTGAGAAGAACTAGACCTAATAAGAGGAACAAGTCCCCCCAATAAGAAAGAAGAGGAAGAGAGACAAGGTAGTCCCCCCCCCCCCCAAATGAAGAATGTTTGTTAGTGAAAGCTGCTCCAAGCAAGAAGCTAGTCCAAGAGTGCAGAATGACGTTCCTCCCCTTTTGAAGAAACAATGGAAAAGGTACAATCCTAAAGATGTACGGTGGTCCTAAAACCTACTCAAGTATCCCCATGCTAATACTAATGGTCGCCCCTTCCAACTGTGCTGAAAAGAATGAATGCAGATTTGGAAAGGATGTTTGTTGAACCTGTTCCAATGAACCATCTATCTCCTCAACTGAGAAAGAGACCTCCTACAATTTTTATTCATAAGGATCCATAATTATGCCAATCTATAAAGATTGATCATGTAGAGAATGGATATGAGGGTTAGAGTGAGCCCTCGCAACAATTGTAGAAGGATCACCTTCATCAAAGAGAAGATGTAACTCCTCAAGGTTATCTCCCAAGTTTGCAATGTGTGACTCCATGAACAAACTTGCAATGTCTGCCATGTAGTCATCAACTAAAGCTGGAGCTAGAAGATGAGATTTACCATGCTATGCTAGACCTTTCACTGTGGCAATATAAGCATCTGGACTAGACTGATGATGTGACCTCTCACTACAACTTTCGATAGAACCCCACGTGTCTAAATTTGTTGAAGCACTATCGCTTGTGTCACTATTAGTTCCCATAGTGTATGAAGTGTGGAGAGGAGTAGAGGATAAGCTGGTTGAACTTTCCTAAAAGTGAACATCCTTCTCCACAAAAATATCATGAGTCTTTGGATCCATAAGTCTATATGCCTTAGAATCATCTTCATACCCAATGAAAGTACAAGGCCCAGGTGCTGGTGCCTTGCATCCCCTGGAAGATATCTTTGCCCATGTTGGACAATCAAAGACTCTGAACTAACTCATAATTGGTTTCTTCTGCACCATGCCTCAAAAGGAGTCTTCCCATTTAGGGCATTATGAGGAGACCTATTAAGTATGTGAGTGGCACTATTAATGGCTTCAACTTCCAGTGTTGGATCAAGAGATTTGGCCTTTATCATGCAACTTGCCATGGATTTGAGAGTCCTAATACTCAGTGTTGCAACATTTGTCTTGTGCAGACTGAATGCTAATGGATTATGAAGATCAATTCCCTCTAGTTTGCAAAAGTCCTTAAGTCTTTGATTCACAGATCTGTTCTCATTTTTCACCCATAGAACCTTGATGACTTTCCTTGATTTGTGTTAAACATGAGTCTTAAAGGCTTGAAGCTTATGAACCACTTCAATCTTGTGATGAAGGAAGTAGACCCATGTGAATCGTGAAAAGTCATCAACAAATGTGAGGATGTAGCAGCCTTGGCTGACTGAAGTCACTGCAAAGGGTCTTACTAAAACCATGTGAGCCAACTGGAGAACAATTGGAGCTCTTAAAGACTTCCCTTTATCATGCTTCTCCTTGAGATTCATATCCACTGAACATGATAAACACTCACCCTTAGAAAATTTGATATTAGGTAGACCTTTGACCATGTGTTTTGAGGAAAGTTGTTGAAGATGGCAGAAGGCAAGATGACCAAACTACTCATGTCATAAGTTGATTTGTGAAGTAGAGTGAGTTAACAAGGCTTAAGAAGGAGACTTAGGTACAAAGTGGGAGAAGGAATAAAGCCTCTTACCATCATTGACTTTCCCCACTGCAACCAATGAATCATCTCGAAGACTATGCACCATCACTGAATCTCGAAGGAACTCAACTTTGTGACCATTTCCAAGGTGAGTGATTTGGTAAACTGTGAGGAGATTGGAGCTAAGGATTGGAACATAGAGAACATATTTGAATTCCATACTTTCCATTTCTACATGTCCTTTTCCTTCAACTTCCATTTTAGTATCATCTCCCATCAAGATGTGCAGTACCTGTGACTGCTTCAATGAAGAAAAGTCTCCCTTTGAAGAACCCATGTGGTAAGAGGCACCTGAGTCAAGTATCCATTCTAAAGAAGAACTTGTGTTTTCTATAACTACTTGTCCTTTACCCTTTGAAGAGATTGGAGTTGAATCCTTAGAAGTACTTGGCACTTAAATCTTGTTCTTCCTGAGTAGATTTTCTAACTCAATGATTCTTTTAGTCTTGCAATGATGCTCGTCATGATTTGGTTTTTTGCAATATGCACAAAAAAGTTTGTCCTTATTTTCATTACTTCCCTTCCTGTTGGAAGAAGAATTGCCTTGCTATGAGGAGGATTGTTGTCTTAGATTATGATTTCTGCTTCCACTGCTTCTTCTTCTTGTTGCTAGAACTTTTCCCTCCTTGACTTGATTGGTGCTCATCACTAGCCACCAAGGCTTTAGTCTTTGATGTCATGAGAAGTTGTAAATCCATCACGTGAGATTGTTCAAAAATCAACATCTCTGAAATTGCATCAAATGAAGGCTTATGGTAAGCAGTTCCCATGGTCAACCTGTGAGTATTAAAACTCGAAACAAATGAAGCATACTCTGAAGGTAGCCTCTTCAGGATGTGATGAATCAACTTGTCATCCTTCATGGGATTTCCAAAATCTTTAAGAAGTGTCCTATACTCATTGGCTTTGTTGATGTAATCTTGAATTGTGTCAAAGTCCTTTGGATCTAAGAGAAGTAGATCATCCTCAATCTGAAATCCCTTTTCTTCATCCACCATACCATACAATGATTTGAGTTTGTCCCAAGCTAGTTTGGATTCCATACAACTGGCAATGTGAAAGAAGGGATATCTATGTACACAACTCCTAATAATTCCTAAAGCCTGTTGGTCTTTTTTTTTTTCCATTCAATGAGTTCTTTAGCATCAGTAGGTTTGGTAATTGTATCATCAACAAAAAGACTGTAACTTTTTTCCATTAATCTACTCCATGTAATATCTTTCCATGTAGAATAATTGCATGAAGTTAGAGGTGGACATTTAAATGAACCCATGATGTAGAAAATGAAAAGAGTACAAAAGAGAGACATGAGAACATAGTACAGAACCCCCCTTTCACTCAATCAAAAGACCCTCCCAAAAAAGATGCTCCTGGCACTTTATAAGTAGTGCGTGTACAATGGGCCACTTGTCAAAATGAACAAAGTGGAATTTTTGATTTTGCTTTTATAATTGCCTTTTGAAGCCTAAATTTGTCACTAAGCACTATAACTTAGATGTACAACAATTCTAAAAAGTAATCAAAGCATTACAATGCAGAAAAAGCCCTAGTTTTGAAAGTGATAAATTTGTCCACACAACCCTAGAATCTGACTATAGATCTAGAAAATAGACAAAAAATAATGCACTTTCAAAAAAATGCAACCCGAAAAAGTGACTAGATGTGCCTATATGGAGCATTTGAAGTTGCAAAATTCAGGATTATGTAGGTATAGTCATCAAAAAATGCAATTTCTAAAAAATCCTTGCACCAAAACTAGAAAAGAATACCACCACTAGAAAGTTTACAAAATTCTACCCAATTTCAAAAAAAAATCACCTAAATTGGAGTCTAGATGACCAAGTTATAGCCTTTCAAATTCAGGCTACCAAATCAAAAAGCAATCTGAAGAGCGGTCTGAAAGGTAAATTGCGAGCTTAAATTTGACAATTAAATTACCATCACAGTAGTTCAAAATTGCTTGGGAATGACAGTAACGTGGCTGTCAATTTTTTCCCATGCTCGGTTGATGTTAGTGAAAAAAGACTAGTTGAGTGACATGGCAGGTGATTGGGACGTCCGTATGGTATGAACTGTACATGTGGTAGAAGTATGACTATACGGCTAGTCATGGTGGAAGATGATGTGTCACCGTATGATAGTTTATGTGGACAGTGATGTGGCGATGTATGACAATCTATATGTGCTGCATAGGTGGCAAGCTGATGTGTTGGTCTGCATGGACTATACATGTGGCACTTACTAAGTCAGCCATCATGGCCGACGTGGTGAGAGGTTGTTATCCGTGTGGCAGAAACTAGAGCGTCTATGTGGTGTTGGAGACTGTTTGTGGCAGAGTACAGTGCATGTGTGGCAGAATCTGGCTTTGCCGCATGGATTGACCACCGCAGGGCTTTGATGTCAAAACTTTGGTTTTGCGGGGGCTAGAAATAAGGTCTCAATGCTAGAAAACCAATCGCTGGGCTAGAATTTCAAATAGTGGGATGCCGCAAAAGCTACCGCTAGTGCGAGAATATCCATCAGAATCTTCGAAGAGCAATCATTGAAAATTAAAATGTGACACTGAATTCCTTAAACAAAATCCCACATTGAGGGGAAAGTGCATTGAGCATTATTTAAATTGAAGCTGTTGCAAGTTCAATGCAAACAACCTCGCTAGAGGTTGATGTGGTCAGGCCGGTGGGTGTAAGGGCTATGCCAGATTTGTGATGTTGAGACCAAAAAATGTTGAAACGATCAATGAATGCCAGAAACTTGGTGATGCCCACTACGTGAAGCCTGTTAAAATAACAGAGGAATTTCCTTTGCATAGGGCCGAGATCTTACAAGCCGGTTCCTACAAAAAAAAAATTCTTTGCCACCTGCCTAAAGGGAAATTTTTTTTTTTGAAATAATACAGTCGAAAATGCAGAGAAAAAAAATTACAAATCCAAAAATCAACTAATGAGATTTGCAAAAGACCATACCCGAACTACAAATTTGAAGCTGACTTTTGGTGGAAATTAAAGAATGTTTGAGAAGTTCAAAAGTGTGAGTCAAAGTTTGTTACAAGATCAACAAATGGAAAAATACAATGAAGATTTGATGATGGAGATTGAAGAAGGATAAAGATGAGCACAAAGTTCTATGAAAGTTCTATTTTCTAAGTGGCTACATGCAATGAATTTGAGATTAATGATTTTGATTAAGTCACAATAATTGGAAGAATCTAAAAGCATGTGAACTACTATTTAAGGAGTAGTTGAGAAAGTTTTTTTTGGCTATCGATGCTATTGATGGAGTTGTTGATTAAGGAGATCAAAGTGAAAAGTTGTTGAAGAGGAAAGAAGAGCGAGGTAAATCAAGCAGAGAAGAAAGAGAAGGTCAAGTAGAGTTAAGTGAAAGAGTGAAAGTGTGAATAATCTAAGTTATGAGATCAAAGGAAAGAGATCAAAAAGAGACTGAGCAAAAAGGAGATATGATTAAGCAAGGTAGTGCTAAACCTAACAGGTCAATTTATACTTCTAATTTATAATCATTGTAGTAGAAAATTCTCATTAACTGAGTGAACCTAATAAGTTTGTGTTAGGATTAACCATGGATTCAAAATTATGTTTTGGAACTCGGGCATATTGACTTGAGTGGACCTATCAGTGCAGAAGGATATTATTATGGTGACAAATATTTCATCTTGTTGAAATCATATGCCTTTGATATGTTTAGATGGTATAAAGCTAGAGTTGAGAATAAAACTAGTAAATCATTGAAATGTTTAAGATTTGATAGAGGTCGTGAGTTTATGTCTATTTAATTAACTAAATTTTGTGTTGAGAATGGTATTAAGAGATAGTTGTCTGCACCAAGGACACCACAACAAAATAGTATTGCTGAGAGTAGAAATAGATCAACTTTATATTTTGCAAGGACATTGATGATTGAAATATGTGTTGCATGGATGTTTTGGAGAGAAGTTGTTAGTATTGTTTTTTATACTCTCAAAAAAGTTCATTTGAAGAAAGGAAAAAACAAAAAACCTTATGAACTCTAGTATGGTCATGCACCTAATGTAAGTTATTTCAAAATCTTTGGATGTAGGTGTTATATTTACAAGAATGCAAGAAATGGTAAATTTTATTCAATAGGAGATAAAGGTATATTCCTTTGCTATTCATCTCAGGTTAAATCTTATAAATGTTTGAACAAGGCTACCAACAAAATGATTAAAAGTGCAAATGTAAGGATTAATGAGTTTACATAGAAGAACTAAGTGGAAAGCAAGAAGTGTAAGAATTTTCCTTAGGGAAAAATTCACCAAGGAACTAAGAACTCAAACACAAGCACAATTGTAGACTAGAAAGAGAGAGTATGATCAAAATGACAATATATTCATTCAATATGCTTTTAATGAGTACACTAGGAGTGCATGTATATAAAGGCCTTTGAAATACATCTAGAATGACTCGGAATCAACTACATGATAAGTCATACAACCAGGCACATGTCCACCAGATATAGGTTATCCTCCATTAAGCATGAAAGTAAGTACAATGATGAGAGGATAAGCCTACAAAGGTGTAACATGCAAATTAGTGTTGTAGACAAAATGTGCTAAAAAGGGAGTGTGGATAACTATGTTTTCTACATGACAACTTAGTGAATGATGCAAACTCCAGTGTTGTAGACACCATGTGCTGAAATAGAGTTGCATACTTCTGTGTTGTCAACATGACAACTCAAAAGGTGCGCAAACTCCTAAGTGTCTCACAAAATAAAATAATAAAATAATACATTAACCTAAGTAAACTTAAGTAAGTGTAAATAGTAAATACGTATTTACACCAACAAGAAGGAACTTAAAGATTACAAAAATTTCATGTATTTGTATGAAGAGGAACCAAACACACTACGCAAGTTAAAACCAAGAGCTACTGAGCATCTAAGAGTATTACCCAAGCACCAGACAGTACAAACTAAATAGGAAGTTGAACCTTGACCTAGTGAAGAAAATGTTGAAAATTAGAGAGTTGAACCTATATTAGAAAAATACTTGAGGAAGAATCATTCTCCTAAATAGATTATTGGTGATAGAAACATTGGAGCATAGACAAGAAGTAAGTTAAGAGATAGTACCTATTTGATTTTTTATTTTGAACCAAGAATAGTAAGGTTGCATTGGAGAATGGTAATTGGATAAATGCTATGAATGAAGAGATTGATCAGATTGAAAAGAATAATACATGGACATTAGTACAGAGACCTACTAACAAGAATGTAATAGGAACAAAAAGGAGTTTTAGAAATAAGTTGAACAAAAATGGAGAAGTGGTAAGAAATGAGGCAAGACTAGTTTTGCAAAGGTTATGCTCAAGAAGAAGGAATAGATTATGGTGAGACTTTTGCACCTGTGGTAAGATTGGAATTAGTAAGAACATAGTTGGCTTATGCTACCTACAAGAAGTTCAAAGTTTATCAAATGGATGTCAAATCTAGATTTCTAAATGGAATACTTGAAGAAGAAGTCTACATTGAACAACTTAAAGGATTCATTGAACTAGATCAAAGGAACATGGTTTGAAAATTGAACAAGGCATTGTATGAACTAAAACAAGCACTAGGAGCATGGTATGAAAGGTTACATTCATATTTGGGTATGATTGGATTTGTTAGAACAAATGACAACAATAATTTATATTTGAAATGTGAATATAATTTGTATTTGAAATGTGAATATGATGATATGGTGTTGATTGTTGAGATATTTGTGGATAACATTATATTTGGAGGAAATGGCATATTGTGTAAGACATTTTTTGATCAAATGAATACAAAATTTGAGATGTCTATGTTTGGTAAGATCAAAATTTTCATTGGATTACAAGTTCATCAAACAAGGAATGGTAAATATGTTATTCAGTCTAAGTATGTGAAGGAAATCTTAAAGACATTTGGTATGGATGAGTCTAAGCTAGTCAGCACACCTATGACTAGAGTGAAATTATTAAAGGAAGATATATCTATAGAAGTAAATGAAACACAATACAGATCCATGATTAACAAACTACAATATATTGTACATAGTAGACCAGTTATTGTACATGTTGGTGCTATAGTTGCAAGGTTTTCATCTAATCCAAAGGAGACACACATGACTTCTATGAAGAGGATATTCATATATCTAAAAGGAACTAAAGATTTTACCCTATGGTATTGTTACTAAAATTTTGCACATGTGTAAAATTTTAAGTATACATGCAACAAGAGTGCTTTTCATTTCATTTAAACAAAAAAATGTCCTTGTATTTATTTACTTTTAAATATACATTGATGTTTTCAAAAAAAATGAAATGATTGATATGCTGAAAATCTCACACAAGCCGTGAGTATAGCTAACTAATCTTCTTTCATAAAGAGATACATAAACAGAGAAATACATATGCATGAAAGAAATAAGAATAGAGATAACCAGTCATTGCCTGTTGCTTTGACTGGTTATGCACTCTCTCTTTGGTATAACATAATCTAGCTTCGAGCTCCATGATCTCCAACAGCTGCAAGAAAAAACATGAAACAACTGATGTTAGATCCTGAAGGATCTAAGCAATGACCGCCTATCTTTACAACTATACATGCTCTATCTATTAATGCATTTCAATACAAAAGAAAATAAGTTGAAAAGTTATATGTGAGTGTCACGAGCTAGTGCTTGAACCTCATAAACTAATATGTTACAGGATTATTGACATCACAAATTGTGAATATGCACTTAGTGCAAAAAGGCATGAAAGATAAACCAACAAGGGAAAACTGTGAATCATGTTGAAAGTTTGAAAGTTTGAGGAGGTTTCATCGCAAATGTAAACATGCTATGAAAAGCTAAACAAGAATCAAAATAATGTACAACATATGAGACAATCTAATTTAGTCTAAAAGAGAGATCTTGTAACCACATGCTGACTGCATAATTTGGGTCCAGACAATACATAAAGAAAAATGAAAGTGAAGAATGCACATATAATAGAAGCAAAGGTTGGATACTGTTTGTTCATCACATTATTAAAGTATTGTACCAAATGTAGCATGAGAAAGATTTTAAAAAAATCAAAAAAGTAAAGAACGGGGCATGATGGATTGACTTCAGGTGGTAGAAAAATTTTCTATGTGAATGATCTTCCTGTGGACATGCCTAAATTGACAAAGCTTATGAATAAAATTTATAAATCTTATAATTCTCAGCAATATCCCATGGCTGTCTTAAATTTCATCCTTCCTACTGTAACATATGATGTTAATATAACTTCAGATAAAAGGAAGCTTTTTCTTCTCGGTGAAGGTCCTATTATGTCTGCTCTCAAGTTGTCTTTAAATAAGAGTTGTGTTTCCAGTGAATATACTCATTCAATAAATAATGTTGAAATTAGCTCAAGGGTGAGGGAGACTCTCATTTTATCAATACCATTTAGTAGGTCAGGGAAGCAGGAACTGTTCAATGTTGCAATGAATAAGCAGAAAGTTGAAAGAAATCCACAGATTGAAGAGAATCATCGCACCCAAGGAAGAAAATGCTAAATGTAAGAACCTACAAATGACATCTCAAGAAGATGATGTAGATACGAGTCTTGGAAATTTCAAATCTGGATGGATGATGATCTTCTACCACCTCAAATGAACCGAATGCCAAGAGGAGGGGATCGGTCTAGTGCAAATGGGAGGTTTTCTGTGGAGAAACTGATGAATATACAAAGTGATACTAATATGGAGGTTCAAATTTTTCGGGCAGAGCAAGAGGCTTACTATGCTATCCTTCATGGTTTTATTGCTCAATCTAATGTTGTTTCCTAGGTATTGACCTTTGTTCTTGTTCTTTACAGTTGCTGAGAGAAAGAGGGGTTAATCTCAAAGCTGAGGAAAGAACTAAGGATTACTGATATGGAGCACAGGGCACTGCTGGGGAAAGTTAATAAAGATGATATGTTGAAACATATAAGAGAATGCGGGCAGGGAACATCTAATCTACATAGATTCATATCGGTAGAGCCTTGATGTTTCAACATCTTTTAAAAAGAAAAAAGAAAAAAACCTCACCTGCGATGGCAAATGTTCCTTCTACAATGTGTTCTTCACCAGCAAAATTGGCATCTGTAGCAGTAGGAAGAGGAGTAGTTGGGGGTGCAAGAAGAAGGAAATCAAAAGGGATATGCTCAATGGATGTTTGATGGAATTGTGATGGTCCCGTAGAGATGAGTCATGGATCGGCAGAAAAAAAAAAATTGGCTAGAAAATACAACATGGAATAATAAATCACAAAACCAATATACAACATGTATCTTGTTTCAAAATGCAAAAATATACTGAATATATCATACAGTAGCATACGGGTTTTGAAAATGTTCATAGCAACAGCTTTATCATCTTCCACATGGGGTAAGATGTATAAAAACCCAAATCAAACTCTTTTTACCAGCATAAGCAAAAGGATCAAATATAGAGGCAAACAACAAAATCCCATTCGGGTTTTTTCCTAAAATACTTGCAAATTCACTCAAAGTGAGAAATCCCATTTGGGTTTCAACATACCCAGTTATAATGGGGAGCCTAGCCACAACAAGGAAAGGAAAAAACCATTTTATTGTGTCATTTTGAGAAGAAAATAAATCTCTGTGCAAAACTTTCTCACAAGACATACACAACAAAAGAATACAACAAGCAATATACAGGTTGAGTACCCACAAAAAGGAAAAGCTGTATGATGTTGTTCAAAAGAAGCTCTTCAGTGTAAAGCTTTCAATAAGCAAAACCTAGAAAATAAGACTTCACAATAATGACAACTCAAATACAAATGACAAGTTACTCCAGCAATAGCAAGTAAACCCTTCTCGGGTTTCAAAGTACTTTAATCTTAGGAGTATAGAAGGAAGCATACCTTCAAATCTTCTCAAAATCTCTGTGCATGAAGAAACTCAATAGATCCTCCAACAAGACAATATCAACTTCATGACGAAATCTCTACAAGCTCTCAGAAACCCTCTGTCAAGAACTACAGAATGAGCAAAATGAGATAGTTTTGGCTTTCTTCAACGTATTATATCATTTACCAAATTGAACAAATGTTTGAAATCCGCGGGTATATACATGGGAATGAAATGCCATGTGTTTTGTTTCAAAGAGGTCGATGCCTTGAAGTTTATTTTTGTAATGTTGCTTCATGTAACTGTATAGTTCTTGCATTACAATATCAAAGAAATAATATTTAAATGATTAGTAATAATCATTTAATATTATTTTCTTTTTCAAAATGCAAAAAATTAACAAAGGTATTATTTCCATTTATTTATTTTGCATAGGCATTAATTAATAAAAAATAAATGTTTTAATGACGTAATTATAAGTCATTGGATTTTTATTTTTTTAATTAATGCAAAAGGAATCAAATGAGTCATCTTTCTCCCATTATGGCCTTTAAGTTTTTGTAGACATTAGGAATCCTTCTAGGAGAGAATATAGGCTTTGGGGTCGAATTTGACTTTGTCTTGGTAGTTGGAGGAGATTTATTGGCTGTTAGAGTGTTTTTAGGGCAATTATCAGTGAGTCATTGGGTTCTTTATGAGATAATGGAGTTTTCCCAGGGGTAGGACTTCATTATGTGAGTGATTAAGTCCTCTTTTTGAGGCTATCTTTTTTGCATATGACCCAATGAGTTGGGATTGTACTTATTGAGTGAAACTCTCATTTTGGAGGGGGTTCTGATTTTATGATAGAGTTTGGAGACATTTTTTTTTAGTTCTAAGATTTATTACAGGATTTGCAATTCAATATTTTGGAGATATAATACCAGTAACAACACTGTGATCATGCTTTTTGGAGTTAATTGAAGCCTTTTCCTTTTTGCAAATTTGTGTGCATCTTTGAATGATTTGATAGATTAATTTGTGAATGTTTCATTGTTCCTTGTCTTTTTTGTCTCATTCCAGCACCTTTTTGTAGAAAAGTAAGTTTTCTTGCAAGTTATGATATGTGTTTATAGGTGAAATTAATCAAAGTGAGGTATTTTTTTGTCCTCCTTGTTGTAGTTTCAGTATTGAAAGCTTATCCTAAATCATTTGTGCAAGCCTGTATAGGAAATTGCGTTTTATGTATATTTTATAAAAGATATATAATCCTCTTTGTTATATGTGTGTTATATCTTCCTAGTAACTTCTGGTGTATCACCTCCTTAGTTTAAACTTTAGGTTTTAGGTTTGTTTTTTAGTCACTTCTTACCTTTTCCCTGCAAGTTTTTATTGAGTTTTTAGAGTGTTTCACTGAAGAATCCAATAGGATCCAGCGTAGAATCCAAAGGTTTCATTTCATTAGCCAGTCTCACATAGTGAAATGGCTCCCATGTTAAGTAAGGGTTACTGAACATGACTAGTTCAGTAGGGTGCAAATCTTGAAACTTAACAGGTATAAGCAAGATTATGACTTTAATCTTAAAGTCTCTACAAATGTTGATTGGGATGGTAATATTGATGAGAAAAAGCACAAGTGGTGGAGCTTTCTTTTTCAGAGAAAGATCAATTACATGGATAAGCAAGAAACAGAGTTGTATTTCACAATCTACTATTGAAGTTGAACATATTGCTTCTATAATCAATCGTTCAAATATTGTATGGATTAAGCAATTGTTGGAAGGTATGCAAGAAGAGATAATCAAGCATGTTACTATTTATTGTGATAACACTAGTGCAATCAATATATCAAAGAATCTACTGATGCATGAAAAACAAAGCATATATCAATCAAGTATCGTTACTTGAGGGAGAAAGTGCAAGAGAAACAAGTGAAGCTTGAATATGTGAAGTCTAAAGAACAAATTGTAAACATATTTACTAAGCCATTTACTAAGGATGTTTTTTATTATCTAAGAAGTAAATTGGGGGTCTTGCCCCTATCCAAAATTCACAAAGTGAAGATGTACAATGCATTAATTCATGGATGAACGGAAATATATTTGTGGAGTTGATGCAAGATTTCATACTTTAGGAACATTTTTTAAGTTGTGAAGATGACTATGATGAAACTAATGTAAACTATACATGCAAGGTACAAGGATGACTACAAGGTTTTGTAAGTTTCACATTGGAACTTATAACAACCTTTGGCATTGATGTCAAAGGGGGAGATGTATACCTATAAGGGAGATCATTAGAAGAATACAAAGGAGGAGAGATTCTACAAAGAAGAGAAGTATACAAAAGGGGATAATACAAGTAGAATACTGGTGAAGAGAATTTGTAAGTAAGAATATCAGTATAGAAGGAGATAACCCAAAGGGGGAGATGAGATAAGTGAGAATGAAAGAATGTTATACAAAAGGGGATTAATTGATTATTTCCTAAGGGGGAGATGTTGGAAATCTACTATAGAAAGTGAGATACTGGGGGGTGGGGTTGAATCGGGGTCTATAAAACTTTTCACACTTCAAACATGAAACATATTTGATATCTTCACATAAACCCTCATTTGAATAGTTATCTCATATCAATGTAACCATATACTTTGAATATTTATCTCATATCAATGTAACTATATACTTCAACATATCATCATATCTAACTTCTAACTGCATCAATGAAAACACATAAACACATAACACATTAACACATATATTTGGTATCGAAGAAACCCTCCAAGGTGAAGGTAAAACTATGGTGGGGATGACACCCATAAAATCTTCACTATTGCAACAATAAAATTGTGCATGTTAAGGATACAACGTTTGATCACTTCTTATGATCTACCCTATGAGAGGTATGCCCTATTACAGGCTAAACAAACAACTAAGTTCTACCTTGATTAAAGGATTTTACATTGTGGCTAAGTGACTACTCTGTTAGGAGATTTACAAAAGCCTGTTTAAGCTACCCTATTAAGAGATTTGAACCCTGAAACACTTGTCAGAATGTTCAGTACCTGATCCTTTGATATGCATTATAATGTTGATAATATATCTCCTCTATCCAATTCCTTGATCACTTCCTTTGATCTGATGTATCTCTTAACTCTATAATTCACTGCTTGGTTGCCTCTATTCTTATCTTGCTAATTCACCTTGACTTAGTATATTTTCACAACTTCTTTCATCTCTCATGATTAAATTAGGGTGTACCCTTCCTTTACAATCATCTCACAAAGTTTCTAGATCTAAATAAATAATCTATAGATCTATCCCTTTTGTCACTTAGTCCTTCCAATTTTTTGATTGGTTAATTACCTTTCATAAGGATTGATGATCCTTTAATGAATGCATAATCAACTCCTTGAATCTCTCCTCGATCCTCTAAACATACTTCCAACTCGGCAAAAATAATTTACATATAATTCTATGCAATTAAAAATAATTATACAGAACTATTTTACTTGACTTCTATAGTGTACTGGTGCTTGGCCTTAATAAATTTCATTTAGTATCCCTTAGCTCAAGTGATCTTGACCTATGTTGTATTGCTCGACATAAACTTCTATCTAACTCGGCTCCTTCATTACTCAGCTTGAACTATTTCACTTGGTGACATTAATGGTGTGTGCTCAACATATACAATTACTTGGTTTTAGCTAAATAAGTACACCACTCCATTTATTTATTTGTCCTATTGAGATGGCTTGGTCATAGCGATGACCAACCAGCTATGCCTAGAAAATGAGTGTTTGACACCAATAGACAACATGTCTTGGGGATTCAACAATCTCCCCCTTTGACATTAGTGGAAAAAATACTTGGTCATGATCAATATGATCACTATAGAAAAAATGTCAAAATAGTAAACCTTAAAAATTATAAAACTACTCCCCCTATGAACTGACTTCATACCTTACACTTGGAATTCATTATATACATGCACTCTATGTTCATAAAAAATTTTGTTCTCTATCCATCAAAACTTCTGATATATATTCCCCCCTTTTTTTTGTCACTCATGGTTGCTAGGGGGTAGGGATCAAACCATACTTGTCCAAAAATGGTTTGTGAATCTGCAATATCATCACTAGAGCATTATCCCAACTAGTTCTTACATATTCTAAAACTTTAATCTTAATATCTAGCATAGCTACTAGATCTACCAAGCTATTAGTTATAGAGAGATTTGGATCTCTTTGCACTAAATCCTTAGTTGATATTAGCTCTCTATATATAACCTCCAAGTGAGGTATCAACATGGTGTTGATTGAGATAAGCTTAGCCCTTATTTTTCCATCTACAACCATCAACATAGCCAGCCTCTCTTGGGAAAATGACAACTTATTAAAATGAAATGAACTTGAACTTGCATTCATGCTCAAAGTACTTTCTGAATATTGTAAATAAGCTTGTAGCTTATCTGTTGCCTCCTAATTTTACTTAATAAAATATTTAAGATCACACAATGTCTTATATAAATAAAGGACATTCTTAACAATTTCTTCCAAAATATTTACAAGGTTTGAAAGATTAACTTGCCTTAGTGTAATTTCTATGGAGACTTTCTCCAAAACTTTCCTTTAAAATTTCCTCGCTAACCATTGCATCAATTTCTCATTAGCATCTATGTCAGATTTATTTAGCTTATCTACAATCTAAACTAACTACTCCATAATGGGTGCTTGTGGATTGAGATTTTCCACATTAACAGTCTCTAGAAAAATATCTTTGATCTAATATAATACCTTCAATTCTTCTTCCTTTATTTGTTAGGCTAATAACTCATATAAAGTTATTATCTAATCATAGGTTAAGTTATTTGTGTCTCAATCTAGAAACATAATAACTTCATCAATTGTCACAGGTTTGTCAGGTGACTTCACCTTATTCTTCTTGATCCTCTTACCTTTGGAGTCAGGGGTGTTGGAGCTCAGCAGTGCCAGCTGCAAGCCTCATGTTTGGAGCTCTAATCTTAGTCCTCAAGTCATTGATTATTTAGCCATGGCCTCCTTAGGCTTGGTCCCTATTGGTTTGAGTTCACCAATGGAAATCAAATGTCCTTCCTCCTTTGTTCCCTCAATGAGAGGTCTTAAGGCTATTGGTCTTCCATCACCAATAGTAAATTTCTCTACTTGATCATCTTGGTTTATTTCTACCTTCTTTTCCTCAACATATATATTTATACTTCCCTCTTGTGCCTTTGTTCCTTCATTTACTAGCACATTCTATTGCTTAGATCAATGACATTATCCTTGACATTTTTTTGTACTTGACCATTTGTATCAATAGGAATTATAGATGTATCAATGATATTAATAGTTATGTGTTGAGATGTCTCTTGACCTCCAATTTATGGATATTCTATGATTTGAATAATGATAGGATTGGGGTCCAATAACATATCTCTTATTGGCTTTAGATTAGGAGCTTGTTCCTTCATTTCTTGCTTAGTCTGCCCAATATTTTATGGCTTAGCTTCAGCCCCAATCACATCTATCAAAAAATTTCCTATGGGTTCATCCTCTATTGTGACTATACCAATATGCTTCTCACTTTCTTGTTCCATTTGATCTATGGTCTCTACTAATTACTTGACAACATCATAGATATCTTCTTTATTATCAAGTTTCATTTCTCTAGTCTCCTTTTCTTATTCATCAGTTTTCACCTTATCATCAAGCATTAGACCAAACATTTTCTTGCATGTTATCCTTCTTTTCAGTACAACTTTAATTTTATTTTTCAAAATCATATAGGCTCTTCTTTTTGATACATTTTTTTTAGAATAATCCTTTAATGTTGTAGACATATGTTGTTTGCCTAGATCAAGCATTACTTGGGCTAATGTAGCCACCTTCATCTATCTTTTTGTTGTTAATTCCATTTCCATTTAGCATCAATCTTATTATACTATTCGTTAGGTAGTCCCTAGCCTAATTCAATTGGTGTGTACTTGAAATTTTGTCATGTCCCCTGATTTGAGTAATATAATTAAATTATTATGAATAAATAAATATATTATTTCTTAATGTTATAATATATTAAAAGAAATATTGATACATTATTAATGGTATAATATATTATTAAAGAATAAATAATAATATATTATTGATATAATAATAAAATGTTATTAAGGTAATAAGGTAATATTAAATCATTATTAATAAATCAAATAATAATATTTTTATAAAGTAATACTACATTCTAATTATGTAATAATATCATATCATGTTCTAATAATCTAATATAATATAGCAACGTACTATATTAATAAAGTATTATAATCTAATAATATAGTTGATATATTATTGAATTAATATATTTTATAATATAAATAATTACGTGATATCCCCAAAAGTTATGAATACAAAAATAATTGTAAATAAGGCAAGGGAAATTAAAACACACCTTGTCATGAAAAATAGTACATGCATACTAGTTAGGATCTCATTTGCATTTCATTTTTCTACATCATCCATTACATTACTCACCTTGATGCACCAACACATGCATGAACATCCATATATGTATTAGTACTTATGCATCTACATACATGCATATCTATACACATACACATGCCTACATTCATACATCATTGCATATACATAGGAACAGGCATACATGCTCATATCATACATATACACATGCATATATCTACATACATGCATTAGCACTTACATACAGATATCCATGCTCATACATATGATCACCTCTTAGCATATATGTCTAATACACATGATGGCATCCATATGGCACCCTTGGGATGCACATGTATCAATACATGTTACAATGATCAATGCTCTGATCATTATAATCTGTATAGATATATCCATACACCAATGATGCATGTTGCTCAAGTATCACATTCTGATGGACTATTAAATCCATTATTGGGTGTCACTACTGATATATGGGATAAGTGAATCATGATCGACAAGATTACTTATAATAATGAATAATGATTATTATGAGCAATATACATTATTCAGCCTTGATGATTATTGACACTTGATCAATTTTATTACTTGCGATTATGTCATGACCGTGCCTTGACAATGGTTAGCACTTAATTGCATTATGCTTAATATATCATTTACGTTGTTAACTAATAACATCAACATACATGACTCTACAATGTGTCTCTTTAGATATATATATATATATATATATATATATATATATATATATATATATATATATATATATATATATATATATATATATATCCCATGCCAGAAGATGGGGAAGGGACGGAATATATATTCAATTTCTCCCTTTTGTGGACTTATGGGGTGGACTAAGAGAGTGTGGTTGCTGACACAACCTTCTAGTTACAAGTGCAGGAATTGCAATAGCATATATCAGACACAACACAATTGTTGAGCACATATTTATCTCTTTATCAGTGATGGCTTTAAGCATTGTAGATTGCATACATAATAAAGTTATATCAGAGATGACATAATGCAAGTGGCCATCCCATCATCACCAACATATATCATAAAGCAATAACAGAGTTGACTTGAAAGGAATATGCATGTTTCACAACAAAATATAATAGAGAGAACCATAGCGTCACCTGAAGCACTTGAAACTAGCAAACTATTGTGCAAATTCACAGAGTACCCTAATCCTACCAAAGGGGACATTACAAATTCACCATCATGTCAACAACAACTTGTTCTACTATTTCCTTATCAACCTTTCTCAAGGTATCATACTTTATATAATTGATCCTAATAATCATGTTGTGCTCCTTAAATTTTGACATATTTCATCAATATTTTGAGGCTTCTTGTGTGTAGCCACTTTGAATTGGCTCAAATCAGCATATTTTTTCCTCTCTGCCTCATCTTCATCATAATTAGGTTTCACTATCAACCTTCTTCTTGGTTTCTTCTTTGGCTTGTTCTCCTTGGCCTATACAATAACTGTTATCTTTTTTTTAGGACTTTTCTTTGTAATAGGCTCAAGGAGCTTTACTATACCTTGGAGGCTCGACAACTAGGGTGCTAGCTACCTTGGATCTCTATCTTGTTACCCTTGGTGGTATAGGTAATGTAGCGTCCCTAGGTGGTCTTGTAATTAGTCATAACAAGAGGGATTTTCATAGTGTTCTTATCACACCAAACTAGCATCTTGTTAGGATCACTCTCCTTGATCCAATAAACTTAATACCCTATCAGAGTAAACATCATTCCTTATGCCACCATAGGCTCTACATCTTATTAAAAATCACCAATGTCCCTCAATTACATTATTGTCTTCATCTAAGCAACTATGTCTTTACTAAGTATTCAATCACCAAGAATATGCTTCCTTGTTGTCTTTGGACATACCCATACAAAAATTAGTATAACTTTTTAATAAGAAATAAAATTCTTGATCGCTCCAGTGAGAATGGGAATAAGTAGTTTCTCACTAAGTTAATTCAATCTAAGAAAGATCCAACAGTTAAATTGGGAGATATGTCCCCCACACTAAGCCAAAAATTTTCAAGACAATTATTCCTCCAATTTGACTGTCATCAGTCACTTTTCTTCAATGGAATGCATGACAAAACTATGAATAAGCACCTACACACATGGGGGAATCAATATACATTATTTCCACCATCTTTCTCACAACGTGGAGACTTTATTCAACGTGCAACTACTATTTTCACATCAAATCACCCTAGAACATCCTAGATGAGGGTTTATAGCAGTTTTCAAAAAAATAACAATAACTTTCACTATACTCAATGAAAATTACTCATTCCAAAACCAAACTAAAGGTTATTCAATCTCCTTTCCAATGCATATAAGGTTGGACTACTACACTATTAAAACAATGCCAAAGAATCCACATTTTCAAACTGTTATACAGAGAAACATCACAAAAAATTGTAGAATTTCAAACTTTTATTGACTCTTCTTCCAAATCTCGACCACCACTTCTCATGGCTTGAATTTACATTTATTTTATAGAATTTTTATCCTCCTTGGACTGAAATCCAACCACCCAACCACCTATCAACCATATTTTGGTTAGTTTCCCACTTACTACTAACTTGGTTGTCTACTTGACAATTTGGTTGTCAAGTTAGACATCATTTTCCCTTTCTTCGCATTCAATATTGGACATTTAAATTGATTTGATCTTATTCAAGACCTTTACACCATGATTTAAATAATTAATAATCAAACCCCACATACTAGTCGGACTAACCCTTACAAATTTGCCTCAAGGCCACATATGTCTTATATGGAAAAGTTGAACACTTATCACAACTCAATGGCTCTAATGGCCATGGAATAACATAAATGAACTTTTAAGGTCTATTAAAATATCAAATGACCCTTGATGGCCATTTTTACTTCAACTCCACCCAAGGATCTATTAGTGACCTTGGTATGTTTCTAAGGTATTGTGCCTAATCTTGGTGCCCCTACACCAATAGGAGTAGGATTGGTAGCCATATTCTTCATATTTTTCTTCACCTTTGGGTCTACCACAACAACTTGTTTATCCTTGGTTACCTTGGGCTCTACAACTACCAATTCTTTACCTTTATCTTATTGTTCCTCTTCTTCTTCTTCACTACTCAAATTCTCTCATTTCCCTTCTAAGATCATCAATGGAGTTTCACAAAATGTACCTTTTAGGTTCTTTATCATCTTCTGTCTTTTCCTCTCTAATTTAGAAACATTTGTTTGCATTAGCATTTTCTCCTTCCATGTCATAAATTAAAAAAGGGCCTAGCCACAAGGCATTAAATTGCCCATGCTTTCCTTTGTCCTGATCTTTGACATCCCATTTTAACACCCTATCTCCAACTTTAAATGATCTCTCAGTTGATCTCTTATAATGAATAAATTTGACCTATTTTTTTTTTTCAAGATTATTCTCCAATGATGATCTTCTAATCTCATCTATGTCAACCAATTTATTTATCCTTTCTTCCATAAAGTCAATGTCCCCAAGCTTCTCTTTTCTCATAAATTTGTATACTAGCAATAGATTGTTTAAAGGGAGTTTAGCTTCTTTACCATAAACTAGATTAAAAGGAGAGAAAATTATGGACTTCTTTATTTTAATTCGGTCAGCCCATTTTTCCAAATTCAACTTAATGTCCCAAGCCTTTTTGTTGTTATCAAGCATTATCTTGATGGTTTTTAATAGATTCTTGTTACTTGATTTTGCCTTACCATTTCCTTGAGGATGATATGGAGAAGATTGTGAAGTAAATATACAATATTTGTGGCAAAATTCAAAAAATTCATCTAATCTAAAGCACATATAGTTATCCATAATAAGCTTGTGAGGAACTCCAAATCTATTTATAGTGCTCTCTTTCAAAAAATTGATCACAACTTTTCTAGCAGATTGTTTTGTAGGTATAGATTTGACCCACTTAGTAAAGTAATATGTGGCCACAAGAATTTGACTGTATCCTTCACTTGACTTAATACTATTTCCTTCTATAAAGTCAATCCCCAAGATCTAAAAAGGTTACTGAACCTGCAAGGCCCTTGAAGAAATGACCCCATTATATTTCAATTTTCTAGAGAACTTTTTGATACACTTCACATTTTTTGGCATAGGAATGACAATCCCTGAGTATGTATAGCCAGTAATATCATACACACAGAATTTTATGGGATGTGGTCTTAGCTGAGAAGTGACCTCCACAAAGTCCCTCATGGAATTCTTTCAAGGTTACCTCTACTTGAGACATTTCTAGATAGAAAAGCAATATACCATCTTTATTTCTCCAATAAACATCACCTTGGATTAAGACATATTTTGATGCTTGTAATCTTACAATTATTTTTTAATTTTTCATCTAGATTATCATAACATTTCGTGTGTCTTAGAAGGAAGTTCTTCAGTAACATAAACAAAAATATTTCCATGAGGAAGGGGGGAGCTTTTGAGACAGGAGGCAGGAAGAAGGAGAAGGTAAAAGACAAAATGAGGAAAAGACAGGAAGTGAAGTGGCACCTCCCCCTTGAACGCTGACACAAAGCCAACTTTGATGGAGCCTCCAAGGGCAACCCTGGATCGTCGGGTAGTGGAGGTGTGGTTAGAAATGAAAATGGAGACAGTATTGCGGCTTTCGCTCTCCCGTTGGGTTTCCAAACAAATCTTTTTGCGGAAGCCAATGCCACGTGCAATGCTGTTAAATTGGCTTTTGAAATTGGGGTCACCAATTTATGGCTAGAGGGGGACTCGAATAACATTATTAAGTGCATTAATGGCAATTCGTATCCTTCTTGGACGATTGCAAATCTTATCAATGAGACAAGAGAGACACTTGCCAAATTCAAAAAATTCCATGTCACCCATACTTTTCGGGAAGCAAACTTGGTTGCCGACAGGTTGGAAAATATAAGGGTCGGTACAGACCAAAAAATGACATGGCTTCCTGGAACTGCTTTGCCGGCGGACGTCAAGTGTCTGATCGACTTGGAGAAAATCCAAGGAAGTATGGAGGATATCAAGTTGTAATTATGAATATGAAAGGGTTAAGATATAGGGGTACTTTTCATAATAGAAAAATAGGTATTTGTTATCCTTCTTTGATTAATTGCCATTCTTTTTGGGTGGTTTATTGCATTCGTTTCAGTGGCAACAACAGAGTTATTTTTCTCTACTCCTTGCTTAATCTCGGCGGCCCTTTCCAGTCTCATATTGAAGAGCTTATGAGTAAAGTGGGTGTGTAGAGTGAGGAGATGGTGGGGGAGAGATGCAGAAAGGAGCCGGTGGGGGACTTTGAGAAATGGAGAAGCAGGCCGAAAGTTTGGGAAAAGGTGGATGAGGGTGGGGTAACCAAGTATCTCATGAAGCTGCATGGTTACTATCAGGAGGTGACTAACAGTATGGTGGGGTCCTAGAAAGAGGGCAGGGTTAAGGTGAACAACATCAACTTTCAACTTTCAAATAATGGAGGAGGTTATCGCACCTATCACCGAGATCCCTATCGAGGGTTTCAAATTCTTTAGGGATAAGAAGCTCTCAGCTAATGCGGTAAGGGATTTTGTGGAGAGTGAGAAGGAATTGAAAGAGTTAAAAAAAATTGACACCTACTATGTCCTTGACTCCATGAAGAAGCAGTGGAGGTATGTGTTGAAAGCTGTTATTGAGTATATCACTTTGGACCCAAGGTTTGATAGAGCCCGCACCCACCACTTTGTTATTTTAAATCATTTCTAAAAGAAAGCCAGAATTTCTTTTCCTTTTTATCTATTAACCTCTATGAGTAAAGCGATGGACAACTTCAAAAAGAAGCCCATTGCAAACCCGACACTGCATGAAGGGCTTTTGCTTCTTATCCAGGAGCACTTCAAAGCTCAGACTATTAGTAATGCCCCCCCTCAGACTAAGACTATGGAGTCTGGAAGTTCTAGTTACTCCTTTGACTCGGATGACATTCAGAGCCTCAGTTCTAAGAAAGGTGGAGTCTCCTCCTCAGGGAAAGCTACGACTATTAAAAAATCCCCCTCCCCCATAACCCCAGGTAGAAAAAGCCCTAGGGATCTTAGGAAAAAGTAGGCAAAGAAGGTTGAGGAGGGAAGTAGCGATGATGAGGAGGATCTAGAGTCTGAGGAGGTGGTGAAGGAGATGCAGGAGGAAACAAAGGTCGATAGTGGAAGGAAGAAGTGCAAGAGATAGAGTCTGGAGGATGTGTGCTCTCATTATGAGGAGACATCTATGCTGCCCCTTTCTCTTGTCCATCTCCACCTTGAGGAACAAAAAGAGGAGAAAGTTGGGTATGCGGAAGGGGAAGTGTAGACCAATGACATGAGGAAAGCGTGGATTAATTTCAATGTCAAGACTGCCAAAATGGGAATCTTTAGGGAGGCCATGAATCCCCAAATCCTAGTGGATAATCAAGAAGAGCGGTAGCTAGAAGAATTAATTGATCTGGCGATTGTGGCTATATCGGACAGGGCCAGGGAGACAGGGATGAATCTTTTAAATAATGCTCGCAATAGCATGATTGATAATTTCAGATCAATCAAATGGCTTTTCCACGAGCTTGAGGAGGTTAAAGACCAGGTGAAACACATTGAGGCAACAAGGGAAGGAATGGATGAAAATAGGAGGACAGATTCGGCTGATAGGCTCACTCTGGCAGAACAGAGGATACATAATCTGGAAAACTACAATCATAACCTTGCCAATCAGATGTTTTCCTTGTTAAGTTCCATCAACAACAACATCATCTCTCTCATGGGTTGGATCAAAGACAAATAAATGCACGATGATGAGGATGGTGAAGATAGAGACAAGGCCAGAACAGAGGTTGACCCTACAAAGGACAACTCCACTCCTGCACAGGACCAGGGGAATCAAAGAGGGCAACATATGGAAACAGAGGAGAATCAACAGGCCTTTGAGGCTACTCAGGTGATGTAGGATTTGGAGCGAAAGAACAAGGAATAACTCTTGCCTATTCTTTTGTTTATTGCTGTCTTTTGGCTTTTTGTGTTGGCTTTTGGCTGTGGCTTTGTCTATTTCCTTTTCCTGGTCTTTTCTTAGTACTTTTTCCTTTGGCTGGGCTTAATGCTTATTATCAGCCTTTGAACTTATACTTTTTTGGCTGGGCTGTCACGCTTATTATCAGCCTTCTATGTACTAACTTTCGAGTTTTAGGTTCCCTATAAAACTTGTTTATCTAATCAAAAACATTTCATGTGTCTCAAATAATAAACAACTTCTTTATACTAGAGACAATATTCAATACTAACAACTATATCTTCAAGGCTCATTTAATTCACTTATACAACTTCTAAGCATTAGCCATGAGCTTTTCTAATCCTTGGTCTCTCATCAATTTTATGATCTAGATATTTATGTTGAATTCTTGAACTTGGTTGATCCATCTGCATCTCCTTTGTGTGGTTTTTGTTTTTCTAAATATATCTTTAACACCGTCATTTAACACATATACAATCACTCCAACTCTAACTAGATAAGGTGTAAAAGATTTAACAACTTTTACCAATGCATACGATTGATTCTCAATTATGTCATAATTCAATTCAAAACTTTGCAAACTTTTTCTAAAGAATGCAATTGATTGTTCATGTCTTGCTTCAATCTTCTACAACATCAAAGCGACTATAGTATGGTAGGAGGAAAAATAAAATATTTAAAAAGATTTCTTATAATTAGGTGATTTTAGCATTGGTGCCTACTTAATTGCCCTTTTTATGTAAGATAAATATTGCAATACTTCATCATCCCACACAACATTAGCTCCCTTCTTTAATATTTTCAAAATTGGTTTGACTATCTTTGCAAGATTTGAACCAACTCTTCGCACAAAGTTAATTTGCCCAAAAAATGCCTGAATAGCCTCAACTATTTTGGGGACCTTTATATCATCAATTGTTGTCACTCTTTTAGGATCTATCCTAACTCCATCCTTGGATACAATATGTCCAAGGATCTTCTCTTTTGTGACTCCAAACTGACACTTCTTTGGGTTTAAAGACACTCCATATTCAAGGGCTCTTCTAAAAAAATTCTTGAAATGGTTACAATGATCCTCTACCCTTTTTGAATAAGCAGTGGGGTCATCCTAGTATACTAAAAGATTAAAATCAATTAATCCTTTACAGGAAACATCCATAACCCTTTGAAAGGTAGCCCCTACATTACATATGTTCCCCATGGAGTGGTAAAAGTAGTCTTATATTGCTTTGATTCCTTCATTTCACTCAATTATAACCTGAGAAGCCATCCATCATAGATAGAAGTGCATTCCCTGTTACTTTTTGTAATAGTGCCTCCATGTTGGGTAGAGCATACTTGTCCTTTTATGATGAAATAATTAAATTTCTAAAATTAACACATAATCTAATGTCTTCATTCTTCTTCCTTACAAGGACAAGACTGGAAACCTATGTAGAATGTCTGATACGTGTAATGATCCATGCATCTCTTGTCTTAATCAACTCTTTCATTTTTGGGGCCAACATTGGGTTAGTAGGCCTTTGCCTCCATCTAAAAGTCTTTGTATTATGGCTTTAGAGGTATTTCATGTTAGAAAAAATCATCCCTATAAGCTTTTAGTTCATCATAAGACCATGCAAATACACGTCTAAATTTTCTTAATAAAGAGATGAGGTACGATCTAACCTTAGGAGTTAGCCTTTTACTAATGAAAGTTTCCTTTGGTGAGTATTCATTTCCAAGATTAAACTTTTTAATTTCTTTTGGTGTAGCAACATGCTTATAAGTCTTAAGGTTTTCGTGTTCAAAGATTCTTTCAAGTGTTTGTGATCCCTTTGGCATCTTATTGGACTTGAGTTGAACAATTTCCTCTCCAAACAAGGTCTCTTTACCATCTTGAATTTCTAAAAATTCATTCCAGTCAATGCTTTCGTCCTAGTATTTTCTTTTACATGTTAGAAAGTCAAGAAAGTCCCCATCATCATAAAAAACTTGCCAGTTGTGCATATTGGTTGGTATGGATGACCTATTTTTCATTTCATTCTACACAATTTCTTGTAATGGAATGCCAATCTGCCTGATAGCTAGATTATCCATCACGTCAGCTAAAAAATTATCATTTCTATTAATCCATTTTATCAAAAAAGCATCAAAGAACTCAATTAGGTCCCAAACATAGCTCCTATATTGCTTCAATCTAGGATTTTTAGTGGTAAACTGACTTCTAATATGAGACCCTATTAATTCATAATCACCCATGACTGACAAGACTTTAATCTTATGCATTTTAGCCATATTCAATCCTAATATCAACACTTCATAATCAACAATATTTTTAGTTCATTCAAAGTTCAATAAGAAAGAAACCTAAAGATCTTACCAGAGGGAGATGTAAGAACAACTCCTCCACCATTACCTTCCCTACTACAAGCTCCATCAAAATGCATTTTCTAGATTCCATTACTAACCATATGCACTAACACTATGAGATTACATTTATCCTATCTTAGCCATTCATATAGAGATGACCCCAAAACCTACACATGCATGTAGCCATTTATATAGAGATGAGGGCAATCCCTACACTGACACTATAAGAATTCTAATTTATTACTTCTGATATTCAACTAAATAATACCAAATAGTCAAAAAAAATATTATAATGTGAATTTTCATTATTTAATAACCTTTAGATATCATTTTTGAAAGAAATTAGATTTTGAATTTAATCATGTGTATATACACATATGTTCTCATTAACGAAGAGAGCTTTAAATAAATACTTTAATAATAACAGTATTGCACGAGCCCTCACTAAGAAGAGTCTTACCTTGTAAGCTCATTCGGTTATGGCCCACATCGAGGGTATTCTCATGGTAATTAATACTCTATATATATCTATTTCTACCTATATAACTTCCCTTCTTTAATTATTCTTTTATTTAACACATGGTCCCTTATTCCTCCTCTGTTGAATGAAAGTAATGTAATTGGTTATTCCTCCTTTGAATGGTAATTATAAACTCAATATTTTGAAAGAAAGTCTTTTCCTTTGTTTATCCTCCGCTCAACAGTCTAACATACCATCCACGTGGATTAGTTATCCTTCTAAACCTTTATCACCACCTTGGAACACACAATGTTTGCTAGTCGATATTTGTGTCATTTTTTTTGTATTGGTCCTTTTCAATAATATTTCTAAGAATCTCCTCTTTCTTATTCTTCTCCTCTTCACTCTTAATTATATAATGCTTATTTAATATATGGTGAGTGGGTAGGGGTCACTCTTTGTTACCCCTACATTTGGTTACTTTGTAGACATTAATAAATTAATTTTATTGATTCATATTAGGATTACCATAATAATTGATATATAATTTGATTAATTAAGTATGTAGGGAGTAATATTGATTAATGTATGATTATTAATCAATAATCTATATATTTTTTATCCATTAACTATTACTTATCAATATTGAGTAGAAGTGAACTATTGTTATCTATATTGATTATTATTCATAATATGTAGTTTCATTAATTAATACATTATGAAATGGACTCAAATATTTAGAGCAATACTTTAAAATAGTACACACACACACATATGATTCATATTTTATATTATTCATACGCCAATATGGCTTATGGCATAAAAATCATAGATCTTGCATTAGCATTTGTACTCTTTGTGGTTGTGCTGATTAGATTCATTTTGTGGGAGGCTTTTAAATTCTATTGTATACCACATTATTTGGTGAGTGATCTACATCTTATCATTTCTCAATGTTTTATTTAATACAAATTCATTCCACATTCAATATCTCTTTTACTTTACTATGCTCGTTTTCCATATTTCTCCCCATGCATAATTAATATAGTTTTAATTATTTTTTAACACTATATTTAACTACTTGGTTGTTTGGCACTTGGAACCCTTCTAATTATGTGAGATGGATTCACTTGGGCTTCTTATTCTATAGATGCATCTAGATGAAGTTCCATACTTATATACGTACTTCAAGGGATTTTCCACAAATGGTGTGCCAGATTATTATTCTCACAAATTATCCTAAAGCTTCATGTGGGGCTTGTGTAGTACAATTGTTATTTGGTAATCACAACTTTATTAAGTATCTATCCACAACAATAATGGATCCTTGTGATTCTTGCCTCTTATACATGTTCACTATTTTTGCACAAGCCTTTTTGTGCTGTAGGTACTTAATTGGTCATTTAGAAAATGTATATTCTCCTTCATACAGTAACTGTAAACACACAATTTTAGTAGATATGCAAAGTATCTTCCCTATCAACATTATGAGGTGTATTTTATTATTTATGCTAATGCTTCCTTTTTTCTTGGAGTGAGATATGAGACACTCTTGAATTCTTTTTTCATGGAGGAATTTTTTTATCCTTATTTTTGTTGGTCTATAGAATATTTAGCTTGTATTTTTCAACTTACATGGGTGCAGTAGTGATGATAAGATCACTTGCACAAACTTATGTACCATATATATTGTTTATTAAAGTTTGTTAATACCTTTTTTTGGCATCTAATAAGTGTTCGAGTAGTTTTATCAAGGGCATTCAAAAATATTATTTTCTTTCTGATCTTGATCACATGTTTTCAAAGGAGATTCTTTAGTTAGAACACCATATGAGTAATCTTTAGATAGTTGTGTACAAATTCTTCATACTTAAATGATGTTACTCATGTTCATTTTCTTCTAAGACATTGTTTCTTAGGATTCTTAGCACTTCACACCTTTCTCTCCTTTGGAGAGGAGTTTTCTAGTACTAGATTTTTCTCCTTTTCTTTGTTTGTTGGAGATTTCATTGGATTTCTACATGGTTAGCTAATCATACCTTAATATTTTTATGGCCCATCATTTTTTATATTTTCGTCATTCTTAATTCATCCCTAAATTAAACTTAATAAGGGGTATTGGTATCAATAAGGTTTTATATCTCTAGTAAAGATCTTGTATGTAACTAGTTCATAGTAGAAATTTATTCACATGACTTAAGTTTAATTAGGTCCTATATGTGATTCAAGAAGTCTAAGTTGTTTAGATAAGATCTTGTCTTGTCTTATCATTATTTATTCTTGTTAATTATGTTATTAAATATTTTTTATGTTAGTTATTTCAACACATAAGTTTAAGACACTTGTCATGATCTTGTTTAAGCTTATGCCCCTATCTTGCCTATATAAGGAATATACCTCTAACATTGTAACATATCTAATATCTACTAATCTTGTAGTCATTATATTTTATTCTCAATTCAAGGAAATACAATCTTTTATTGTTGCTTAAACACGAAAATAAAAATCATACTCATTGAAAATTAAAAATCCCTACTTCTTACTTAAACACAGAAATAAAGTAGATGGAAATAAGAAATCACAAGAATGGACATAAATGTATTGAGTTAGAATAATAAAAAATGTGAATGATAATATTTATTTTAACAAGATTCCTTTTACTCAAGAAATTATAGGTTTCAAATATTGTTTCAATATTTTGGACCTTCTCATGTTGCATCCTCCTATAGAAAATATTTCCCTTGAATCAAGTATCTATTGGTGTTTGTGTTTCTCATCTTCATCTCCCTTACATCTATGACTACTAGGGCCCATTTGGTTCATGGATTTGAACATGAATTGGAATTTTTAATTTTGAAAAATTTCTAATCCGTTGTTTGGGTGCACAAAATCGAAATTGGAATTAGAAAAAAATATAATTTGGTATCCCCATTTACCCTCAAATCTAGGATTTGGCATTCCATCTAAACTGGTGGAATTGCTCCAATTCCCATTTTAATTCCAATTTACTAAAAGCTTGGATCAAATATGAATTGAAATGATTTTTTTAAATTTTTTTATGTCCACCTGAGATCTTGTTCTTGTAGCTTTGCATCATATAGAGAGCCATGAAGAACTCGTAACCATGATACAATAGATCATAGTGATGGTAGACATGGAGGCCTATACCCCAACACACTCTCAACTTTCTCACACAATAAAGCCCATAGAGGGAAGGGAAAATAGAAGTAGAGCATCTATCAGAATGAAAAAAAAAAAACAACAATCCACATATGTGTGCATGGCTTCTGTAGCTACCCAAAATGATTGTGTAACATCAGTTGCATCAAAGGGAAATTTGGTATATGTGGGTTCTCATAGTGGCACCATTATCATATTTGAGAAAGGCACATATAGGTTTGTTGAGTTTTCCAAATAGAGTGTCATGCCTCCATAAATGCTCTTGCCATTGAGGAAAACAAGCTCTTTGGGGGACTCCAAGACACCAAGATGAAAGTGTGGAGTCGTCATTCATCCAAGAGTTTAAAAAATATTGACAAATTTCCTCAATGTACAGGACTGTATTATAAGGTCCATTGAGCTTGACAACTATGTGAAGATTCGATGCCACCACAATAGATTTCGGATTAGACATGTCAATGTTGTTAGTTGCCTAACTCTTTCTCTTGAAGATGGGATCTTGTATTCATGGTCATGGGATAAGATGGTAAAAGTGTGAAGGTTGTTTGATTTTGAATGTGTGGAATCCATCCACGCTCACAAGGATGTAGTGAATGACATTTTTTGTGCGAGGAAAGGATGAATTTTCTTCACCACCTCTGTTGATGGCATCGTTTGGGTGTGGAGGACTGATCATCATCATCATTAAAGAGGACATAACAAACATGGAGATGAAAAAATTGCAGGTTTCCCTATAGATTCAACTATTGCGGATATGGAATGCTAGATTTTTTGGTTTGAACCAAACAAGTTCGAAATATCAAATATTTCTTGGCTTTCAACCAAACAGTCCTAAACTAAATTCCCAAAACTGTAATATGGATTTCAAGTTCCAGAATTCCAAATCCACGATTCTGAATGCCAATTATCAAATCAAATTCCAGCAACCAAACGGGCCCCTATAGAATTTAAACTAGTTTTCCATCTTCAAAATTGGAGATAACTCTTCTAATGGTATAATATGTTTTCCAAATGCCTATTTTAGATAAGAAAACAAAAAAACTTATAAATAGTAGTTTCCTCTAGTAGTTCCAACTAATAAGAAACTTCACTAATCCTTTCCAAAATTTTGAGAGGTCCATTAAAAAAGGTGTTATTTTAATCTACTTACATTAATAAAAGATTGTATGTGTAACTCTAACTTGTAAATATCATGTCCACAATCTAAATACATGAGTCAATTTTAACTTTTGAAGACTTTGTGTTGCAGGAGGACAAATTTTTATAGTTGGTAGTGCTTACAATTACTCATAACTGAAGACTTTGAGCTTCAGTTGTAGGTATTTTTATTAAGTCTAAGAGTGTATAGTAAGAGACTTTGTGCCTTACTTGTTATTCTACTTGAATCCTAATTCAAAAATATCAGAGGAGAGTTTGAGTTCCTATACTTATTCCAAAAAGGATAAAAAGTTAACTACCACCCTTGGTGTTGTTCTTATGTCAATTCTAGGGTAACTGGTATTATTGTAGCAATAAGAAACTTTTTGTTAAGTTGGAAAGTTGTAATTATATGTGAATCATTTTAGAAAAAAGAGGAATGGATTAAGAGAACCACTCTTTTTGTAATCTTAGTTAAGTTCATGTTGAAGACACACATGGTAAGAGGGGAGCCCCCCTTATTGTTGAAAGTAGCGAAAAATCTCATGAGATGTTGGGTAAACTCACAATTTTGTAAGTTGTGGTTAGAGTGACCTATACATTTTTTAGCCGGCATGTAGCAATACAAAATTTGTGTTCTTATCTTAGTTGTTGCTGCTTCACACACAGTTGTTCTCTATAAGGCCAATGATTCACAAACTTGACAAATATGATGAACTGGGAGATCCAATACTTATTATTTTGATAGACCCATTGGTCTAACTACTCGATTTTGTTTTGGTCTTATAACTTATATGGTTAGGTTAGAGCTAGAAGAGTGGTGGCTATCCATAACATTTGACTAGCAACTTGTGTTCTAATCTTCGTGTAAATGCTTTATTGTCAATATTGTTTTTACAACCTTTCTGTATAGCATATGTATTTTGGTTTCCCCTCTTATTAGCTTATCTATTTAGTCTCTTTCTCAGTAGCATGTTTAGCACTTAAATTTTTATCATGGAATTTGGCTCTTTCCTACCTCACCCTATCTTAAGTTGTATGATCTTTGATTTCTATTCTTTTTATGAGGATTGGATTTTTTTCTTCAGCCCGTTTGGTTGTTGGTATAGGAACATAAAGTTTGGAATACGTTTTCTATTTTATGTTTGGTTCGTTAATTGGAATAAAGAATAGGAATACATATTCCCATTTTGCCTCTAAAATGAGCTTATACCCATTCCAAAAAATAGCTGTTATTGGAATAGCCATTCCTATTCTCCATTCCTATGCTTGCAACCAAACGAGCCCTTAGTGGCTACGCTTCACATCTTTATATCAATCTTGTTGACCTTTTGTCTCTTGTCTCATTGTATCACTCGAAGCATAAATATATTACTCATACTATTGATTTTATCTTGTACTCCAACAAAACCCTAGCTTGTATTGATCTCCTCTAATTTTTTTCTCCCAAACTTATTTCTATATAACAAATCATAAAAATATAACATGTTTAAAATACATGAACTTTGGGAAATACGCACTAGTCAAACCTCATCCCTTTTAGATGTTGGGGACTTGCACTTAGAAGACTTGATTCCTAGTGGGCTCTTTGTGAGCCTTTTAACTTCACCAATAGACCAAAGACCCTTTGTCCAAAAAATGACATTTAGATGTTTGTAAGGTGATTGTTTTCCCAATTCCATTTATGTTGATACTAACTTGATTCCTAGTGGGCTCTTCGTGATCCTTTTAACTTCATCAATAGACCAAAGACTCTTTGACCAAAAAATGACATTTAGATGTTTGCAAGGTGATTGTTTTCCCAATTCCATTTATGTTGATACGAGATCCCTAGTTCCGAGTCATGTTGGCTAACCGTATTAGTCCGACCAATTTAAACCAAAAAAACTGCAGTCTCGGATTGAGAACTCCACGTGGGAAAAACAGCCTTCAATATCAAGGGCAATCTATCCATTGTTCTAACGAACTTCGAAGTCAATTACAATACATGGGAACAACAATATGCTCTTTCAATGCTTAAAATGAGATGCTCAACTTGGGGAGGGCTAACAAAGGGATTGAGTTTAAGAGCCGGATTAAGGAGTCCACACAGGAACCTGTCGTCTGCACTCTGCAAGGCTGAAATCACGATGGCCGGCAAAGTAAAAATAGCAGCTGCTCAAATGACCTCTATCAATGATCTCAATGCCAATTTCCAGACCTGTTCTCGACTAGTGCAGGTTGTTTTTTCTTTGGTTTTAGCTCACTTCCTTCGTGATTCCATAGTCCTATATGAATAATTCAATTACAATTATCCAAAATGGTTTTCTTATACTTCGTAAGTTTTCTCACAGTTTAGGTTCCTTGCTCGGGCTTTAAACTAATTATGAACAATCTTATGATATGTGCAACGTCGTCGCTGATCAAAAGTGTTTCAGAACTTTAAATCTCACAAATTTCAGATTTTAAATAATAGCAATATGCTTGAAAAATTTGCAAAATCCATTAATATGTCAATTCATTCAACCTATTAAGTTGTACGTTTTTACAATCTGAAGGTCTAGTGATTCGTCAGGAAATCAGGACAACAAAGGATTGGCGTTCGATACACACTTTAAATCCATTAAACATAAATTCAGTCTCTGATGATTCTTTTGATCTTGAGCCGGTGAGACACAAGGTTGGAATACTAGGCCATATTTAGTAGGACACGAGGGTTCAAAGCTCAATTCAGCAGTACAGGTGGCAGGAGGTTAGGCTATCTATCTATTTGTGCTACGGTTTGATTGTGTAAAATATTTTTAGCATCAATGTTTTGGGTCACACTACGTGATATATCATCAGGACAAAGAAAGAAAGTTCAAGGAGTTGTAGAATGGTTGGTTGAGCTCTCCTTCATCCAGACCATGGATCATGCAGTGTGACTTGAAATTTGATGTTAATTTATTTTACACAATCAATTCCAGAAGCACAAAATAAATAGCTGTATGGATTTTGGAAATCTGTTGGCATTAATTGGCTATCAATGTTCCATGGAGTAAGATGGGACATGTAGAACTGTCTCAAATATCCTAGAAATGACATTTGAATGGGAAAATTGCACGGGGATGAGACAGAGAAGCAGGGGGGAGCTACCTCGTGGAATCTATGTAATGTTGATGACCTGAAGATTGCACTTAATATTACACTCTATAAAAAAGGTAGACACCTATTCGTCTAACCTCTGTGTGCCATCATTAGGGTTCCCCTCCTTTTTTGTGGTTTGTGTCAAATATAGGTTTTGCAGGAGGAATCATCCCAGCTATGAAATGGAAATGTCCATTAGTTTCACTTCTGCATACCTGGCAAGAGAGTTTTCCTGCTCAGACTAGTACAAGAGCACTTCACATACTCAAACTAAACTTTTTATGCCTTTTTACTTTCTTTATTTGAAATAAGATCATATAATACCCAATGGGAACTAACTCGCTAATTGTTAATGCTTATACATTTACTGTATCACCTAAGCGCACTTTTTTGTTTCCTTTTGCTACTCTCATGTTTGGGCTTTTTGTGTACTGGCGAAAATCCCATATTTTGTCTTTTTTAATACTGTTTTCGTTCTTATCATATACTAAACTCTACTTTATTAATCTTCATCTTGAGGACATTCACAATTGTATCATTGTACTATGTGTCAGGGGCTTTTAGCATATCCTATGCTATACCTATGCTAGAAGGATATAAGAACTTTTAATAATTAACATTTCTTAAATTCAGCTTTCTGCAAGCTCACAGGTTTTTCCAGACAGGCAAATCACCCCCTTCTCCCTCAGATCATTGATCAAGAGATTTATTGACCAATCTGATAGGGAACCATCTTTGTGGTATACCTTTCCATAACCTTTCTTTCTGCCCATCTCATAAGTTTCAGGGGACATGTACCATTCTTAAAGGATTGCACTTTTAGCACATGAATTTCATATTCTTTTGCTAACTAGTTCAGAAGTACTTTTCTCTGTCATCTCACCTTCCTGTGTTTGTAGTTCTTTCTTAAGTATTCCAGTTATGAAACATACATCAAATTGTGTCTATTGTTGTCTGTTTTACCCATAGGTATTATTCTTATGCCTCTTTATATTCTTCAAATGGTTTATGCTTATTGCGAATTTTATTTGCACCATACTTCTTGCCTCTGAATTGATGTTCATATCCTTTATCACAAGTGGCAGCCTATGATAAATAATAGATTTAATTTTAATATGAAGTGGTACTGTAGCAGATGCCTTAAAGTAATTTGCCAATGTACTAGAGTTTAATGGACTGAGATGAAGATTTTGGGTTCTGAAAATTAACTTCTGTTGCTCTTGTTCATCTATGCTAGGCAGATCTTATCTCTGTCACCATAGACCTGATCTTGCATGCAGATCTGAACCTCTGATAGGCTTATCTAATTTGATAAAATGGAGACTACTGAATCTTGCTGATCTCTGACGGCTGAATTCTTGCAAGGAGTCAGTACTGTCAGTGTTTACAAATACCTTTAGGAATTTACTGAATCTCGAAAGTCAAGTTTCCTCAGTCAAATTGGACTTGAATTATGACCCTGAGATAAGGTTGAAAGGCATCGAGCAAGTGTGCAATTGAGATAGGATGATTTGCTCTGATTATGTGTGAAATTCCTTTTCATTCCTTCTGCAAATTAAAGGCATCAAGCAAGTGTTCAATATATTCCTAGATTCAGTCTAGCTATTTTTTTTCTGAATTTGACTGTGTATTTTTTTTAATCCAACATTTTGGATCAAACTCCATGATCCATCAATCCCAGGTTCATTTTCATTTAAATGAATGCATGTTCTTAAATACAACAATCAAACACACAATTTGACTTAAAAAAATTTAAGTGGGGCACAACAACTAGTGAAATGGTCAGCAAGATGGGACATCTGTATTCAAATTTAAAAAAATCAGGGACGAGTCTGTGATTGTGGAACACCTAGATCAAGTCTGCACCTGCAGATCTGATCTAGGGAGTTGATTAAGGTATCTAGGGATCAGGGATGGAAATATAGAATAACTGATGACAGGGATCACAATATAAGCCAAATTTACACATGAATATGCCATTTGTAAGCTAATTATTGCATTTATGACACCCTATCAAAGTGGGCTTAAAACATAAGGGAAAAGGGCATGTGTAACAACCACTTTTCCTGGGTCTTAACTAACAACTAACATATCGAAGAAATATAGTTATATCTTCATTTTCATAGGAAGACAATTATATCAGTTACGTTCATGTGAATGAGACTAACGGTTACAATCAGTTAAACGAAATTTCATAACTAACAATTGAAAACACCATCAATGAATTTACTATGGAAATTAAAATCTACATACCATGGAATTCGAAACTCAAATCAATCTAGGGATGCTTCTGCAAACACCTAGGTTAGTCCACAAATACCACTTAGGATCAAATGACGATTACCATCCAATACCTCTATATCAAAATCAAATAACGATTATCATCAAATACCACTATATCAATTAGGGCATCGATTACCATTGGATCATTTAGGGCATCACATATCAGTGTATCAATTAGGGCAAATATTATCATTAGATCATTTAGGGCATCTGATACCATTGTATCATTTAGGGCATTAGATACTACTGTATCATTTGGGGCATCAAATACCTCTGTTTCATTCCTTTTCTTCCTATTGCTAATTGTGGCAATAACATAAGATTAGAAGATATGCTCATAAACATTATTCTTATAAATGAAAGACTGAAATAACAATCCAATAGATATATTCCATAATTTAGTTGGAAGGTCAACTGATCTAAATGGTTACCAATTACATTGACAAGAAAGGTTGCTTTCATTAAAAGAAATAACTGAATTCAACAATATAAATTAATCCATCATATCTTCTACTTGTATAAATATCATAAAAGTAAAAATACTTGCTACCAATAAATATTTGAATGCTCAACTTATCTTTATCTGATGTATGTCCTGACATCTCGTGGAGAGGGGAAACATTGTTAGGGGCTTAACCTCCCAACCTCGGACCATAATTTATCCCCACGCAATCTCTAACGAGAAAGACCCTCCCTACCCTTAAATAGACATGGAGCAACTTAATTAGCTACTGAGCATCTTGGTACTTGTTTCCACCACTCGACTAGACAACAATATCTAAATAGTGGATTATCATGAGCTGTCTCAAATATTTATATCTGATTATTTGTTTCTGATTTATGTTCACTTTATCATGTAGGAGTATTTACATTCTCACCCTTCATCTTGACCATGCTGGTCCTTGCAGATGAATTCCTGGGTGATTCCATGAAGGAATTTGATTATTGTTTATAAGGTACTGATATCTCATTAATGCTCAAATCTACTCTAGGACATTATAGATGAAAGATTATAATCCTTTCCAATATTAAACATTTGAAGATGGATCATGAAGATCATACACAAGAAGCAGATTATATGTAAATACCACAAGGATACGTAACTCATGGTATCAATACCAATCTAAAAGCATATGAATGTTGCATGTAAAATAACCACCAATAGAAGCAAAAAGTATTTAGGACAGCCATTCATGTCCGCAAATGATCTTATAGATAGAAATCCAACATATGATCGATGACAATAAATATGGAGAAGTGGCAAAGATTGAGGCTTGATAAAATCATGAACAAACAAGTAAATGGTTATACCATGAAAGCCATAGAAGTTGTTAGGGATTGAAATAGTATTGTGGATCAAGCTCGGCTGAGAGATAGGTGCTTGGGTAGTCGTCCAAACATGGTACGGAATGTATATGCATCGATACTCTCCAATTGTGAGAGAGGATTAAAACTCCGTTCAAAGAGAAATACCAAAACACTATCATAGGACTGCGATCGGGTTTCACGCATAACAAACACAAGGATCTTCTTTCTAATGATTCGCAATAGGGAGCAGGTTGAGGTATATCTCCCACCCCAGTGGTAGGAGTCTCCATGTATATATGCAAATCCATGCTTGGTTAGAAGAAAGAAAAGGTGGCAGTGGAGGAGTTACAATACCAACAAGAAGTCATCGGCCCAAAATATTTAAATGGCCATCTCAAAAAATATAAGGCCCGATGGAGAATAAAAATAAAATAAGAAAGGTGGCCACTCATGAAATAATAATATACCATTGCCAAGGTGAAAGAAGTAATAATGCCTTAGTATATAGCATCATGGTATCTATAGATACCTATATATGTATGTATGTTATGCGTGTACATGTGTAAACCCCAACCCGATATTTCTTACGTATACGCCAAATATCAAGGATGCGTATACTTATATATATAAAGTTGGCTTATGTATGTACACATATACATGTATGTACATGTATAGATATGTAGGTATCATGATGTCAACATGATAAGACATGATTATACATTAGAAGGCTCCAATCAACAACACAATTACAAAGGTACATACTCGCTTAATTTCCAATTCATGCTTAGAGATCTCCTTTAGTATTAAATGATATGTAATTAAACAAGTTAGCTCATGGTTGTCAACGTACACTCTTGCCTGCCTAGTCATTATCCTTAGCCCTGGTGGTTCAGGGCTTGTACCTATTTTCTCAGTGATGGTGGTGCCCCTCCATGCCCAATTCCTTTTTGGTAATGCTTCACCCTTTGACATGCTCTTGCAAGGGAATTCTCCACGATTATATTATATTCCTTAATATAATAACAATTTACCATAACAAATTATTATTCATAAACCACCATAATGACAAACCACCATCCCACTTCCTATGATGAATAACCAATTTTCTAAGATTTCAAGATAACAATATAATAGCATCATAACAATTAACTAGCATGTCATCTTCATATGAAGTTATAACGATTAACTATCTTACCATTTCACAGGATTATAACAAATTTAACTGTCAACTGACTTCATGTGAACCTCAACGGCTATATGAACATTTTAAATTGGGTCGAAACGTGGGATGTAACAGCATGGATATGAATTTTCACTTTTAATTAGGATTTTTTACATTAAGGACAGAATCTATCAATATTAACAATGGGTTCCCATTCTAGATCTCAATGGGCACCAGTTTCTTCTTGTGCTGAATGGAGGTCCAAAAGTAGATCCAACATTCAAGACGTAATAAGTTTGGATTTGTTGTTAAATCCAATATCCCTAGTATGTATAATGCTTATACTGTACTGAATTTTTTAAGGATATTCATATCTGACAAGAAAGAAGTCATTTTATAAGCATTTATGTTTTTGTCAATGAAGTATGTTGTCAATTAGAAAAACTATTCTGGTTTTAATACAATGATACACACATGTTTTTTTTCAGAATGTTGGATAAAGATGTCAGTTATAGCTTGTAGTTTTATCTGTTAATGAATGCAAGTTTTCCCAGAACTGTCTTATAGGAGGCAGCGGCAGCAGGAGTAAAGTTGCTTAGCCTGCCAGAGAATTTCTCTTTTGTGGGTGCTAAGGATGGAGAGAGTCTTAGCATAGCTGATGCCTTAGATGGGCCTATCATGCAACGTTACTGTTCTCTTGCAAAGTAAGTGCTTGGACCAAAGTGCTTAACTTTTTCCTGTTATGACCTTTCATATATTATATGCATTGAAAAGCCTTCTAGAATTGGCAGTTTTTAAAAAATGTACAGAGAGATGGTCCTGCCATGTGAAAAGAAAGTTGTTTTTCATCTAAATAAATGTTTGACTTGTCAATGAATTGCCACATGTAACTGGTTTTATTGATTACATTGTATGCTCGCTTGGCACCCTGTAATTTTCTACAGAAATGTCATGTAGTGCCGTGCTGCTTTTATATGCATTCCCTTCTTGATTGAAGCAGTTATGTAATGTCCCATATTTGGCTATCTTGGAAAGCCTGGGCAATTTTCTTGCAAAGCCAATTACAAGAGACATATTTCCCTTAAAGTTTTAAAATCCTAATATTCTTATTGCAAAATTTTGGCCACATAAATTTTAAATTCAATCACTTGGTATTGCAGGTCAATGTATCTGAATCTCTCTATCTGAATCTCTCTTGAATAGATCTTATATGTATTGAAGACCCTCTATTAAACGAATGAAAGGTAATGGCAGTATGTAGATAATTACGGATGTAATATAGATCTGGATATTATAAGGTATTGAGGATAGTACAATTGATCCTATGCTTGTAATATACAAGATCAAATAATGAATTATATCAACACAAGTATATGGTTTGCCATTTCTGATATCTCTCTTCTATGAATGCGATATCCACTAATCGGATCACTTTTTGACTAGCGAAACTTATCCTACTGAATCAATTAGTATAAGGATGAATGTGGTCAATAGTGTAAACGATTTGCTGTTTCAGATGTTCATACTTGGTTCATACAATGTAGGAATTGCCGTTTCTAATCGACTTCACTAAGAACAATGCAGCCTGACCTTCTTGCTTCTTAGGAGAAACCTCCACTCAAATCTGTAGAACTGATTGAACAACGATTGATTAATGATCCGAATTGTCTTACTGTGTAATGTTCCTATCATAAAATAAATATTTAATCAAACCCTTTTTAATGGGCCATTTGATTTAGTATATCTCAGACCCACTTTTATTTAATTGTTTCCGTAGGTAGGGGTGGCCGTTGACTATTTTTGTAAACTCTTGGAAAGTTTCTCCGACGAGTATTTAAGCACGGCATGTGGGTAGTAATTGGTATGCTATTCGGATTATATTTCTTTGTATTGTGGATTCCTGTTGGAGTTTAGTATTGTTGGCCATTTCGGAAGTGAAAGATCTTCCCTATTTGGTTCTCCTGGTTTTGGTAGGATTCATCCCTCACCCTATTCCGTCTTTGTATTACTTGCTCGAATCTGGCAAATCTGCACACCATCTTTGTTTGCAAATACATATATCTGTGTCCATCTTTGATTGGTTTTCAACTTTTCAATACTTGTACTGGCATTATTTGATTTTTCTGGCAAATCTAATCAACTTGTACTGGTAGCTTAAAGTATGGCTCAATCCTTTGTGAAGCAACCTGCAATATCCTCCTCCCTCACCCCGACGACACTGTACCATTCGTACAACTCCAAACTTTGTCGTACGCACTACACGCTCATACCATACGGACGCTTCCATCATCTTATAGCCCACACACACCGTATGGCTAGACACCATTTGCACGACCATCTGGACGTCTACCATACGGTCACCAACTAGCCGTATGACCATCTACACCCATACCGTACAGTCACCAATTAGACAACCATCTACACTCCATACCATATGGCCTCCAACTAGCCGTACGACCATCACTTCCCTCTCTCGCAGGCCATACAGTCAACTTGCTACTTGCCCAATCGTACGATCCCCTGATTATCAGCCGTACGGCCAGTTTTTGCTCTGAGTTCGGGCATTTAGAAAGAAGCGTCGGGAACAGAACATTACATACTGCGGTCTCCTATATAATACAATGTTACTTATGCAATGTTCAAGTCTCTATTTCCCATTTCAACCTTTGTATTCATGCTATCATTTGATACTTCCATATGAAGGAGCCTTCTACTGCCATTTTGGATTAATAACTTCTTCAATGATCCCTGATGGAGAATGATCTATAGTCCACTTATACTTTACAAATAGAAGAAGACACACCACTCCATTTGATGAGTCACATCTCTTGCCATCTTTTCTCTTATTAAAGGATACCAATTAATTTATGAGTTTAATCGACGTCTTAAAGCCTAAGTGCTGTCATCAGCAATGTGAAACCTGTTTGTGCTTTTCCACATGGTCGAGTAATCTTTTCTTGTCTTAATCTATAATATCAATATTAGTTCATCGTGTCATTATTATGATCACCATGTATCATATAATATCTGAATTATGGTTACACTAGAGAGGAGATGTTGTTTCCCTATGCAGGTATCTCTGTGGTACAGGGGCATTCTAGAGATTTCTAGATTATTATGCATATAGGCAACTGTTTGTTTGTAACCTCCCAATAATCTCATAGTGATCTGAATCCAATTATTTAGCAAATACATAGGGAGTTGGACGAAAATTATGGATTATTGTTTGATCATTCTTAAATAAGTTAATTAGTAATGGATTTTTATAGGCTTTTATTAGTTTTTTTGCATGGATAAAAAGGAGGCAATGTTTGAGTCTTGAGATGGGGAGAATTCATGTACAAGAAGAAATATAACATAATCTCTCTATTATCTCTCTGTTATTGTTCTATATTTTGGTTGTATTCCCCCCTCACCATTGTGGTATCAGAGCAGAACTGTTCCTGTGCCTGTGTGACAATTAGAGAGCTGCTACGAGATAGAGAATGGGTGAATACTATGCCGGTATTTGAAGAGTCGAACCTATGCCGAATTGAAAAGTAAGCACATGCCTGGTTGTTGTTGCGGTGGTGCAGAGTATGGCTATTTCCTGGATTTCAATTTGAATTCGCTGGGCATGAGAAACAATAATTGGTGCAGACATTTGAGTTTTGTGAAAGGAGAAGACTGTGCAGAGAACATTCACCATAAAGATCTACGAGGAGAAGTGAAGGATGCTTGAAGGAGGTACAAAGCTATGTAAAAGAAGGTTGTCTTAGCTGCTGCAAAAAAGCCTCTAAGGAGGAGATATAGTCTTCTAAAGAGATCAGTGGAATTTGCATTTGGAAAGAGGAAATCGTGAAAAGGAGATTGTGAAGTTGTTGGAATTGTTTTGTTACAAAAACGCTCATCTAGTAATTTAATCAGATGAGGTTGGTTGTACACTTATTGCATATATTTTTGATCATGAGGATAGTGCGAGGGGTGCCCTCATGTAATTTTGTTCTATTTCTTTGTGTTTTATTTTCAGCTGTAAGAGAGGTCACTGGAAGGCTACTGTTGTGAAAATAAAAATAGAGATCACTGTATTAAAGTTTGCAGATATAATCATTTGAAGATGTTTTTTGAAGACCACGTCAAATTGATGCTGTCCGTCTCAAGAAAATGTCCCTATACTGGAAACTCCAGCATAGCATTCTTGGTCTGGGGATGAAACATGTTGAATAGCCAATGCCAAGGAAGTGTATGGTGAAAAGGGTGCTGTCTAAAGTAATTACCGCAGGACTGTAATTTTTATCTTATTCTACTTTTTATTTATTAAAGCAGTAGTTGAAAGGAGGCCGCAGAAGTTAAAGTGGTGTAGGAGCACCCCAACATTTGAAAAATTATGTCATTTGAATGTATTTAAAATTCAATCTGTTCTATTTAAATCCCAATGTAAAAGATTATAAAATGACCGTGAATGTCCATTTTGATATGTTAATAAGGGTTTTATAAAGTTTAGGGGTCATTTCTATAAAAATGCAAAAATTGAATGTTGTCATAAAATATTGTCAATATGAAAAGTTGATGTAAAAGGGAAGGTGAACAGTCATGGGGGGTAGCTAATAAGTTAGAGAACTTGGAAAGGCTTTAAAATATCATGTATTGATTGTGATTATGAGAGAGGACAAGTTGGAGAAGTTTGGAGAAGAAATGAAATAAAACAAACTTGATTTTGTAAGTTTTCTTCTAAGTTTTCTGAGTAATTTTTCCAGAAATTTGTCCGATGTTTGTATTGGTATGACCACATGTGAAAAGATACAGACCTGCAACTTAAATTTTTGGAAAGGTTTATGAGTTAGATTTCATTTGGCTTTGGTTTGGACTTTGGTGTAGTTTCATCGTGATTTACATAAGTTATGATCGTTTTGGTGAAGGCAGGTCTCAATCTATTTTTGGGTTAGCAGTTTTGGTAAATATGGAATGACTTTTATTCCACTGATTGGATTTGGCTGTAACTTGGGGAAAATGTGTTTAACTCATTTCTCTTCACTCTCATAAAAGGAATTTGTTATATCTATTCATTAAGTAATGGATGATTGTTTGGAAGATCTACATTTTTGCCTCAATTATTAATTTGGTTTGAAGTTTGCCAAAATATGCAAAATTTCTTCAAAAAGTTATCAACAATTACTAGTTTGATTTGTGAAACCTTTTTCCTCTGCATCATAAATGCATTGGTTGATCTGTATTCATCAAGTTTTCTAGTTGTGAAGCTTAGACTTGAAGCTGTTTGGCAGTCAAAAGAGCTCAAGAGAGTTAGGGAAGTTACTACTTGTGGAAGACTTTTTTTGAATTATCCCTAGCAGAGATGATTCTGTAATCAATCGTAGAGAAAAGAGCTGAGGTTGATGAGACTATTTGTCGGGTTGATAATAAATGGTTGTTTTGGAAATAGATTTCTTTGTGCCTCACGAGGGTTCTTGTATGAACAAAGCATTCATTCAATGTAGGTAGTGTCAGAAAGAGAGAAAATTATGGTAATCCTTACAATAAAGGTTGCATAATTGAGAGAAGGGAAACACTTGCAGCTAAGGTTGCATAAAGTTGTAGAAAGAACTCCACAAGTTGCAAATGTGTTTAGAGTTTTCCAAAGAAGAGAATAGGTGAGGCTCTTGGATGTGAGTAGAGTGCAGAAGCCTAGAAGAGTAGAGGAAGTTCAAAGTTTTGAGAAGAGAGAACCAATGTTACCAAAAGGCCAAGTTTAGAGGAGAGAAGCTTGGTGAAGTATTGTAGCAGGGTGAAATAGACTTGATATTGCAGAGGCTTAGTGTAGCTCACAATTGGATGAGAGAAAGTTCACGATTATTGATGATCACGACAAGGGTTCAAGTGTATGTTACAATAGAATGGAGGAGAATGTCAAAGCAAATGGCATAGAAATGAGAAGAATGAACCAAGAGGAATTTGACAAAGAAATTGTTGAGATGAAGGAACAACTTGGTATAATGACGATGCTTCTACAAGAAGGTGAAAAAGATCAGAGACGTGGATGGAGAATGAAGAAGAAATTTACTTGGCCTATTAAGGACTTGTTTTCAAGAACACTGAGGACAAAGCTAAGACACATGTTGAGTGCTTGGTTGAAGGAAGAACTCAATGCAATTGAGTTTGAGGACAAAAAAATTCATATTTGTGAACTAGACAAGGGATCATTTCTTGGAGAGGATGATGATAATTTTGATGAGAGACTTCATGAAAGTCTCATGGACTATTTAGAGAGTTTAGATCAACATGAAGATTCGACAACAAAGATATCAAATGAGGTCATAGATCCTTATGTTTTAAAAACTAATAAAATGTATACACATGTAGGATTTCTAGGTTTTCAAGAAGATGGTTAATCATTGAAAACTATTATAAGAATAGAGGAACACAATGAAATTTGTTGCTAGAGAAGGAGAGACACAATTACCTTATGAAGACGACCAAAAGAAGGATTGAGGAAATACACATCAACATTTAGATACACTATTTGATAGCAAAGTCAAAATCATTGGAGATGTTGAGAGAACCCAAGGATGAAATTTTATTTCATTCAGCACAAGAGGATGATGGTAGAAACGAGAACATTCTAGTGTGTCGAGTGACGGATGACAATGTTAGAAATGCAGATTTAGATGTAGAATTGAGTATATTAGAAGAATGGCTAGTTAATTTGAAGATTACGAAGTACCACAAAGAGGATACAAATAGGAAGCATGAAGAAGATAAAGATAAGATAAATTAATTAATGTTCAACAAGAGACCACAAGGGTCTGGAAAACTTACAACAAGGCAACAACAGACAACATGAGCACCAAATGGTTTCTGCAAAAAGAACAAGCAAGAAAGTAAAAGAAATAGAACAAGGAAAGACTAAATACTCCTCACATATGAGAAGTAGTCCAAATTCAAAGGATACGGTCTAAGGCGAGGGTGTGCCCCAGATTGTCTTATGGAGCTGCTGGAAATAGCGTGATGCTACTTAGTGTGTCCTTTTTGAGCTTCAAGGCTTTACAGATTTGTGTTTCTTGAAGGGGGACTAGGTGACTGCTTCATCCCCTAGGCAGGAGATATAGTTGTGAAGAAATAGGTGATGAGCTGGTTTGAAGTCTGTTTCAACGGAAATTGAAGCTACAAAGTATGATCAGTAAGCTACATGGCCTCCTAGAGATAAAGTGCAAGACATCATTGATCAATGTACTTGAAAAATGAAGAAATGGACGTACAATCTCTAAACAAGCAGTAGAACCTCCCCTTGATCTCATAGTAGATGGGGCAATGGAAAACATAATAGGTCTTAGTTTTTGCCTCTCTAAGGCGACAAAGGTATCCAATCCTGTCCTCTTTGTTAATCTGGTGGTCAGTCTATATATGTAACTGATGGGAACCCACTCTAAAAGATCCCAAAGAGATGCAGAGGGCACAAGTCCAATGACGAGTGGGGTACTAAGGGCACACAATAACCTTGTCTTGGATATCCACGTAGTGTTCAACATAGAAAGCATCCTCGGGCGGAGCCCCCTCAGAGGGTTACTCCATGTCGTGATAATATACTATCGGTAGATGTCAAACCTAACATGCTTATTCATCTCTTCCAAAGAGGGAAGGAGGTGAGTGGGGGCATCAAGAGAGAACTAAAAGGGGGGAAGGTGATCCATCGCAATCCCAATCAAACCAAGAAGAGCACAAGCTCGAGTGAACCAATAATGAGCTTTCTCAACAGGATTGAAGCTCGCCACCACCTTGGGAGAGCAATAGGCTAGGTAAGAATATCTGTGCTAATCCTCAGTAGACTTTGTGAAGCTCCGAAGATGACGGAGGAACTAAACCAAATCAAGATGGTCCCAAGCCTGAAAGGATGAGCTCCAAACTCAACCAAGATGATGTTGTGGGGGGTGGATTGATGACATTTGATAATCCGTCAAAGAATGAGGGTTTGGGCTCTCGACCGAAGCCCAATTGGATTCCAAGAGAGAGGGCCCCCACACGATAGAGTGTAGAGGATGGTCGACTTGGCCAAAGAGTCCAAGAGGGACATCTTGGTCGTGGTATCCTGGAAGTGATGTTTGAAGCACCGTCTCTCAGGCATAGCCAGGGAACTGAGCCCCTTATTAACCTAGGGTTGCATGCCAGGTCTCGTAATGAAACGAGGTTCTGAGAACTTAACCCCTAGATAAGTGTAGGATGATGTGATTTCAACCTCCTTACCCTAAAGGTAGAAATGGAGATGCAAGGTCTTCAAGCAATTGGAGAACATCACTCAAGTCTTGCCCAAGTTCACAATTAACTACCGTGATTCACAAAAGGAGGCCAACCCATCAAGAAGCCGTTAGAGCCCCTCTGGGAACGAAGCCAAAAGAACCACATTGTCAACAAACAATAAAATGGAGATCAAAAGTTGTTGTAAGTAGCAACCATCACCAGGGAGCAAGAAGGCTCAGAGGAAAGCCTTGAGAGCTTGTTAATGTAAACACCAAAAAGAATAGGGGAGAGAGGACAACCCTACTTCATCTCGATGAGGCTTTGAGTAGGATCCGAATATCCCCGAGGAGTCTTGGACCTGCCCACAACACTGCTGATAGCTGTCAAGAGAGTCTTAGAAACCTCAATGCCCCTAAGTCGCAAGAAGAGAGCCGTTTGAGGAACAAAATCAAGGGCTTTGTGAAAGTCCACAACGTAGCAGTAGACTTTTGCCGAGTAGTAACCAAGCCTTCTCAATGATACTTTGCAGAGTCAGAATATGGTCCTTGGTTTGAAAATTAGTATGAAAATCGACTTGTCCCCTAGCTTGATAGTGTTTAACATGGTGTCGTAGAGTTTGACAAATGTATGCCCAACCATGATGGTCCTGTAGTTGCTAGGGTTCAAGAGTGACCCAGTCTTATGTATCAAAAAGATAATATGCGGAGACCAAGAGTTAGGAAAGTTAGTGCAAATCACTATGTTAAAGAGCCGTGAGAGAAAGGAGCGAAAACTATAATACCAAGCTTGAAGAACTCCACATTGGAACCCTTGCTCATTTGCTGTCTTGCCACTATTCATGCATCTAACTGCCTCACTAATGTTGTAGAATGAGAAGAGGTGGCAACGAGGCAGGCGGTTCTGGGGTGAGGTGGAGAGGGGGTTGGCTGAGGATATCATAGAGAGTAGGGGAGTGAGAGACAAGGGAGATGTGATCCAGGGTGGAGGGGGATAGTGGCGAGGGATCATGGTGCGCCAGAAGAGCTTCAGAGACAGAGATTTTCATTACATCATGAAGAGCATCCTCTTCTTGCAGTGAAGAAAGCGACGATAGGTGAGCTTCAACTAGACGAATGAGGGGGAATGAGTAGAGAAGGTCGAGTGAATTGGAGGGTGAAAGGATTTGTAGACCTTGTCAAACCACTAATTCATGGGGCAAGTTGTCTTGTGCTTGGGGCTACGGGAAATGGAGAGGAGGGTAGACTCTAATAGCGTAGTCGGAAGCGAATCAAACATGGAGGGAACATCTCTAGAATCGGTGAAGGAATCCTGGGGGAGGAGCCATCTAAGGTGGAGGACAAAGAGGTCATGATCACTCTCAATGAAGCAAAAGGTGGTGCGGATGGAGTGGGGGTAGCCTTGGGAGGGGTTGAGGACGTGAAGGGGTGAGGGGGAGGGGAGACCCTGAGGGTAAGGCTAAGGAGGGCGTGATCAAACAGGGGAAGTGAGAAATGGTGAAGTGGCTGATGGAGGGGATGAAGAAAGCAACAGAGAGAGCATAGTCTACTACACTCGCATCACCTTAGTGAGGCCAACAAGTGACAAGGTAGGAGCTAGGAAAGCAAGAAAGACCATTTAGGATCACCATGTTTGAGGACTTAAATATCTGTAGTAGATGGCAGCTGTATTTAGTGAGGGATCCTTGACTATCCTTAGAGAAACACTACAAGCCGAGGGTGCCCAAATTCGATTTGGCTGTACAAACCGGAGCAGACCCACAATCGTGGAGGGGGGTTTGAAGGTGTTTGATGTATGCATTAAAGTCTCCTGATGTCACACATGGTAAAAAAATTAGTAATGTACTTATTTAGGTTCTCATATGGGTCACGATACTCTGTGTTGTGAACTACGTAGTATGAGGAAGTTGACAAAAAATAACACACCACAATAATGTCCTTGTAATGTGACATCATTAGACCAATACAAATCTACATGAATCTGTCTAACCATCAAAATGGACCAAAAAGTCTTGTTGAAGAGGTGGTCTTTGACCGAATAAGCAACCCCACTTGACCCCTTGACCCCACTAGAGCATCGGACCTCATCCTTAAAAGAAGACAACCACTTGTAGCTGGAGATGTTCGGAAGAGGACGGATGAGGCTCTCATGAGTTTCTGTAACAAGGAGAATGGTTGCAGAACCAAGAGCACCCTGAAATAAAACCTACAAAGACCAGAAAGTACCATTGTCGTTCTAGCAGTTGATATGTAGGGAACCACTATGAGGCCCCGTCATGCCTAATTGTCACTGCGACCATCATTTGGTCTTAGTGGCCGACCTCGATTCCTATCCAGATAGGGGAGAATCTCAAATAACAACCCTGAGGTTCCTAATAACAATCCACTTCCAGTTGTGCCTAGCCTCTGCAAAAAGTCCCCGAGAATGTTTCAACTCAGCCACTTGTGATTTAGTAAGATCCTCATCAAGATAAATCTTGGTGGGAAGAAGAAAAAACTTCCTCCTTGCCCTAAGAACTCGACAACAATCGACCAAAGAAATGAGTTGGAGGAAAAGAGTGTTGTTATGGCTAACCCATGCCCTGTCAAGTGTGATGTCTGTAATGTTAAGCTGATTGCTGGGGAAGGAGTGACTTCTTAAAATGGGATTGACGCAGAGGGAGGGAGGCCCTGGACTCTTAGATTGAGCTTGCAAGCCCACCTAACCCGCTCATCCGTCAGTCTAGCCTAAACTAACTCTTCAACACCAGAGAGGGGCGCAAAGCTAGTGGTATTCCAAATTGATGCCCAAAACTTTATTTTCTTATCAGTTTTAACAATGAAGTTGTCATGAGAAGAACATAGTTCAGTTTGTTTAGCTTTAAGTTTGGAGATCTCATATTCTTTGGCCATGGTTTGTAAGATGTTAGAGTACAACAGTTTACAAAGCTCATTGTTCTTATTAACAAGTTTTGAGATTGAGATAGTGAGGTCTGAGGCAAAAACCTTCAGGGAAACATTGTCATGTTCAAGTTGTAGAAGATGTCCTTGGAGTTCATGGAGTGTAACGTCAGGAAGCTTCAGGCACTGGTATGTGAGGAGAGGAATGGAGCTGATCGGAGATTCCAACAACCCATCTCTAGCATCCGATATTGCAACCAACCAAGCAACTGAGCTCACTCGCTCACCAAAAACAAAGAACATGTACAGTCATTGAAATAGGTAAAAGGTATTGTGGAAAGTGCAAAAACATCAAGTCACTGCGAGCGTTGAAGACCAGAGCAACAAAGAGTGTAACAACGGGTGAGGGACCAACACACATCAATAGGCACGATCATCACAGTTGATAGCAAAAAGTGGGCATAAAAGATCTACATGAGAGCTCGAGATGGTAACAATCAAGCAACCAACGCGCAACAAAAACACACGAAAGTGGATCAGAGGTAGTAGGGAAATGACTTGCGACCAAGGGAGACATTGTAATGATCCGTTCCTTATGCTCCCTCTGTTTGATGGTCTTTGTTCAATTTGCAATTCAGATTTTAGACCATTGAAATGGTCTGTACAATATGGGGGACTCCGTACACCTAGTTGGAAGGGAAAAAGACAAGTCGTACGTGTTTTGAGGGCCATATGTTGAACATCCAAATGCCGTACGGTATGCAACTTGGGTGATGGCCGTACGATGTGGGATCTGGGAAGTGGATGTCGTACAGTGGAGGGGTATGTAGTTGTTTCTACGGATGAAGGTTGTACGGTGGCTAGAGCAAGCCGTACGATTGTTGGAGGTGAAGCAGGAGACAAGGAAATGGCCATATCGTAGGCCCAGATGGCTAAATGGGAGGGTGATGGGAAGATGTACAGCTAATTATGCTAGGCTATAGTGATAGATGAGGTACGAAATGGAGGGGAAATGCTAATTTCTGTAATCACAAACTTATAGATGCAAATTCATGAAATAAATCCAAACAAGAATAAAGTTGAACATGAATAACCTTCAATTAATATATGCCGAAAGATGATGCTCCAATGTGATGTCCCCGATTTCTAATTAGGTTTGAAAGTTGTAACCTACAACCATTTGTTGGTACAATATAAAAAATTATATGTAAAACGTATTAGCAACATTAGATTTAAATAGATACTAATCTAAATACTACCCAAGCTACCCATCCTAATCCTTCGGGAGAGATCCTTTCTCCAATTACCTAACCCTTTGGTGAGAACTACGTCTCTATTAGGTAATTGTCATAGAAAGAGCTTCTCCCTTAGGCCTCTTTGGGATCTCTGGTAACACCACTTGGTAGAGATCCCACTTCTACCAAGTCTCTTATCTCTGACATATGCATATGTTTGACCACTACAATATATATAATCTCTAAGAGATTCTCTATAAATATCTCTCTGGGTTCCCATTTAGAATCCCGACATTCCATTAAGAATGCCCTCTAGTCTCTGAGTTCTCCTTATGAGAAACTTGACATCCATAGTTGGATGCCCCCTACCAAGATTAACTTGGTCTCTATAAGAACTATAGAGTTCTTATCTCAGTATGATACATAACAAAAAAAAATGTATACCTCTATGTGCTCCTAAGACTATCTTTCATCGTATATTATCTCACTTGGTTTATAGTTTCATTCATATCTCTGTATTATCTGTTCAAATTGAGACTTGGATCTACCACATAAGAATAATGAACTATTCTTATTCTATTCAGTGTCGTTATGCTTCTTCATTTACTCTTCCTCAATGAATGTCCCCAATCACTATTGATTCTCCCCTTGTATTTAATCTTCTTCTTGCCCAGCGGTCACTATTTCTTCTGCATGACACTCCTTTACTAAGTATATGGGAATTGATGCCTTAAATATTATCCAGTGCCTCTGCCCATGTAATCTCTTTATTGTGGGCCTTGCTCTGATCAATACTATGTTTTTCTCGTTGTTTGTGGATATATGTGGATGGTGGTCACTTTCTCACACAAGTCAAAGTTCCATTGGTTCGATACTAGGCACGGGTTTGCTAACGTAGATATTATCCATGTGGTTACTGGAAGAATGGCTGCTGCCAGACCTCGTGAAATGTGATCCGCTCCTCTTTCTTATTATTCCAGACTTCTACGTTGTTTGTTTCTATTGACTCCATCTTGTTCAGTACCATCATCTTCTGCGAGGGGAGAAGTAAAGGTTGTATGTCTTTCTTGACGCTGATGTAGTCCATAGGAATAACTCTAATAAAATCACACCTGTCTGAAACTTAGTTTATGACCCTCTGTGGCACTGGCTCCTATGTGCAAATTGGTAAGTATTACTTCTCCACTATCTCCTCTTGCCTACCATTTTCCTAATTTTACCTTTCCTACCCTCATTCAATTGCCTCTAATCCTTTATATGTTGGATGACTATTGTGAATAGCCACTTGACCAGTTGGGCCCCTTGGCTTTATTTACATTGGTTTGATATAATTATTTTAGTTTGAGTAATAGATGGTGTATTTATTTTATAATAATATGAGTGGCTTATTATTAATTTTTTTTTATATATATAACTAATATATATAATTCACCTATTCACTTAAATATTTATTATATTATAATAATATAATCCATTCAATTCTTTGTGTGAATATAAAAGAATTTTTTTTTTAATTTTTTAATATTTTTTCTGTATAATTTTATATATATATTTATTTTGGGGTTATTAGAGTCCTACTCTCCCAAAATTGCTTGTCCTCAAGCAATTATTCTCTTCATGTTTCATAAAATTGGTTGATAAAATTTAGGATATGTTTATTTTCAAGGTTTGGGAACTAATATTTTGATCATCTCTCTTAGAGTTAAGATTCCCCAAAACCATATTCTTATAGTACCTTATTCACTCTTATAAATAGATATATTCTAATTGTTAATTTTAATTATACAAGTATATATGTTCCCATTCTTTAGAACAGTTTTGAAGTGTACGGGATGGCAAGATCATGCTCTGATACCATTGTGATGTCTCGATTTCTGATTAGGTTTGAAAGTTGTAACCTGCAACCATTTGTCAGTACAATATCAAAAATTGTATGTAAAACATATTAGCAACATTAGATTTAAATAAATACTAATCTAAATACTACCCAAGCTACCCATCCTAATCCTTTGGGAGAGATCCTTTCTCCAATCACCTAACCCACTGGTGAGAACTACGTCTCGATTAGGTAATTGTCATAGAAAGAGCTTCTCCCTTAGGCCTCTTTGGGATCTCTGGTAACACTACTTGGTAGAGATCCCACTTCTACCGAGTCTCTTATCTTTGACATATGCATATGTTTGACCACTACAATATATATTGTCTCTAAGAGATTCTCTATAAATCTCTCTTTCGGTTCCCATTTAGAATCCCGACATTCCATTAAGAATGCCCTCTAGTCTCTGAGTTCTCCTTATGAGAAACTCAACATCCATAGTTGGATGCCCCCTACCAAGATTAACTTGGCCTCTATAAGAGCTATAGAGTTCTTATCTTAGTATGATACATAACAAAACAAAATATATACCTTTATGTGCTCATAAGACTATCTTTAATCGTATATGATCTCACTTGGTTTATAGTTTCATTCATGTCTCTGTATTATCTGTTCAAATTGAGACTTGAATCTACCACATAAGAATAATGAACTATTCTTATTCTATTAAGTGTCATTATGCTTCTTCATTTAGTCTTCCTCAGTGAATGTCCCCAATCACTATTGACTCTCCCCTTGTATTCGATCTTCTCCTTGCCCAATGGTCACTATTTCTTCTGCATGACACTCCTTTACTAAGTATATGGGAATTGATGCCTTAAATATTATCAAGTGCCTATGCCCATGTAATCTCTTTATAGTGGGCCTTGCTCTGATCAATACTATGTTTTTCTCATTGTCTGTGGATACACGTGGATGGTGATCACTTTCTCATGCAAGTCAAAGTTCCATTGGTTTGATACTAGGCACGGGTTTGCTAACGTAGATATTTTCCATGTGGTTATTGGAAGAATGGCTACCACTAGACCTCCTGAAATGTGATTCGCTCCTGTTTCTTATTATTCCAGACTTATACGTTGTTTGTTTGTATTGTCTCCATCTTGTTTAGTACCATCATCTTCTGCAGGGGGAGAAGTAAAGATTTTATGTCTTGCTTGACGCTGATGTAGTCCATAGGAATAACTTTGATAAAATCAGACCTGTCTGAAGCTTAGTTTATGACCCTCTGTGGCATCGGCTCCTATGTGCAAATTGGTAAGTATTACTTCTCCACTATCTCCTCTTGCCTACCATTTCCCCGATATTACCCTTCCTACCCTCCTTCAATTGCCTCTAATCCTTTATATGTCGGATGACTATTGTGAATAGCCACTTGACCAGTCGGGGCCCTTGGCTTTATTTACATTGGTTTGATATAATTATTTTAGTTTGAATAATAGATGGTGTATTTATTTTATAATAATATGATTGGCTTATTTATTAAACATTTTCTATATATATAACTAATATATATAATTCACCTATTCACTTAAATATTTATTATATTATAATAATATAATCCATTCAATTCTTTGTGTGAATATAAAAGAATTTTATTTTTTTATTTTTTAATATTTTTTCTTTATAATTATATATATATATATATTTTGGGGTTATCAGATCTGATTTGCCAGATCCGAGCGAAGTGTTACAGGTGACAGAGTAGGGTGAGGGTTAAATCCCACCGAAACTGGGTAACCAAATAGGGAAGGTCTTTAACTTCCGAAATGGTGAACAATAGAGAACTCCAACAGGAATTCGTAGTATAGAGAAAATAATCCAAATTGCAGACCTAAAGACTACCTACAATCTGTGCTTAAATACTCGTCGGGAAAACTTTCTGAGGGTGTACAAACATAGCCGACGGCGACACAAACTATGGAAACAAAACAAAAATGGGTCTGAGACATATTAAATCAATCAGCCCATTAACAATAGTTTGATAAATGATTTATTTTAACGGGAACATTGTAGTTCTCTTGTCTCAAATTTTGCTTGTCCTCAAGCAAATGAAATGCTGGGTGCTGGAGAATGTGTTCAACCTCCCACGTCACGTCTTCCAATGGCAAGTGTTTCCAATGCACTAAATATTCCTTCACTGTGCGGTTATGCAGGGTCTTCTCAAGTACTTCGATGATCTCGGCTGGTTCCAATATGAGCTTTCCTTCTTCATTGAGTGGTGGAAGGTCTGTGGCTACTGTGACGTTCTATCCAATGGCCTTCTTCAGGCATGAAACATGAAAGATGTTATGAATACAGCTTCCCTCCGGAAGTTCTAGCTTGTAAGGGACTTCACCAATGCGACGAACTATGCAATAGGGGCCATAAAATCGTGGCTTCAATATTTCTTTTCCCTTTTCCTTCAATGAGGATTGTCAATATGGCTGGAGCCTGAGATAAATCAAGTCCCCTACTTTGAAACTCCTCTCCTTCGGTGCCTGTCGGCGTACATCTTTTGTTGATTCTGTGCCCGTTGTAAGTTTTCCTTCAGGTATTGTAGGCTGTCCTGTCCCTCCTGAAGCCAGTCCTTCGCCCTTGGTGCGCGACTGTCTCCCGCCACTATGTCGATGAAAGAGAGGGGTTCGTACCCGTACAGAGCTTTGAATGGTGCCATCCTGATGAACATGTGATACATGGTATTGTAACAATATTCTCTTAGGTGTATCCACTTGACCCACGCCCGTTGTTGTGTCAAAACGTAGTTTCGAAGGTAACCTTCAAGCCACCTATTCACAATCTCCATTTGTCCATCTGTCTGAGGGTGGTAACTAGTACTTGGTGACAATAGTGTCATTGCCAATCAAAATAGTTCTGTCCAAAAGATAGTGATGAATCACCCATCTCGATCATTGACAATGTTTTGGGGTAACCCATGTAGACCAAAGACTTCTCTTAAAAATAGATCGGCAACTTGTGCAGCCTAAAAATCTGAGGGGATGGTGAAGAAATGTGCGTACTTTGTCAATCTGTCAACCACCACGAAAATACAATCCTTTCCATTCACCTTGGGAAGCCCTGTTATAAAATCCATCGAGATACTTTCCCACTTATGTTCTAGAATTGGCAGAGGTTGCAATAACCCGCTAGGTAGAGTGTTCAGATTTCTTCTATTGGTAGACCGCACACTCTCTTACATACTGCAATATGTCTCTTTGAAGACCTTTCCATGAAAATCTCTCCCGCAGATTTTTGTAAGTTTAGAGGAAGCCCGGGTGTCCTGCCAAGGGTGAGTCGTGTACCTCCTTTAAAATTTTTTTCTTCAATTTGGATTTCGACACTAAAAATATCTGATTCTTATAGTAGATGATGTCATCCACCACTTTGTACTGATCATCTCGGGTGTTGCCATCCATTAACTCATAGACAAATGTGTTTTTGGAATAGTCTACCAACAAATGTGCCTTCCAGTTAGCTGAAATCTGGTTTAGTGAGCAGATGGCAGGTTTCCTGGACAAAGCATCTGCAACCACATTGTTCTTTCTTTTCACATATTCAATGTCAAAATCAAAAGCCTGAACCTTGTTTACCCATTTTTGTTGCCTTTCATTCAAGTCTTGTTGCTCTAGAAAATATCTCAAACTATTGTGATCTGTATGAAGGACAAACTTGGCACCCACCAGATACTGTCGAAACTTGGTTAGTGCCAATTTCTTGAGTCTCTTCCATGAGTTGCTGAGTGTCATGGATCTGTGCCTGATTCTTTGCAAGTTCTCTCAGTAGTGCCACGAGTTCGGCAACTGTGGGTTTTGGTTCGGTAGCCATTCTATCTGTGTAATGGGTTCTTCTCTTCCGGCTATAAACTCTCATTCACTGTCCACAGGCTGGCAGGATCGAAGCTCTGATACCACTGTAATGATCCATTCCCTATGTTCCCTTTGTTTGATGGTCTTCGTTCAATTCGCAATTCAGATTTTAGACCATTGAAATGGTCGTATGATGCAAGGGAGTCTGTATACATAGTTGGAAGGGAAAAAGATAAGTCTTATGTGTTTTGAGGGTTGTATGTTGAACATCTAGATGCCGTACGGTATGCAACTTGGGTGATGGCCATATGGTGTGGGATCAGGGAAGTGGATGCCGTACAGTGGAGGGGTATGTAGTTGGCCGTATGGATGAAGGTCGTACAGTAGGAAGAGAGGGCCGTACGGTGGCTAGAGTAAGCCGTATGGTTGTTGGAGGTGAAGTAGGAGACAAGCAAATGGCTGTACCGTAGGCCCAGATGGCCATACGGAAGGGTGGTGGGAAGATGTATGGCTAATTATACTGGGCTATAGTGATAGATGAGGTAAGGAACAAAGGGGAAATGCTAATTTCTGTAATCACAAACTTATAGGTACAAATTCATGAAATAAATCCAAACAAGAATAAAGTTTTGAACACAAATAATCTTCAATTAATATATGCTGAAAGATGATGCTCCAATTTGCCAAATCCAAGCGAAGTGTTACAGGCGATGGAATAGGGTGAGGGTTAAATCCCACCGAAACCGGATAACCAAATAGGGAAGGTCTTTCACTTCCGAAATGGTGAACAACAGAGAACTCCAACAGGAATTCGCAGTACAGAGAAAATAATCCAAATTGCATACCTAAAGACTACCTACAAGCTGTGCTTAAATACCCATTGGGAAAACTTTTTGAGGGTGTACAAAGATAGCCGACGGCGACACAAACTACGGAAACAAAACAGAATGGGTCCGAGATATATTAAATCAATCGACCCATTAACAATAATTTGATAAATGATTTATTTTATAACGGAAACATTATAGACACTTGTGATCACAATGGCCAAGGGAACAATGAGCAATGACACTACCAATAGGAAAACTCTGGAGAAAGCCCATGTGTAGGAGAACAACTATAAAGGAGTGACGACTGTAGGCAAGAAAAATGCAGGCTTTTTGCAGAGCAAAACACACAAACGACTGCAAGTAAGGAAAAAATGTAGGGCTCTTGCAAAGGAAAACTCACAAACGACCAACGACAATGCACAATAACAACAACAACAACAACAACAACAACAAACACACATTGACGCAGAAAAGAGAAGAGCGAGCACACATGATTATTGGGAAACAACATTACAGGGAGCCATGGTTGCGATCACAGGAAAGATTGTGGGAATGGTTGCTGAGGTATGGTCGCACATGAGTGCTCTAAGGGAGTCCTCGGGGAGTGAAGAAAAAAAGAAAATGTCATCAATGGATTGTAAAAGAGAAAGTAGAGGCCCAAAGAGAAACAAATAGATATGGAAGGACAACAAACTACATCTTAAAAGACAATGGTAAAGAAATGGAACCAATCATTCTTACGATTGATGGTGAAATTTGGAGATTTAATGTTTATTGTAATAAATATATTTCATATGCAAATTTGGGTACAAGTGAGAGTTTGAAGATGGAAGTCAACCTTTCATAAAAAAAACCATGGAGGAGGCAACTATGTGTTTTAAACTTTTTTTAGAAAAGTTTGGTGATGAATGGAAGCTGAATAGAGAAATGGAAAGGAAAACCATAAATTTTTATATTTTGAAGCAAAGCTGCAATGGAGCAATGCCAGAAGCATGGATCAACAAAGGAGTATGTTGGATATTGAGATTGCAAAGTTATGTATGTTAATGAAGAAATTGCCTAAGAAGAGGCATATTAAAGTGAAGAAGACAATTAACAACCAAAATACATCAGTAGAGAAAGTGGGGCATTGCATTTCAAAGTATGAAAACTAGGAAGTTTGTGGACGACAGTACCAGATAAACTACTAAAAGACGGGAAGACAACAAAGTCAATAAGAATGTTGGACAATGACAAAATTTAGTATGGGATCCAGGTAGGAAGAAGTAGATTGAAGACTTATGACCAGGAGGTCATCAAATTTTCTACCTCGAGAGTCTGATACAAGTGCATTTTAGGGATTTCTAGATTATTACGCATATAGGTAGTTGCTTGTTTGTAACCTCCCAATAAATTTTTAGTAATCTGAATCCAATTATTTAGCAAATAGAAAATATATAGGGATTGTGATATTGCTATCAGGATTTAACTGTGTGATTTTTGAGTCAAACTCATTGACCCATGTTTCATGAGTAGTGATTCAACATGAATCCATCTCTCATGAGAATAAATGGAACACTTAGCACTCATTGGATCTAGGTGATGCTCATAGGGGTGAAGCACCGGGACTTCCCGAGGGGTCACCCATCCCAGTACTACTCCAGCCTGAGCGTGCTTAACTACGGAGTTTCCTCCATGGTTAAGCCCAAAGCTTGCAACCCCATTTGCAAAACCTTCACCAAGTGTTGTGCCTATCAATATATAGGGAGTTAGAGGAATATTAGGGATTCTTGTTTGATCTTTCTTAAATAAGTTAAGTTGTTATGGATTTGTTAAAGGCTTTTATTTGTTTTTTTTATGGATAAAAAGGAGGCTACGTTTCAGCCTCGAGATAGGGGGATAATTCATGTACAAGAAGTAATATAATATAATCTCTATATATCTATTTGTTATTGTTTTATATTTGAGTTGTATTTCTCTCTCGCCACTTTGTAAATCACAACCGGTTCCTCAATAGTATTACGTTACTATTGATTAATTTTTCCCTACATCATTTGTATGTCGCACTCATTCTTGTATTTGTATCGTGTTGGACCTTTGCGTAAGATGCCACTCAATCAGGGTTTGCCGTTTCCTTTTTATTTCCAATATCATGTGTAATGTTTTGTATTTTAATTTTTATTATTATTAACTTCATTTATTTTATATTTTAGTATTATTATTTGTTTATTTTATATTTTAGTATTATTATTTATTAAATTCCTTTCCGGACAAGGGACATCACAAGTTATCTGGGTTTTAATTATTCCTCCAATCTATAATGACATCAAATAGTTTCAGTGATTAGAACATGCGAAGTACTAGTCATTATTATTTTGAATTCATTTTATATTTTAGTTTTGTTATTTATTTATTTTATATTTTAGTGTTATTATTTATTTATTTATTAAATTACTTTCCAGACAAGGGACATCACAAGTTATGTGGGTATTAATTATTCCTCTTGTCTATTTTTAAACTTCAAATAGTTTTTTAGTGATTAGAACATGCGAAGTACCAGTCATTATTATTTTGAATTCACCATTTTCTTTTCCATTGCGGGAATCCACCATTTTCTTTTCCATTGCGGATATATTTGGACTGATATGATAGTACAAGTGGTAGGGCAATGGTAAAAATATGTTATCCATTAAAATATCAGCACCTTGATGAGATTAAAAGGGGAACCAAATGATGGCTTATGGTTGAAACAATGCATATATCTTGTCAATCAAGGTCAACATGTCGTCATATCTGTCAAGTAGCTAAAGTTGCTAGAGCAATTTATCCAAGTTGATTGATTACGTGGTTTAAAATATCAAACACATCTGAGTATTAATAAATGCAACCAGGTCACTCTTGTTTGCCCCTTACAATGGGGCTACAGTTTTGTTTATGAAAATTGCCAGTCCTTTTATGGTACATCTTTAGATTCTCCCTTCTCTTCATTGTTTTTCATTGAAGTCTGAAGCTTTTGGTAATAGTTCAGTATGTTCATGTTCAACACATTTGGATGTTCTATACCTCTCCCCTAGATGTAACATCAAGTTATCAAAATGCTGACTGAAATTGTATTTAAATTTTCTCTTGCCAGCATATTATCATCTGCAGTTAATTATTGTGGATCTGTTTTGACTATGAAAACCAATACCAATCCTTATTTAGCTTTCAGTATTTTTTAAGGATCAAATTTTCCTTACTAGAACACATTGCCTAAGAGCAATAATTGTTCTAGTTCCATGAATTTATGGCTGTTGAAAAATAGGGAACGTTTAATGGCTTCTTGAAATATTAATGTTAAATATTTAGAACTTTCTGATCACCATGTTCTTGGGAGGTCAAGGTTGAAGGTGAGTAGACAGCGACAAAATATTATTCTTTAGCAAGTTCTAATCACAAAGATCTCATGAGGGCATATAGTGGATGAATAATGATTTTTATATGCTTTTTTTAAAAATAGACAACAATGCTTGATAGATGTAGCAATACAACAACATAAATATGCTGGAGCTCAATTAATATTGAGACAACTTATAAATTTGAATCAATCTACTATTACAATATGTTCTTGCTCCAAAGTACGAGACTTGCTGGTAAAACAAAATAAAGCTTTTACTGCAAATACAACCTCTGGGTGGGACTAGCTTAAGGAAATCAAAGGTTTCATTCTCCAATCTCCAAATTCAACTGTTTTTGTTCTTGAATTGATCGTTGATCACAAAGCTATGACAAAAACTATATGAAAATGGTATCAATTTTTGAAATTTGTAGAAAATGGATCTTTATCCTAGTGCAAACAAGGAACTTATTCAGTCACCATTTCCAATTCGAGATTATTTAATTGGGAAAACAACCAATTAGGTCCAACTTCAATCCTCTAGGAGAGCTGGACATTGTTTTTAGTTGTTTTCCTTTTTGATTTGATTGATTGGATATGATTATGATATGGATGTGCGAGATCTAGGAAAAAAGATAGGAAATTGACAAGATACAGCATGAACAGAGTGTTATAGAAATGGCAACAAACACAAAAGAGGATAGATCTGGAATGAGGAGATAGGAAAGAACCTATGATAGCAATCTGGATCTGAAAATATTATACTACTGATCTAGGTCTTGTAGTTTAAAGGTTTCTTTGTCAATTGTAAACATCAGATTCCGTAGCAAGGGATTTCTAGATCTTCCCTTTCAAAATTTAGCCTAAAAGTCTTGGATGGGTGAGCTAATTGATAATGCCTATTGGCAATTGAGGTTTTCATTGATGGCAACCCTCTGCATGCTTGAAGTTGAGAGCTTGCTGATATGCATTGTGGTGTTGATCTCTTGTGTCCAACCTTCGCTTATTGTAATTATGTAGTTGTGAGATTATTAGATATGATGGTGTGGTTTATGATTATGATGTCAACCCCTGTTGATATGGCTGTGAAGATGTGGAGAGCTTGTTGAAGGAAGGATGTATTGCCACAATGGCATTGGTATGGTGTAGTAGGAAGAATCTTGTGCAGGTGTTTGATATCTACACCATGCTATGTTGCTGGTCATGATAAAGATGCTATGTTGCATTGTAGTGAGGTGTTCATGTGTTGTAGGTCATAAGAATTGCATTAGGATTGATTGCAGCACCTTTGTGTGTGGACAATGATGTGTGTTGATGAACAAATTTGAAATTGAGGCGAGGATTAGAAGCATGACACTAGGACAAATGGTTATATGAGGCTACAACATGTTGTATCTTTCTTGTTGCACCTAATGTTTTGATCATTGAAGAATGTGTTTGGAGAGAAGTGCTTTGATAAGATTACTTTATTAATGTCCAACAAAAGACCACTAGAGGGTCCAAGGGCCTGCCAAAACAAATTTGAGGTCCAACCCATATTAAGGATCACCAAATGGTGTTTGAGGAGAGAGAACCAAACAACTAAAGCAAGAAGCGACGACAAACCAATCAACAACCAACTAGTTTCTTTGAGCAGCCGAGTAAAAATCCACAACCAAAGGATAGGCTGTAGGGCGAGAAAGGGCCCCAAGCCATCTTTGAAGACCTCTAGAAGAAGAGGAAGAAGGCTACTTCCGAGTGGAGATCCTATGAGGTTTCCCAGATCTAAAAAAACTAGAAGGGGAGTCAAGCTGTTGCTTGGTACCACATGCAGGAGAGACCACCATGAAAAGAGGTGAAGAGCTGATCATAGTGCGATCTTGTGGGGAGATGTTGCTCAAGAGAGTCATTTCGAAGCCTCAAGGCCTTCTAAAGGTGAAGCACAAGTCACCTTTGGTTGTTAAATCTGAAAAAATGGAGAGATTGATTCTCTCTGAACAAGTAGTAGAATCTCCCTTGATCATAGTAGATGAGGCAGTGGAAAATGGAACGTGTCTTTGTCTCCGCCTTCCCCAAATCACAAAGCTATCAAATCCTGTTCTCTCTAGCCAATTGATGGTTTGATTGAATTGGGAGCCAATGTGATCCCACTCTAAAGTAGCCAACGACGATGTGAACTGCATCTGACCAGCTGTGAGACATGAGTCTGATGGATGCACAATAATCCCGTCCTATATATCGAGAATGTGCTCCGCATAGAAGGCCATCCTCAAATGAAGCCCCCTGGGGGGACTTACCCAATTAGTGAGGTAAACCACTTGTAAATCCTCACCCTAATGTGGGTATCCAGTTCTTGTCAGGATGAAAACATGAGAGAGGACATCCAAAGGGTACCAGGAAGGAGGAAGGTGATCAATGTCAATCTCGACAGAACCCTAAAGAGCTTAAACTTGAGCGAACCAACATCGAGCCTGACCTGAGGGATCTAAGCCTTCAATAGCCTTCAAGGAGTTGTAGGCAAGGTAGGAATATCTGTGATGCCCCTCGAAAGAGTTCATGAAGCACTAGAGGCAATGTAAGAACCAAACCGAGTCAAAGATGGTACCGAGTCTAAAAGGGTTAGCCGTGAACTCAACCAGGACAATATTGTGAGGTGTAGATTGCTTGCATATTATGATGCATTGAAGGAAAAGGGTTTCAACCCGCTCCATAGAGGCCCAACTAGACTCTAAGAAAGACCACCCCTGTACAATAGACCCATAGAGCATTGTAATCAAAGTGTCCATAAAAGCTATCTTGGATATGGTGTCCTGGGAGTGATATTGGAAACATTGTCTTTCCATAAGGGCCAAAGAGCCATACCCTTTGTTGATTCAAGGTTGAAGTGTTGGTCTCATACTGAATCAAGGGCCAGAGAACTTGACCCCCTAGAGAGGTGTACGAAGAAGAGATCCCAACCTCCACACCTTGAGAAAAAAAGTGGAGTTGAGAGGTCTTGAAGCCATTGAAGCCCATCACCTTGGTCTTGCCTAGGCTAACTAGTCAGCTGTCTCGAGTCATAGAGAGATTGAAGCTATTGAGAAGTCTTTGTAAGCCCTTTGGAGATGAGAGTAGGAGGACCACGTCATCCACAAAGAGCAATATAGAAATTAACATCTGGTGCAAGGAACAACCATCACCCAAAAGTGAGTGTGCTTGAAGAAATGCCTCAAGATCATCAATGAAAAGCTCAAACAAGGTAGGAGACAAAGGGAACCCTAACTTCACCCCAATGGTACTCCAGGAAAAGTCAGACATGCCATGAGGGGTCTTAATATGACTGATCACCGCCTCATGATGGTAGTCAAGAGAGTCTTAGAAATACCAATGTTGTGAAGTCTTTGGAAGAGAGCCATTCTGGAAACAAAATCAAAAGCCTTGTGGTAATCCTCAAAGAAACAATAAATCTTCGAGGAGCGATTGCATACTTTCTCAATAACAACCCTGAGAGTCAAAATGTGGTCCATGGTTTGATAATACGGTTGAGAACGACCTTGCCGTCTAGCCTGAATATGTTATTGATCCAACTCTTGAGTTAAAATAGTATGCAAAATATAAGTGTGTAGTTTAGATATGCTGTATAAGTGAGACTATAAATATAAAGTGTACCAAACTGATCGAGTGGAGAGCAATCTTGAACACATCTAACCTTCGGAAGGGAAAGAGCCTCTTGTTCTTCCGATTGAGACCCTCTAACCAATCGACTTAACCTATAAGGGCCACTAATATGCTAATCCTAATCACCAATTGTGGTGAGCTAAAAAGGGGACATTGCATCATTCATGACTTTTTATAGGTATCCTTGGATGATTGGACCATTTATGGGTTCTTGAGGAATCATATTCGAGCACTCTAGACAATGCTGGAAAAGTGTAGATGTATGCATATTTCTATAAGCCTGAAGAAGTGCATCTTTGTTGTTCCTTTTGGCACACTATAAAGACATATCATTTGCAAAGAAGGATTAATAGTAGACCCATTGAATATTTCCTTAATCATGATTCAACCACCTCTAGAAACAACCCTAGAAGTAAAAACATTCCTTGGATACATTGAGTATCATAGAAAGGTTATTAAAGGTTATGCTAGTATAGCTACAACCCTGGAGGAATTACTAAAGAACAAGAAGAGCATCAAAGCTATCACTTGGATAGAGAAATTTCAACAATCTTTTGACACTTTGAAGCAAAAAATAGCAAAATCCCCTATTCTCATATTTCTAGATTGGTTGGTACCCTTCCATGTTCATATGGACGCATCTTAAGTAGCCATAGGTGTAGTACTAGCACAATTCAAAGTGAATAACAAGCACCTTGTAGTATTTTCCAGTAGGAAATTATATCAAGAAGAAAGAAATTACAAAACTATAGAAAGAGAAGCCTTGACTATGGTTTATGCTTTACACAAATTTCAATAATACCTATTATCCAACCCCTTCACATTTTACATTCCTATTGAACAAACCAATGATACAAGCTTGTATATGTTGATGACTCTTACTATTTGAAGAATTTAATTTCACTATAATGGGGAGGAATAATCAAGGGCCAAACTATTTGTCTACGATCGATATCGAGGAGGAACCCTAAGAAGATGATGTAGAAGATTTACTTGGAACCTACCTCTTTCGGATTACAGTGGTATCAGAAGAATTACATGAAGGTGGTGAGCTACTTTCTCTGAAAAATACCCTCTGGACATGAATATACATGAGAAACAATTGTTGCCGAGGAAGTAGCTACCATTCACTTTGATTGAAGGAGCTCCATATGAAAGGGAAGGAATGACATACTCCAGACAGTCATCTATGAATAGGAATGGAGCTGATCCTAAGAGGATCCCATGAAAGAATAGGACGTAATTGTGAATATGCTATGGTGTAGATGTGGATTATGGTGGCCTAGACTCTACAAATATAGCTAACAATATACTAAGAAATGTGACATTTGCTGGAGAAACAACCTGTTTACCCTTTGTTAGTTCAAGGACAAGCTCTCTTCTCTTTTACATCGATCATAGAAATTGTGGAGGTGGTGGAAACACCAATAGAGGGTTTGATTTACGCAAGCCTCTATATATTACAACTTTTTCTCCCCCTTTTTTTGTTGTAGTTATAATTTCGATTATAGAAAGTGTTACATGAGCAAAGAGAAAACTGCTACAAGTTGTAATGACTTTTGAATAGGTGAAAACTTTTGGACTAGGGCGTCCAACACACATGTCTAACTATTTGTTGTTTAATTTATGAGAGAGACTTTCATGACCTCTTGATAATTTTGCTCCTTTCTGTTTGCATTAATTGACATCTCAATAGAGAAAATGCATAATAATCTAATCTCAATAGAAAAAATGCATTAATTTATTTCAAAAGTCATGAAATACATAATAGAGATGTCAATTTCTAATTAATACATTTTTCATGCATTTTCTCCTTGATGTGCCCTAACAATCTAATCTCTACAACTTTGTTCTAGTAAGTTTCTTGCTTAACAAGTCATCTTTAGATTGAGAAGTACAAGGATGAGTTTTGGAAAGGTTGCTAGAATAAGTTACTGGATTGCACCAACTGTATTGATCCATTACCAAATCATAAAACCCTGATTGGAAGGTATTTGATCCTGTAAAAGCTAAGAACACATTGGATCAAGAGCTAGACCACATCTAGTCTCTTGGATGTGACTGGATTTTTCAGTACTATCCTTTCGGACCAGAATGCCATGTCTCCTAAAACCAATGCCACAACCTTTTTTTTGTTTGCTCTTGATTCAGGTTAAGAATAAGGTGCACATACACAACACTTATATCAACATTTAAAAGAAAAGAAGATATGTTCCCACTAGAATTAATCTACTTCCCATTTTGTGTACATACCAAGAATATCTTCAAATTGCCCCCAGAAGCATTGCTGTGAAGCTCTTTCCATCCTCCTTTTATCTAAATTTGTTGTCCTTCTAATTGATATATGAGGAAATGGAGTCCTAGTCCATACATTACCATTTGGGAACATAAAGAGGTTTAGCAATGGTCCTAATAGGAGAGCCGAATAGTTGGATCTATGTTCCCTTTTTGAAAGTGTAAGGGAATTGAGATAAGTGTATGTATGATCTAGGTTTAAAGCTATGAAAATGATGACTTTCAGCAATAATAGTAAAGTATAGAATATATAGTAAACATAGTAGACCAGATTTAAAAATAAGGTACAAAAAGGAACCTAGATCTACAATTGAGCCTGAAAGCGTCAAACTGGTGTGATTGGTGACCCAATCTGAGGGCTTCTATGCAAACAGAAAGGAGCTAAATTATCAAGAGGTCATGAAAGTCTTTCTCATAAATTAAACAAAAAATAGTCAGACAGATGGTCATTAATTGATTTATACATGTAGGGTGCTGAGGTTGTGGAACAAAGCATGGGTGGTAGATTTGAATGAGGTCAAACTTGTCTAACCACAATTATCAAACTCATCCAAGACACAAACAAAAAGGATAGAGTCCTTGGCATTTCAGAGAGTCGTAGCATTTGAGATTCTTTGGTTTTGATTTGGGCTTCTTCATGATGTCCTCTTGCTTATTTTTTCTTTGTAAACCTCCAAAGAGGGTCTTTTTGTAACAATGAAAGTAGTCCTCTTCAGTTTTAATGGAAAATTGGTTGAGTTAAGCTATTTTTAGTTTAGCTTGTGAGTCGTAGTGAAGTGATAGTGGTATTTAGGAAGTTGGAGAGAAGATTATATTGTATGATGTTTGCATTAGACATTGTTGTAATTTGTCATTGATGTCAAAAGACCATTTTGAACATACAACTATACAAATAAAAAACAAAGCTTGACAAATACATTTGACTTGTTGAATTATGTTGTCAAATGCGTGTGTATACATATATATATTTGGTGGATTTCTCGTCCATCTATACGATGACAAGTGTAATAAGGAGTATTTGCATATAATTGTTGTTACATGTAGTGAACTTCTTATTTAGTATAATACATGTCCATTTTGCATAACATGATAGTGCTTGAACAACATCAGAGACTTACATGGAGGCAACACTATATTGGTAACACGTGATGAACTGCATAGTTCGTAGACTTGGACTTGGAGAGTACTCGGCAAGCCTAAAATTTTCAACCCGACAAAACCTTGGTATATACTCGACAAAAGCTCGACAAAACTTTGCAACTAGAAAGTACTAAAAATTAATCTCTTAAATAAACATATTTCTTTCCTAGAATTCAATTGCAAAATGTATCAATTTGAAATTGACATCTCAATAGAGAAAATGCATAGTTTTATAGCACTAACAATAAGTGAAAAATGCATCTTAACCAGGGCATTAGCCGTATTGACATTTTTACCTACATTTTTTATATCTATAAAAGCACAAGTTAAACTTGTGAGTACTTGCCCAACGAAAACAATTGAGAGTACTCGACAACTTGGTGAGCACTCGTAGAGTTTGCACACTATGTGATGAAGTATGATAAAAGCACATAAACTATTGAAATAGAGGTAATACAAAAGTGAGGCTTTTTATTTCATAAAATATGTTGTTTTAAGTGAGACTAAGCCGATGCACAATTTATTTGTTGCATTTGTTCAAGACATAGGGCTGCATAGTTGCCATGTAGAATCTCTCTCTTGTATCTATGACAGAATATACATAGAGCAATGTTGAAGAGAAGACAAATGACTGAATACAACATAAAGATAATTCTCAGTGTTGGGGAAATGAAACCGCACTCAAAAGGAACTCCACAAAAGTCAATGGTGATAATAGTTTATACAACAAATTACATTCGATACATAGATTGGTGTGAAATCTATTCAGAAAATTCCACCGTGTTGGGTGGATATTGTGCAACCAATAGTTTGTTCAAATCCATCGCAAAATAGGATGACCAACGACAACACATGAGACAAAGTATCTCCTACGTTAAAGGAAAGGCTCCCCCTTCTCAATGTTCCTTGGATCAACTCAAGGTAAGCAAGAAGTTGAGAGATTTTGTAAGGGGTGTTTTATCTTTCAGGAAATAATCCACTTACCCGTGGAGCAAGTAATGAACAAGATTAAATCTCTAAACTACCTTCTATCTAATTGCTGGAAACAATGATACCGATAAACCAACACCAACTCAGAGGCTGATTGAAAGCATACCAGTTTGGCTCTAAATGCTGTTTTAATCTATTTAATAAGAAAAACCTCTACCATTGGGGTGCAAAGACTTCCAGAAGTAGGGAAATTTTAACTATTTTTCGTGATTTTGTAATGTCCCCATTTTTGGCCAGTCTGTGCGGTTGATTGAGTTAGCTCATCAAAGTGACCCTCGTGAGCTGACAGGGTGTTTTGGGGGTCTCAGCTGATTACTTACTATTTTTAGTAAGTCTATTATGGGCAGTTGCTATTTTCAGTGGCGTAGTGGATGGCTTGGTAGTTGGTCGTCACCTGCGGTTGATCCAATTAATAATTGCATGAGCTCTTATTTATTTATTATTCATTGAGTTGCATTATTATAATAATGTTTATATTATTATAATAATGACTTTAAGAGATATTTCTAAAAAGCAAGTTGGAAAGTTTCTAGTGTTGAGTTCTTTTGGGAAACTTCCATGTTTTCTGAAGTGGAGCTTTTTGGGAAACTTTTGCCAATGAAAGCTATAAGTGAGAGCTCATTTCATTAGAAAAAGCACGCTTGATTATATATCTGATTTTGTGCCTTTGTGTCTTTTTCCTGGGTTCTTAACTGTATGCCCTTGTTGATGTACAAGTGTCTAAGTTTCTTAAGCTTGTTCGGAGTTATTGCTGATGTATAGTGGTTTCATTGGATAGATCTCCCTACTATGTTTTTTTGTGACTGGGGGATTGGTTCCTTAATTCTATGAATTTTGAGTGTTGTGTAAATTATTGCTGATTTATAATAATTTGCTACTTTACTCCTACTGTTTTTTCCGTGTCTATGGAGAAGCTAATATTGGAGTTTGCATTCTGGATTGGTGAAGGAATTAATTGTGAATTTTATTACAATTCTGAAATTGCTCCTGGTGGTGCGATTTTCTGCAATAAATATCTTGTGGTCATTTGGCAATCCACATGGGGAATGTGTGGTTAGATTTAATGCTGTAGAGGCTGGACGTCATATCCTCAACACTTGTGGGCTGCAGTTCGAAAGTCCTATAGCCATTTCTTTGGCTTGAGATCCTATTTGCAGCCCAACGTTAAACATTTCTGGGCCTGCGATTATTGTCTATGCCCTGCTATTCGTATCAGGCCTAGCGTTTCACTGTTGGAGGGGTTGGCAATTAGTTTGGTGAGTGTCGAGTATACATTTGGGAATCACGTAAGCCAGCCTGTGCAATATAATTGACATCCAATGTCAATTACTTCTGCTGACGTTACTGCTGGGGCCGGAATTCATCTAACTTAGCATTGGACGTTGGAGTTTCTGCTGGCATTAGAAGTTAAGAGGTAGCTGCCACTGAATATTGGAGTGACGTGGATATATTCGGGACATTCTTTGCTGATTGGCGGTTCCTGCAATCACATACAACAATTAGGTTTATTTAAGCATTATAATTTTTAATAAAAGTTTGCTTAGAGACAATCAATTTTCTTGAAAATAAAATCCAATGTAATTGTAGAGCTGTCTTTTATGACCACAGAGTTCTCCTTTGTGTTAACATTTTGAAATATAGTTTTAAAGAAATAAAACAAAGGAAAAGAGGAATTTATTCATTAAGACTTGCAGAGGTAAACCAAGGTTTTTTTTACAGATTTTGAGATGATAACATTAGCTACAGTCAAAGAATCTAGTCTATGTATTATCACAATCGCTCCCAGTCAATGCATTAGCTTTGATTGATTCACAACTCACTACGCTCTATTATTAAACACACAATAATAACATGAATCAAAGAAAATGGACACAAATTACACTCAAAGCTTCTAATTTGCACTATCGCAATTGCTCTCAATCAAAGTTTCAGCTCCAATTGTTTCTTTGTATTCACTTTTGTTCCAAATTAGTACTACACAATCAAAGCTATGCTTGCACAATTTTGTCAAAGCTCTCTTGCATAAAAATAAAGATGAGATTTACAATGAGGGGGGCACTCCTTATATAGGAAAAGAAGTGAGGGAAAGGAGGAAAAAATGGGAGCGACTCAACTACCTCGACCCGGTAAAACTAGGAAATAAGATTTATTGGATTACATGTATTGAAGGTCCGTTTAATCGAATTACAGGTAATCTATCTTCTGCACCTACAACAATATGAAGAAAATGTTGGAACTGTTGAAACAATCCTATAGATTATCAGCAAAGGCTTTGTACTTGGTGATGCAATCGTGGATGATCATAGGATCAGTAGTTCCTATATTTCGTGCCACTCTATTTGTTGGCCTCCCAACTCTCTTTAATGAATTGCTAATTGCCATTTGAAAATTTGATGTAATCAAGCTTTTTTGCTCATTCCATAGTTGTAAATTCTTCTTTGTCAAATATGCACATTTGGAGTATCAGATAGTTTGAAAATCTTCTCAGTGATGTCTAGATGTAAACTTGAGACAACTTTCCCATCAACATTTTTAACTGATTTTTAATTTTTAATTTTTTTTTGGATCAAAATGCTTGGCACATTCTCACCTGAACTCAGGTTCAAAGGCTGCTATTGGGAAAGTGGAGACCACATGTATAATTGCTTCTTGAGAATCAAAGCATTTCTTTTGGACAAGATGTCTCTGTTCTTTGAAGAAATTCCGACATATCTTGAAGAGTGCACTGCAACATGAAGATGAAAACATCTTCTAATGAGATTGGATCCTTGGAAACTTTGGGATTTGAGTTACAATGACAGAACCATGAGGGATGAGTGTTCGAAGTATGGATTGGATACTTATTGAATGCTTTTGAAGGCTGGAAATGAATGGAACAACTTGTATTTTGGGCAAAAATGACCAAAAAACAGGTTTAGGATGATGGAATACATGTGGGCAAAAATAAATGTTTTGTTGGGAAAGGTCAAGAATGCAAGTTGGAAGCATTTGAGTATGTGCAAGATGAGAGTTAAGGTGCTTTAAAATGTGAGTTTTCACCCAAATGGGGTTCTTTAGATGTCATTGCATGTGGTAAAACCTCCTCATTTTACATGATGTAAAACATGCAATCGGGTTCAGAGAGTGCGATTACATGTATGGGAAAGTGGAAAACTAATGAGTTTGGAAAATTGATGAAGTATGGGAGGTGGAAACATGGAAATGCATTTGCGTTCTTGGGTATAATCTTCAACTTTTCTCTAGAAACAAATTAAAAATAAGCAACAAACTAGAAAGAAAAACTAAAAACAAAACATTTTACCTCTTGCTTTTGACTCAAACTTGACAAACTTCAAAACCTTTCTTTACGTGCAATTTCATTTTTGGAGTAGAAGACTTTTGCATTTGCAACAACATGAAGATTTCAAACTTAATTAAAAATTAAATACAAAAAACTAGGGCTGCATTTGAACAATTGGACAAAAATGAGCCAAATAATGCAATACTTTAGCAAAACAAGTAAGAAATGCAAACAAAGTTGAATCTTTACACTTACTTGGAGATCAATGAGCCAAAAAATGGAGGAAAGAGAAGTTTGGATGAACAAGTCTTCTCCAAAATTGGGTTCTCCAAGTGCATTTGCATGTGGCAACCAATTTTTTTTGAAGAATTCGAAGTTTTGAGGCAAATCATGGTCTCCAAGGGCAAATGCATGTGCTTGTATGAGCAAGATGTTGTTGCAACTTTTTTTCTCTCCAAATGTTTGATGCAAATTGGATTTAGAAGGCCCTATTGCATGTTGTTTTTGCCTTCAAGGTGCAAATTGTGGTCTTAGGAGCCAAACACATGAGCACATTTGTATGTAAAATTTATGTTTTTGGGGATTTTAGTGCAAATCACACTCTTAAGCTGCATATGCATGGACGTCTTGGCTGGAAAAGTGGACAAAAATCCTCTAAATGTTCACTTTTTTTAGCATTTTAGCGCAAATCACACTCTTGAGCACCCATTGCATGTTTAAAAAATGCAAGTATTTACTCCTTATTGCAAATCACACTCTCCAAGGTGAAACACATGAGGCAAAAATGCTTATATTTTGCTCCTTAGCGCAAATTGCACCCTCCAAGCTAAAATGCATGAAGCATATTGCATGAAAAAGAGGGTTTGTAGTGCAAATCACACTCTTGGAGGCTCATGACATGTAATGCCTTGGCTGGAAAAGTGGAGAAAAATCCTCTAAATGCATTTACATGTCACATTTTTTAGCATTTTAGTGCAAATCACACTCTTGAGCACCCATTGCATGTTTAAAAAATGCAAGTATGTACTCCTTAGTGCGAGTGGCACTCTCCAAGCCAAAATGCATGAAGCATATTGCACGAAAAAGAGGGTTTGTAGTGCAAATCACACTCTTGGAGGCTCATGACATGTAATGCCTTGGCTGGAAAATATATTTTCAAGATAAGTCAATCTCGAAGGGTCATTACATGTTTTAAAAATGTGCTTTTAGTTTGCACAAGTCAAATATTTCAAACCAAAGAGAAAATCACACTCTCCAAGGGTCATTATATTTTTTATTTTGGCCTTTAGATGCAAATCGCACTCTCCAAGGGTGATTGCATGTTTTAAAATATGCTTTTTGAAAGAACATCAATTGGGCATCCAAGGTAAATCTCACTCTCTAGATGTATTTGCATGTTTTAGTAATTTGTATTTGCATTTGCGTGCAAGAGGTAAATTTCACTCTCTAGATGCATTTGCATGTAACATGTTATTTGCATTTGCATGCAAAAGGTAAATCTCACTCTTTAGATGCATTTGCATGTAACATGTTAGAAGAAAAGACATGTTGTTGAGTTGCATCACTAAAATGATCTTTAGCACACGTTAAATTGATTATTGAGCAAATATCACTTAAAGGGGTCAAATATCATATTTACACTATATATTTTACATATTATGTGCAAATATGCTCAAAAAGTAATATTTCACTTAAATTTTTTGAAGTAAAAACATTTAAGTAAATCTCAACATTGAAATAGACTAAAGTAATAAAGTCACTGCAGTGAAAAATTTAAAGCAACTCAACATTAAAAATAACATAAAGTGCACTATAATGACTTAAGTGATAAATTTAAGTAATAAAGTAACTTAAAAACATAATATAAAATGAATTTAAGTCATATTTTTCAAAAAGTGCAACTCAACATTAGAATATAGCATCCCTTTTTTAAATATGTAGTTGAGCTTGAAGAGTCCACTTTTTGAGCACTTAAATGTTTATATCTTTTGACTAACAAAGCCGATTAAGCGCCAAGATATACCGAATCAAAGGGAAAACCGAAAGCAAGAGATTGAACGAAACAAAAAAAGGCTAAAACAATCTAAACTAACACTCAAAAATGCAAAAAAGGACATTAAAGGCCTTAAAAATTAATTATAGGCTAACAAATTCAAAAGACAAAAAAGACTTGATGAAAGCCTTCACTAAAACACTTCATTATATTAATTGATAATAATTGTTTGATCAATTCTTACCGAAAAAATAACGAACTTTCTTAGAGAAGTGCGAAACTTAATTGGAAAAGTTTCATACTGTCACCTCCATTTTGTGGCGACAAAATGCAGGACAACGCACTGCAATGGTTCTACCTTCTTGTTTGAAAACTCATAAAGTTGGGACTAGAAAAGTAACTTGACGTACGTGGTCGTTGTTCTATCCAGTAAACATGAGACGAGAATAATCCAAGAAGTCGAGTCACCATTTATAACATTATTGTCTTGAAATAACAATAGAAGAAGTTGTGGCAGCTTGTAGTCAGTTTTGGAACACATGGATATGAAGCCCTTTAGGAGTTGAGCAGCAGTTTGTGATTGCAGTTGAAGATGGTTATAACCTTCTTAAACTTCCCAAACTATATGATGAGTAATGTATTATATATATATTCACTTCTATGTTGAATGGTGTGTATGGATGAAAAGAAACCTGATGAAGAACTAAGAAGATGCTGTGAAAAATTCTATGAGAAAGAAAAGTTTTGAAAGATTAACATAAAGAAGTCTGTGATTGATCTGGAAAGGTAACAGATTTGACAAAAAATCAGGTATACTTCAAGTTAAGAATGGTCTGTTTTGGTATATCACATTCATAGTAAAGTCTGATATTCATGCACAAATAGTACCTTAAGAAGCTGCATTGTTGGATTCAGATATTGAAGTTTTGTTATGTTTGGAGAGATATCTCAGTTCATATCAGAATATATCCATAACAGAGACTCTTCAAAGATATATTTGCAGGTTGTTCTTCTCTCAGCATGTATAGTCATAGAGCAATTGTAGTTAATTTGTTTCAGATTGGATTTAATTTGCAAAAGTGATATTCTGATTTTTCCTACTTGAATTCAGATTAAAGATATTTCTAAGAGACATAATCAGAATTATTTTGCTATATCAGAATCTTAATTCATTCACTTCCATCAGAAGGGAAATCACCAAGGTTGCATGGGGATGTGGGTACCTGGGTACTTAGGGTACAGGCATGACTATTTTTCAAAATAGTGGACAGGGGTACTTGGGTACATCAAACTTTTTTTGAATTATAATTTATTATTTATAGAAACTCTGATGTTATGAATCATGACAATGGTTTTTCAAATCAAGAACAGTATAAAGTTCACAAATGTAATGTATTGTTGTCAGTTTCAGATTTGCTTTATGTTTGTAATAATAATATATGATAAATTTTTAGATCATAAATCATATAATGATAACATTGACATATTGCAAATGATAAGCTTTTGACTTGAACTGTGATAAAGTTCACTATTAATTAGTATTGTATCAAAATTGATTGCATATCTAATTAAGCTTGATAAACAACAAGCTAATACACAAATAAAAAATTGAAAAAAATTCAGAAATCTTAATCAAGGTCCTTAGCTATGATGCTCACCACTAACTGATACTCGGGGTACGTGCATCTGGTTTTTGGGTACATGGGTACGCGTACCGGGGATGTGGTTACGCATACCCATGCAACCTAGGAAATTACATAAGTTATACCTTTCACGCTTGTACATTCTGAGTTAATGCTCAATTTGATAAATAATGTTTGTAAAAGTTGTTGTTTGAGAAGAGTTGAGTAGGTGCTCACATTTGTAGGAGTTGGTGCTCTAGAATAGGTGTTTGGTGAATTGTCAGGGTTGGTGCCCTTACATATTTGTAATTGGATTTAATTTACGAGGTTGGATTAGGATGGTAGATCCTAGCAGCATTATTCACTGTGGTTTTTCCCATCTCGTGTTTCCATGTTATTTAAATTTTCTGTTGGAAGTAATTGATTAAAGAATTGAATTGGATAAAAGTTTAAAATTTATTTGCTACTGATTCAAAACTCTCCTCTTAGTAGTAAATTTCTGTTCTACAGTTTCGACATTGTTCTTGGGAGAGAATGCCCATGAAGTCTTTGAAAGTGCAGTTAACCATATCTAAGGGTTCTTGAGATAGTGACTTGAGGAGTTTTAACACACTCATCTAAGTTTTCGCCCAAATTGGGTTTCTTGAGCATACTGTTTTCATCTCTTATTTTCTTGCTCTTTTTCTTGTTATTACATGTCAATTCTAACCACACTTACATTGCTAGATTGCTGTCATAGGTGATAGGACTGTTTGCTTAATATTTTTGCGAAAGAACATCATCCTCTTTCACTGATTAATATTAATATTGAAAAAGATTTGTGCTGATGAATCAAGAAGTGTAGTATCCACCCCGTGTATAAATCAGTTTGACCCTAATCAAGGTGCATTCTATAGTATAAAAGGTATATTTGACCTAGATTAAGGGGTATTATTAAAAAAAAATCCGATTCAAGATGTGTCATTTGCTCAGTTCAGAATGCATTTGATCCAGATCAAAGTGTATTGTCTACTAGGTTGAAGGTTATTTTGACTTGGATTAAGTTTTATATTTTAAACTAAGCCAGGGTGTATTATCTATCCCATGTCAAGGTGTAACTGAGCCAGTTTGAGGTGTCTATAAGTAGTGACAAATATTTATTTCTTTCAATGTTATCACACGACATTGAAACAAAAGAATGCTTTATTGTGAAATTTCATGTGTACATTTCCCCTTATTTCTTATGGGTATTGTTTTTCCATTTTGTGAATAGAAAAGAGTTACCCAGTTTTTTACTTGAAAATTATTGCATTATATCTAAATTAATAATTTTACTAGCTTGTTGATAGTCTGAAGGTTTAAATGCTTATATTGTATTACCATGTCTTGATTTGATAGGGAAGCAGGGATCTGGCTCTCCCTTGGAGGTTTTCAAGAGAAAGGTCATGATGACAAGCATCTATTTAACACTCATGTCTTACTAGATGATTTGGGTAATGTTCGAAGTTGCTATCGCAAAATACACTTGTAAGTGCATATGAAAATGATATATTTTATTTTGTGAGGCTCGCAGCTTATCTTTCGTGTGCTCTTTGAATGATTTCCATTTGTTTTTGGTAGAGTAATTGTTTTCAATAGCAATAGATGTGTCAAGAAGGATATTTGTAACAAGTTTACTGTGTTTTTTTTGCTTAGTGAGGTTTTCATTAAAAACATGTATATTTAAGCTTTTAGAGACTCAAAGTTTTCCAAAGTTCACTACACATTTGAGATCCACTTTTGTCTGTTCTCAATGATAAATAATTAGCAGAACTTGCAAATGTTTTGACACTGACACACACACATATCAGCATATGTTGTTTTAATACGACTAACATATTTCTTCTGTTAATCATTAGCTTGTTGAGTTAGTGCTACCGATGTAAGTTGTAACTATGCTTGAAGACATCAAACAATCAAAGTAGCATGTAATAAATATAAAAATTCCCTTGAACTGATGATGCTCATTCGAGTACATTATAAATGATGTTTTCCTACTTAATACGTGATTTTATTTTCATTTTTCTGTCTTTCAAGTGATTGGTCATATATTGGTAATAATCCCTTCATACTTTCTTGAAAAAAATACATTTTTAAAAGTTTTCTTTTCTTTGTTTCCTTTTTGTCCCATTAAGAGGTGTAGTCTTACTCTTCTTGCTCATCAACTATAAATGAGTATCAGGTATGTAACTTTGTTAGGCAATTGGCCAGGCAAGTTAATGTGTGACTGACTTGGCTGCAAAAACTGCTTGAGTCCTCATAGAGTTTTGAAACTAATATAGTATATGATGAAGTAAAAGTTGTGCTGTCCCCACTTCTATTTGCGTTCTTATTTCATTACTATTGGTTTTGAATGGCAATACTGTTTTGTTACTTCATTACTACTGATTCTTATTGTAAAGTTGATACTCGGGACCTATGATAAGTTGGCCTGCTGCTTTGTGACCAAGTCAAACGTGGTGGAAAATCCTAGCCAAAACTTGTCAGTTAAAAGTATATATAATCTATGAAAATAAGCTGGAACAATTTTTTTCATTCAAAAATTTCAAGTTCATTTTTCCAGACTAGGCTTAGTCTATCAGAAAAGATTTGAAAGTCTGTTGAAAGTCATGAGATTCAGCAAAATTGTGATCTTTGCTGGGACTTCAAGTTGAGTCTACAGCATACTTGTCAAGCTTGAGTTGAACTTTGATCCATGAGTCTTTTTCAAAACCTACCAAGTCTCAACGCATGGATTCTTTCTTAATTTGTTGAAAGGAAATGTAAGATAGAAATATATTTTTACATAGTGACAGAATGCTTTAAATTTAGCCTCATAATTTCACTTGCAAACCCAGTTGAATTTTGTTCCTCAATTTAAGTGTACATTGATGTTGAGTTGACACAGATCATTAGTGCAGTAGATGTATATTCAAATGTTTGTTACACATAAAAGTTCTTTTTAGTCGATAATGTGCAACATGGAATTTCTTCTTGTGCAGGTTTGATGTTGACGTTCCTGGTGGTATGGTTTATAAAGAAAGTAATTTTACATCTCCTGGTAAAGATGTGCACCAAAATGCGTCCTTAGCATGTTTATCACCTTACATCTTACCTCTACCAAATTTTTTTTTTTTGGTAATTTGCTAGATTGTTGGTCATTTGAGAATATGTCAGGTGTAGGCTGAGTTTGGTCATGTTCATTTTGGCAAATGTAAAATGTATTGCAATGCATTTCTATGTGGAGGTCTCTACTAATATATCTGAAATCTATGTGTAAAGTGTAAGGATTGTATAGAATTGTTTACATGCATCATAAAGCATTGAACAAGTCACTGCAAAGTAACAAACACTTAAGGTAATGGATCAATGAAAGTTAAAAACCTATCATTTATTTAGTTGTTTTGTCTGACCATCTTTCTTTGAAATCAAGTTGTGAAGGTCCAAGAATCTAGGTCAAGGTGGTAAGAAAACATTGTTGGTCACTAGGAGAAATTCAAATCTATGGTAAGCACAAACTCCTAGGTAATGGACACATTATTTTGATCAAAACTTAGAAAAACTATGTGATTATAGCTTCTTAATTCATAAAGGATATTATATAATATAAAATATAAAATAAAAAGTTCACACAATTGTACAAACACTTGTAAAATTATAGTACACCTATATGTTCAGTATTTACTATTAACGCACATTACTGATTGAAAACAAATAACATTTTCTTTTGTAAACGTACTCTTAGTTGTTTGCTTGCCTAGAGTTACGGGTAGCTTGATGAACATGTGAGGAGTGCATTATAGATCCCTTTTAAATTTGATATGAAGTTGTACAATTATTAAAACATGTTCAAAATGTAGCTATTTACCTATGAACTTTGTACAAGAGGACATTCTTGTATCGAATTATTAATGGCATGCAAATCTAAACTTCATGATCTATGATTTGGAGATGCAGAAGCAGTAGTTGCATTTTCAGTCAACAATGACATCATTCAAAACATGGAAACATTCACAATGTTAAACACATGTTTAGTAGTCTCATGCAGTACCCAATACACTAAAGCAGCGTGCATTTTGGATGGATATAGATTATATATGTACACACGCAGGTGATCTGTATAGAAAATGTAAGCATGGTTTGCAACTTTGCATTGCGATTCAATGACAGATCATGGCAAAAGTATAAGGCACCATGGCACACTCTTGCTATTACAATAATACTGACAAAAAGCATTTTTTGAGTTTTTATTCGTGATGTTACACCCATGTGAATTTCAGAAGAAAAACATGTTTTTATTGATTAGGGCTGAGCTCGCTAGATTCTGGCAAATGAAGATAAAATAACACAGTCAAACACACATAAATGAAGGGAAAAGGGCAAGGAGCATCATATATACTAGATGTTCCTTGCCTATTTTCCTTAATTTGCCAGAACAACAAAGAGCAGAAGCACAGGAGTGAATGAAGTAGAGGACAAAAAGCATGCAAGAACAGATATCAGTAGTATGACAAAGAAAAGAGCAAAATAGACGGAAGATTCAGTGGCAGATGCACTATCAGAAGGTGCAGGGCATCATGGAGATTATATAGAACAGTTTAATCATGAGAAATTGCTGGCTTCAAAACATAAGTGGAAGAGTCCTTGAAAATTTCTGTCCAAGCATTTGAAAAACTGGCAATGACATTAAGGGTGCATATTTAGGCTGGCAGAACCATTGTAATTTCTGTCAGAAGTCTTAAACTTGGCGAAGCCACTGCTAAATTCTACCCTTAAAGCCTGGGCACACTTTGAGCATGGTTTAACCACTTGAAGATTCTTCTTCAAATCTTGAAACTAGGTAAGTTATTCTATTTCTTTGCCAGGTGCACATTTAGAATGGCTTTTTGACATTGAAATTTTACCTATGGTTTTGAAGATAGCTTAACTGGCAAATATTTATGCCTTGGTTGAAATGGCTTATATCTTGCCTTCGCACAAGTGGAAATTCTGCCTGGTTTAAGTGAAGGAAAATTCTGCCTCATCCGAATTTGGCAAAGACACTGGATAATTCAACTTGGCATGGATGACTAAAAGTTCTGCCACTTACTTAAATTGGCAATGATACTAACAAGGGTACACATTTTAGATGTCTAGACTCTAAACCACTGAACATTTTGCCATTCTATGGCATTTATTATTGTGGTGCCTGCAACGATGATTCAACCATCATAAAACTCTGCCCAAGCCAACTATGATAAGATAGTTGATGCGGCATGCATAGGGGCAGTCTTAAGATGGTGTCAAGTGACAAATTATCATGAAATAAGTGCCTGATGATCTATAAGCTATCAAAGCAATGAAATTCACCCCTATATTGACACTTTTTTGGCATATAAGATATCATTCATGATTTCCAACTTGTTCTAGACCTCACAAAGGAAGAATATGGTAGTTTGAGATGGCAAAGAAGGCAAGTATACCAACAGGGGCACATGTTATAGATAGGAAAACCATTGGGAAGTCTGCCCTCATATAATTCTTTGGCATGTTTCATTATGGCGCCTATTATGGAAGGTGATGAGGTGTGCCTAGGGGCAGTCTTAGATAGTTTCAAGTGATAATTATGCATGAAAGAAGTGCTTGACAATTTGATAAGCAATAGCAACAATGAATATTAATGCTTGGATTGATTAATTTTTTGGCAAACAGCATTTGGGAATTTCAACATGTCCTAGATCTCGTAAGGGTGGAATAGAGTACTTCGAGGCTATGAGAAAGTCAAGTTTTGGTCTTTCAAAGAGGAATATCAGCAGTTTTCCTGCTGCCTAAGGTTTTGGAATTGTGTGACCGTTTGTAGCAGATGGAACAGTCTGGACAGCAAAGGAAAAGTGAGGTTGTCCTTTGCAACAGATCATATTCTAGTGTTTCTGATCTGTGGATGCAGATTTGCTGATTTCAAATGCCTAGGGTTTTCTGTTCTCGAGTACTTAATGATGCCCATGCTGTGAAAGCTATCGTGGAAATTGTGTTGCTAATTTTATAGATTATACCTATGGTAATTTTTAGATTATACCTAATGTGAATACTAAGTGCCAAAGCTTTGCATTGATGCCACTTTATTGATGTCGGTTCTAACTTTATGTGGAAACTAGCTGGTTGGTCTTTGAAAGTATGTGTCATTCTTTTCAAAATCTTGTTTGCATTGAATGGTTGGTCCATGTTTTAGCTAGTGAGAAGATGTCATTTGTGTTTTTGATCAGCTGTTTCATCCTTAAATATCTATAAGACCAGAAGTATTATTTGCAAGGGATGTCTGTTGACTTTGTTGGTTCTTGTATTCAAGACAAAAACATAAGCAGGTAGTCATTTCCTTTATGCAGATCTCCTCAATGAATCTTGTATCATTTGCATATTTTTATATCTTGTGTATGGTTTTTAATCTAGGGTTAGCTTCTTAGGGAGCTTTACTCCTCATTTACAGAGAGCTCTATCCTCAAAGATTGTTCCATTTTGTTTTGTTTTGCAAAAGAGTTATCAAAACTCTAAAACACAATTTACCCTGCTGAGCACATGGTGGGTCCCATGTTGGTAACTGTGAAACCCAGTGGGATAAGTGTCGTCTGAGCTTGCCCCTTCCTGACTGCAACTTGGCAGTAAGTATGACCAAGGCAAGGTAGGTTGGGGGTTGGTCTGGGTTGCAGGGATACCCACTGAGATACTGAAAAAAAAAACACTAATACACAATCATGCCACGATAATGACTCCTTGGTAGTTGTACTTTTACATCAGATCATTGTGATTATATTACTTGTTTTGTTAAGCTCTAAAGAGACAACCATTCTATGCTACAAATAAGGTTTAAAACTTTAATGTTGATCCTCATAGGCTCATATACTGACATTTGGTCTCATCCATTGACATAAAAATGCTTGGTGAGATCTGTTTGTGTACGGTACTTGTGTGTGTATACTTCCAAGAGAGGTATTTGTGTTAAAGTTGTATGTAATATTTTTATATTGATCTTTATTCATTATATACATTTGTTAATAGATAATGTTCTTAAGGAACAGTATTTTGGGTAACTCAACTTGTATTTTGGCCTGCATAGAGTCTCATGTTATTTAATAATCATTAGTTTAAAGTTCAATTTGGATCAGTCTTTTAACAGTTGCCAGGCCTGGTCTATGGGGACAAAATTTGTTTAAAGAATGCTTTGGTAATGGACTGATTGAACCTATGAAACCAAAAAACATGTAATGATCTTATCTGACTTAAGTAATACGAAAGTATGGTGATTTGTCATGATACCTATAGATTCATTATTAAGTCATATGGAGCCTTTGCATGGGCACTCTATTTTTATGTTGTTAGCCTTAATATAAAGTAAAATGTACAAAATCTACAAGCATGGAACATTTGTTGAGCTCTATGTGGAAAACATTGCCTTTTTCCACCTGCTAATAATAGTAGAAATTTCAGGCTCAGAGTTAGTTGTGGCAGACAGTCCAGTTGGCCGACTTGGTCTCACAGTGTGCTATGACTTGAGGTTTCCTGAAATTTATCAACAGTTACGCTTCCGACATAATTCACAGGTTATTGTTTTTCACTTAGTGATAATTGTTCACTTGTTGATTGTGTAAAATTTACTTGAGATTATATTGTTTGAAATAAGAAATCCGTTGTTTGCATTAGGTTTTTGTTTCTTTTTCTGGTGATACCATAATAGGAATAAGAAATTTATAAATAAAATATATTGTAATGTTGGATGTTTTTCTAGGTATTGTTAGTTCCTTCAGCGTTTACAAGAGTCACTGGTGAAGCACATTGGGAGATTCTTCTTAGAGCTCGAGCAGTTGAAACACAATGTTATGTAAATACCTGTCACATCTGAAAATATGAATCTGCTGTATTTTATTTTTCTATCCGAGATTTTTAATGCAAGCTAAATCTCTTCTTGCACTTTTGTTAGCGTCAACTAGATACACATGAATTTAATTTTAGTAAATTATGTCTGTATAAGCTATTATGATTGAATGTGTGGCTAGAATACAAGGAAGGAAATGATATTGCTCCTTTTGAGAATTGACACTCTTTCCTAAATTTTTAGTCTACAGTTAATTGCACAATATACCTAAAATTGATATAAAGATTTTTTTCTAGTGAACTGCAGTATGCATTTATACGGCTGTTTTATAGTCTTTCCATTATATTTTTTGTTAATATTTCTCTTCTATTTAGTAGCTTCCAAGAATGCGACACTGCATAACTTACACCAACAATTTTATTGATTCTTCTTTCTTTTGTGATAATCAAACAACCATTGATAATTGAGCTCTCACCCCTAGCTAAATATGAGAAAGCAAACATTTCCAAGAATTTATTTAATAGAATTCAAATGTGTCATACTAACACCAGAAAATAAAAATATGAAAACTGAAATTTTGCATTGGAAGATATCTATGAATTGTTTATACCAATCTTTCCAAGAGCATTATTTTTCATCAAATTGTTTCCCTCACAAATTCATATTATAGAACTAAAGAAAGTTTCTGGCCTCCAATACTCCATAAAAAAAGAAAGAAGTCAAACATCAAGGCCTGAGAGTGCATATTTAATTATTTGATAGAAATGCAAAATAAATTAGGCCAGGTATTTGAGTGTAAAACTAAACATTATTAGTTGAAGCCCAGGCTAAGATCAAATTGCACTATGCTGCCAAAAGAAAGATATTTGCTTAGGCTTCTGATGCATTTCCTTTTTGTACATCATTGGTATTCATTGCCTTTTCTTCTCCACAAGGGCCTTGTCCAGAACATTGATGCTCAAACTTTGCACTCCAGAATTATGACGAAAAAAAAAACCTTACCAATGTGACTGCTACCTTACCCATTGTTACAAGTGGGAACTGGCTTCATTCATGCTGGTTTTGCCCCTTCAAATTGCAAGTGGTGAAAAATTCCAAAATTTTTCTGAAGAAGCTCAAACCGTTACTCTCAGACTTCTGTCCTTAAATTTGAAGAAAGCCAGTTATATAATAGCTTGGTCACCCTCCTGTGAAGTTGGAAAGGATGTTCTGAAAAATATCACATGCACTTTGAATTGGGGACATAGATAAAAATCATTCATACATCTTACTCAATCTGAGAAAGCATATGATTCTTTTAAACATTCCTTAAAGCTAGCAACATTTAAGAAAAGAAAATCATTCAAAAAGTTTAAAGATATCCAAAAACTACAATATTCTTTGCAAATGCTCGCATGGATGTGGCCTTCTATGGCCCTATTTTCTTTATCAAATCCTTTTTAAAGTGTTCTTTCAATGTAACACATTGTTCAGGTCTAGAGGTGCTATAGTTGTAATTAATTTTGCTACATGCACTGAATGGCTGAACTATTCTGATTTCTGCAAATTTCTTTGAGCCTTCTTGCAGCCTCTTTGCCAACTTCTTTGAGCATTGACACAATACTTGTCTGAGTCTTGAATTCCCCTGCCTCTACTTTCCTTAAACCTAAACCAATTTTCGCAGGACTTCCATGACCTCAGCCCTATTGAATTTGTTCCATTTCATGCCATCCAAGGCCCTGTTTTCTGCATGCTCCAATAGCTGCAAACGTCTTGTCATTACCTGAGCCTTCAAAGCCTCTTCCCTTTCTCTCCCACTCATAGATTTGTTTGACTTATTATTTGAATTTCACTTGTTGACATCCTCAATTTTTGAGTATTCATTGTGTTTATATTCTCTGTTTTTCCTATAGTTTCTTCACCATAATGAACATATGTCACTTCAAGTGGTCTCTTCTCTTTGTAGGCATGAGGAACCATTATTAGAGTGTAAGAAATTGTAGAGATGAGTATGAAAGTAATATAAATTGATGAAGAGTGTAATGTCCCCATTTTTACACCTTTCTAAGCATTAGCTTTTTCTTAGAAGCCGATGCAGGCTTCCTGGCATCAAATGCAGAGGCTGAGGCAGACAGACGTGGATGCTGGAGCGGAGGTGGGTGGAAGCCTCTTGATGGCTTCCACAGGCATCCGGGTGCTTCCAAGAGCATTTGTGGGCCCAAACGCCTGAAAAGGCCTTTTTTTTTGGCTTTTGCCACTTAAAACATTCATCTAGCACATGGGGAAAATACTTTTCAACCAATTATTGCTCCTAAACCCTAAAATGGCCCTAAAAGAGGCCATTTAACCACTCTTCATCTCATTTTGTTTGCAGCTAGACTCTTTTCTCATTTGGTCTCCATTTTGGCATTTTTAAGGCTGGGTGAGTATTTTCGAAGAGGATCTTTCGTAGGGCAAGAGATAGCTTCTAAAAACAAGTATCTAAGGTAAGTGTTTGATCCCATTCTTGAGTTCTTTAATGACATTTTTTGAGATTTGGATGCATTTTTTTAAGTTTGTGAAGAAGTGTTCCAAGTTTTTTTCATTTTTTTCTGAAAAAAGAAAATAAAGAAACAAGTTTAGCTATCTATTTTAGTAGTTTGTATCATCTTCCGGCACTTGTATGCTTGATCTTCATAGTTTTTTTTCTAATTTAAATTTATTTAATTTCTTATCATAGGCATATCAAGAAGATTGCATTGTGCAATAATGCAGAGCTACACCTCTTGGAATACTTCTTGTGGAATTAGCACTCAAGAAGTTTCAATAGTGAGCTCTTACACCTCATGTAAAAATTCAAAACAAAATTCATAAGCTGGGACAGCATCTAAATGCTTTAAAGATTCTTCAATAACTTTTACAAATGAAAAGATATCACAAATTCCTTTTATAATATTAATTATGGATGAGTTAAACACGTTTTCCCAAATTTATGGCTTAATCAAATGAGTAGAATAAAAGTTAGTAAACATTTGCGAAAATTGCTATCATGAAAACTAGATCCTGACCAGTCTGCACTAAATCGATTATAACTTTGTCAAATCAACATGAAATTAATCCAAACCAATGTCAAATTGAAGCTAACTCAAATACCTTTTCAAAAATATAAGTTTCAGGTCTGTATCAATTCATATGTGCATGTACCAAAAAAAAGCACAGTCGGATTTCTGAAAACATAACCCAGAAATGTATCACAAAACTCACACAAATAAGCTTCTCTTTATTTCACTTCTTCTTTGAGCTTCTCCAACCATTACATTCTGAAACTCACGACCAATGCATCATATATTAAAGCCTTTGTTCTATAACTAACTACTTACCCCGCATGACCATTCTTCTTCTCCCTCACATCATCTTTACATATTGCCAACGTTTATGACAATATTTTATTACATATTTGACAATTTTCATCTATCTTGACAATATGACTCTAAACATAATAAATGGACCTAATACATATCAAATAGGATTAAATTAATACTTTTACATCAATAATCATGTTGAAACAATATAACTCTAATTGACTTTACAATATAAAATATTTCTCTAGTCTTTATCCCATGTGTATTCCTGCACCATGCAAGAATGGCTGCCACTAGTAGTCAAATGAAATAAGCCCTCCTTTAGTTGTTTCTCAATGAAATTAACCTGCAAGTTTGTTAGCAAAAACTAAAATATTAATAATATAGGATTTCCAGAATCCATTTCTAATATTAAATTTTGTTTAAGGATTCGATTGTGTATATTTTTTAGCATCAAATCCAGAAACAAAATTTAATATTATAAACAATTAAATTTAATTATAATAATTAATATTTAGATATTCACTTGTTTCTACATAGTCTAAGAGTTCCTTTAAATCAGGCTTCCTAACCCTTTAGGATGAATCCATGTGTTTTGGAGAATAGTTCTCGGTTATTCTTTTGTCTTCTTTGAAATCACTATTCAAGTTAGGCTTTGTAACCCTTTGGGAGGATCCCTTGTGTTCTACAAAACAACCCTAGATTAGTTAGCTATCTTCCTTGAAAGGTTTCCCTTAAAATTAGGATTTCCTATCAAATCCCCTACATTTCCTTTGAATGGGATCACATTTAATTGATATGAATTGAGACAATTCTATCTTATTCTATTTTGGAGCGATTCCAATCTAAATTATCTTTTATTCCACAATCATAAGTTGTCCTTGTTTGTTTCTTATTTATTGGTAATTTATAACTCTTGTTTTATTTTTCATAAGGCATGATCTCCCATCTTCCACCGCTGACCTAGTTGATAAGGTGTATGCCTTCCTTTGCGACCAGCTAGAGCTTTCTGAGATTCTCATCGATAGAGCATGGATAGGGTATGACTTCACTCTTTTTATCAAATTTCTTAATGCATCAGATAGATTGTGGGTTCTAAGGGCTCGTAGAAAACTCTTTCCTCTACCATCTAAAATCTACCTCGACGAGGATCCCACCAAATCACAGGTTACTGAGCTTAAACATAGCCGAACTTTAGTTCTTGCAACCCGCCTTGAGTGTAAATGGACATTTATCTACAACCGTAAGGCAATTATTAGAGATAGTCTTCTGCTTGGGAATCCAGGTCGACTCCCCAAGCCAAATGATGCTTATTGGGCGTGGACAGGTTGGGATGAAAGATCCCTGATGGATGCCCTTGCTGATTTACTGTAGTTTTTAAATTAATAAACTATATTTTCCTGTGATTTCTTTGATGGTCTTTGAGAATAGACAGAAGTTGCAGAAGGTTTTGTTTTTGTTTTGTGTTTTTTGATAGTTTTCACAATAGTAATGAATAATGAACAATAAACACGAGAGGAGACTGAAAATAAATAAGAGCATAGAGCCAAATCAGAATTGCTATAAATCGTACCAGGCAGATTTCTGATTTATAAAGCCAAATAATAAATCCAATGCAATTCCAAGGAGCTTACATCCAACAATGATGCCAAACTGCTGCAAATGGCGGCCCTAAGACTGCAAGGAATCACGTCCCAGCTGAAAGAATCAATCTGCAACATTGAAACCATAAATCTGCAACTTGAATCCACAATAAAGAATGGCGTACTCTATCCTTGATAGCAACGCACACTGTCTGAAGAATCCAATGCCAATAACTGCCGAGGGCTACGTCCCAGCCAATCCAGAACCTAGGGTTTGCGTCCCAGACGAAGAATTGCTCTCTCAGAGCCAATTCACAAAAACAAGTTTTTCAATATGCAAAAGATAATAAGAAATTAGGTCTCTATCTCCTTATATCCCCTTCCAACTGTAAATCGAACCCTAAAGGGAAATTACACTTTGCCCTTTAAATAAAATATAATAAAATAACATTTTCCCAATTAAAGTCGTCCATGCTATAGGAAAAACATTACTTTATTAAAATTTCATAGCTGAAGGCACCAAAAAGTCTACAGATAGTAAAAATCATGTATAATAATTCGAGACCTTTCCAACGAGCTATAACACATAGGTGTACCTGATCAACTAAAGCCAAAATCCCCTTATTACTCCAAAATGGTTATATTATTAACTTTATTTTAATTTATTTAATCACCAACTTAGGAAATATTTAAATATATTAAAATATTTCCCAGATGGTCTCAAAAGGCCCAAAATGACCAATCAAACATGAATCTGACCTTGTCACCTATCTGTGACTGATGCCGGACAAGATGTGTCAACTGGTAGTCCATCCCTAAAATCTAGGGATGCTCCTAAAAAGTAGGAGACAGCCCCAATCAACCAAAATTGAGTCCCAATGACTCCCCTGCTGTGTGCACCTCTGAGAGAACTGTCACTGAACTGGGAGTTCCTCCTAAAAAATAGGAATGCCTCCTAAAAAATAGGAGATGCACTCTTAGTCTCCAAAACGTTCGCCGAGGTCTCCAAATGCCTCCTAGACCACTCCTAGTCAATCCCTACAAATTAGGAATCCCTCCTAAATTGTAGGAAACTGTTGTCTACTGCTCCAAACTACTTGGGAAGCTCATGCATCACTCTCAAAGTCCCTGAGTTGGTTCCCTCTACGCTTTGCTGGCCTATGGTAACCAGATAATAGACCAACCCTGCTAGAAATGTTGTCACTAAGGAAGGGCAGAAACTGGGGATATGACATGGGACGGGCTAGTGACTCCTTGATTGTTCACTGTTGGAATGGTAATTGCACTCTTTGGTCATTGCCTAGTCTTTTTATGGATGTCATTGGCACTGGAGATGCTATTCTTGTTATTGAGACACATGAGAGTCTGACCCATCCTCTTCCCAAGATTCTTGGGTATCAATGGTTTTCTGTTCATAAGGATGAGGTCAAGTTTTCTAGGGGTGTTATGGGTTCGGGTGGGGTTGCTTGCCTCCTCCGTGATTGCCTCGTTAGATTGTCGACTATTCTGCATTCTAGCAACTTTGCTAGATTCATGTGGGTTCATTTCAAAGGCAGACTTGACAAATATCTTTCCATTGTTTGTTATTTCTCCTCGGCTATATCTCCATATGCAGTTTATAGTCCTAATGGTGATCCATTTGGTGACCTCAGCGAATGGATTGACAGATTGATAGATTCTCTTCTTTGGGAAACTTGGTTATTTTAGGGGACTTCAACTCCTTCAGTAGAGACCTTCAGGCTCCTTTTCATGATTGGCGAACGGACTCCCTAAGTACTTCAGAGTTAGATAGTGATACAGTTGGTTTGCAATGTTCCTCAGATGACATCGATGGCCCCTTGACACGGTATGACAACCATCCCCTTCATCTCTATGAGTTGTTTGCTCTCGTGGTTCCCAACGGTCTCCTTGGTTCCCCGACTCTGAGTTGTTTACTTGCTGGCCCCATTGCAGTGGTGCTAGTGATGTTGACTACGTCCTTGCCTGCAGCTCCTTCATCCCCTTCATTAAGCGCTTCTCCATTTCCCACCTTTCGTTGGTTGGACTGACCTTTGATCCGGGCAACTACGAGACCATTATGATTGGACATACCTTTGCCAAACTCTATGCTATAGTTTTGCACATTATTCTTACGAGATAATTGGACAGATTGGGTTGCAGGGCCAGAGGCCAAGCTAGTTTTTGAGCAGATTTTCAGACTACAGACCATATTCTCACCCTCAAGGCCATTATTGAGGAGGTACGACATCGCTTGATGAAAGTCTATTGCTGCCTTGTGGACTTTCGCGAAGTCTTTGATTTTGTCCCCCACTCGACGTTATTTCAACGACTTAGAGATTGGGGTTTCCAAGGTTTTGCTCGTGGCCATCATGAGACTTTACAAGAGGGTTTTTGGTCGTCTTAGGACTCCTCTGGGCTTCTTTGATTTCATTTAGAGTTCTATTGGGGTCAAGCAGGGCTGCCTACTTTCTCCTATATTGTTTGGTATATCTATTGATGAGCTTGAGACCTATCCGAGGAGCTTCTCGCTTCCTGAGGATGAGTGTTATCTTCATTAGGTCTTGATATCCATCCTTCTCTTTGGTAGCGATGTGGTGCTTCTGTCCTCCCCTGATGGGTTACCTCCTTTTGTGATTCTCGATAATTGGTGGTTAACTTGGGCAAGACCTGGGTTATGGTTTTTAATTGTTTGAAAACCTCTCATCTCCACTTCTTTTTTAGAGGGACCGAGATTGAGATGACTTCTAGCTACACTATTCGGGCATCAGGTTCTTTGAGCTGCATTTCAGTTTGAGATCGGCCATGACGCTGCAGGTCAGCAAGGGGTTGGGTTCACTTGCTTTTCTTGATGGTCTTTCTCCCTTTTAGTATCCCTGGACTCTCTCTCTCATCTCTTCCCCCCTTAGTTGGAGTTGAATGAGATTTTCAGGATGGACATATACAAGAGGTTTATTCATGTCACTAGGGTCGACTTGCCAGGAGAACTCCGCCCATGTATGGCCTTTTATGCAGAGCACTACATTGATATTCAGGATGGTATTATTGTTTCACCATACTACTCTTCTCGGCGGTGGCCCCATGCGTTACGAATCTAATTAGGCTCTTTTAGAGTTGGCTTGCACCGTCTCCGTATCTGGACAGATCACCAAACTAGTAGAGATGAGCAGATTTGTCAGTGTTGTGACATGGGTGTGACTGAGACCAAGATCCATTTCCTATTCTACTGTCCAATCTAGTATAAGATTCGAGGGAGGTTCCATTTCTTATTCAAAGAGTGCAGGTCACTATCCTCCTCCATCATGTATGATGATCAACGATGCCTTGCACTCTATCTCTAGGAGGCCCTTTGTCTTTGAGATCTCACTCTACGAGAGTTATCCCCCCCTAGATCTCCCTCCCTTTATCAACTTATCACTTCCTTCTTGACTTCTGTTACCTCTCCTAGAGGAACCAAGCAGTCTGGGAGCCCGTCAACAGCTACTCACACCAGTTCATTGAGACCATGCAAAGATCATATTCACATGCACCATCAGTGACAACGGTCCTCTCTTCAGTGATGGGCCTAGACTTCTTTGCACACAAATAGTTATCCTTAAGTTTTGAGCTACTTTTTGATGACTACGAGTACAAACTACTAGTTGTTTTGTGGTTTCGTAGTCTCTTTTGGGTGGTGTTGTTCCTCTTTATTTGCTTCTGCTTTGTTTGTTTCCTTTTTCTCGGACACTGTTAGGAGGTCTTGTTGCCTTTTGGCCTCTATTTGTATTTTCAGTCTCTTAGGCCCATTTGTGGTCTCTTGTTGGACATCAATAATTTATCTTATCTTATTATCTATGTCCTTCCGAACAGTCACAGCCAATCATTATTACAACCCTTTTAAAGAGTCACATCCTTTTGTCTTGACAACCATTTGAAAAAGTCCCTTATTTTCTTCTCAGTCTTTTCCCCTTCCATTAATCCTTATTTTACTCTTATCTTTAGGAGGTCTTGCTGCCTTCTGGCCTCAGTTTGTATTTTTAGTTTCGTAGGCCCATTTGTGGTCTCTTGTTGGACATTAATAATTTATCTTATCTTATCTTATTATCTTTGTTCTTCCGAATAGTCACAACCAATCATAATTACAACCCTTTCAAAGAGTCACATCCTTTTGTCATTACAACCTTTTGAAAAAGTCCCTTATTTTCTTCTCAGTGTTTTCCCCTTCCATTAATCCTTCTTTTACTCTTATCATTAGGAGGTCCTGCTGCCTTCTGGCCTCTGTTTGTATTTTCAGTTTCTTAGGCCCATTTGTCGTCTCTTGTTGGACATTAATAATTTATCTTATCTTATTATCTATATCCTTCCGAATAGTCACAACCAATCATAATTACAACCCTTTCAAAGAGACATCCTTTTGAAAAAGTCCCTTATTTTCTTCAGTCTTTTCCCCTTTCATTAATCCTTCTTTTACTCGTATCTTCTCCTCCTCTACCCTCCTCTTCCAAATGAACTCTCCTCCCTTTTGTACCTTAATTTGAAGGAGTCATGTCTCATTATTGTATACCTTGTAATGTCCCCAATTTTTTTATGTAATAGTTTATTAAATTAATTAATTAACTGGTCCCAAAATTTAAATAATATAATAAAGGGACCTTTGATTAATTAATATGGGCCCAAGTTAATATTTGTATTTGTGGTTTCGATTGATTTAATATATCTCGGACCTATTTTAATTTTAGTGTTGCTGTCGGCTATCTTTGTACACCCTCGGAAAGGTTTTCCTGATGGGTATTTAAGCACGGCTTGTAGGTAGTAGTAGGATGCGATTTGGATTATTTCTCTTGTACTATGAATTCCAGTTGGGATTCTCTGTTGTTTGCCATTTCGGAAGTGAAAGATCTTCCCTATTTGGCTTGTGCGGTTTCAGTGGGATTCAACCCTCACCCTATTTCGTTGCGTGTTGCACTTCGCTTAGATCTGGCAAATCAGAGCACCATCTTTCGACATATATTGAAGAAATTATTTGTATTCAAGTTTCTAATCTTGTATCTGATCTACTTGTGTTGTGTATGAATGAATTTTGCATTCATTGTTGTAACATGTGGCATCCAGACATTTCCATACGGCTTTCTCTTCACCCGTATGGCTTCCATCACTCCCTACCAGTACACTCCAACATTGTACGACCTGCTCATCCCCTCCGTATGAACACATAGTTCTACCATACAGTCACATAATCTCCTATATAGCTATCCGGTTATTACCTTGCAGCCTCCAGCATCGTCCCTACTCCCCTCCAGCATTACCGTACGGCCTCCAGCATTGTCCTTGCTCCCCTCCAGCATTACCGTACGACCTCTAGCATCGTCCCTACTTCCCTCCAACATTACCAAACGGCCTCCAGCCTCGTTCCTACTCCCCTCCAACATTACCGAACAACCTCCAGCATCGTCCCTACTCCCCTCCAACATTACCATACGACATCCAACATCATCCCTACTCCCCTCCAGCATTACCGTACGGCCTCCAACATCGTCCCTACTTCCCTCCAACATTACCGAACGACCTCCAGCCTCATCCCTACTCCCCTCCAGCATCGTCCCTACTCCCCTCCAGCATTACCATACGGCCTCTAGCATCGTCCCTACTCCCCTCCAGCATTATCCTTAATGGCCTCCAACATCGTCCCTACTCCCCTCCAGCATTACTGTACGACCGCCAGCATCGTCCCTACTTCCCTCCAACATCGTCCCTACTCCCCTCCAACATTATTGTATGGCCCCAATTTTAGTATCTGTACTTCGTGTTACATACCTAACAGAAATCAGGAACCATATTCTTGTTTGTCGCACACACACAAAGGTTAGGAACATTATAGTGGTATCAGAGCTAGTGATTCTCCTAGCCTGTTGGGAGAATGGAGAGGTTTGACTTGGATTACACTATGGCTCAGTTTCCATCTGATTGGAGGGCACATGTGTTAGTTGAATACTCCAAGAATACTTTTGCGTGCCAATTGTTGAATGGTCAAGTGTAGGATGATAGATACAAGGTGGTTGGCGATGTCATTTACCACAAAGAGAAAATCTATTTGGTACCTGAATCGAAGATGAAGGAAATGATTATGGAAGAAGGTACTTGCACAAATAACATTAACCCAATGCTCGACGATCAACTTGATGAAACTTTGGGTTTTACCAGTGACCCTTCGAATAAGCAAGCTCTATTGGTAGTTGTTTAGCCTCGTGGTGATGCGGATTCGATCGAGGATTATTTGCAGGAGCAATCTTTACAGTTGGCTGATTATGAAATCTATTCCCCAGCGGTAATCATGATGGATTACAAAGATGAATTTCAAGTCTGGGATCTTGGTGACTTGGGACGGAACAATATTTATATCAAAATGGCATAGCGGAGCTTGAATGGTGATCTACTCATCTCAATTGAATCCAATTATGCACATGTGATCCTGAAGAAGCATGGAGTTCTCAGCAATCTGCATCCATGCATGGTTTGGGATCCTGGAGTTTGTGTATTGCTTGAGGACAAGCAATTTTTGGCCAGCAAGGATTTGTAATGTCCCCAATTTTTTTGTGTAATAATTAAATTAAATTAATTAATTAATTGGTCCCAAATTTAAATAATATAATAAAAGGACCTTTAATTAATTAATATGGGCCCAAGTTAATATTTGTATTTGTGGTTCCAATTGATTTAATATATCTCGGACCTATTTTAATTTTAGTGTTCTCGTTGGCTATCTTTGTACACCCTCGGAAAGGTTTCCCCGATGGGTATTTAAGCATGGCTTGTAGGTAGTGGTAGGATGCAATTTGGATTATTTCTCTTGTACTGCAAATTCTAGTTGGGATTCTCTGTTGTTTGCCATTTCAGAAGTGAAAGATCTTACCTATTTGACTTGTGTGGTTTCGGTGGGATTCAACCCTCACCCTATTCCGTCGCGTGTTGCACTTCGCTCAGATCTGGCAAATCAGAGCACCATCTTTCGGCATATATTGAAGAAATTATTTGTATTCAAGTTTCTAATCTTGTATCTGATCTACTTGTGTTGTATATGAACGAATTTCACATTCATTGTTGTAACGTGTGGCATCCGGACATTTCCGTATGGCTTTTTCTTCACTAGTACGGCTTCCATCACTCCCTACTCGTACACTTTGACATTGTACGGCCTGTTCATCCCCTCCGTACGAACACATAGTTCTACCGTACGGTCACATAATCTCCTGTACGGCTATCCGGTAATTATCGTGCAGCCTCCAACATCGTCCCTACTCCCCTCCAACATTACCGTACGATCTCCAACATCATCGCTAACGGCCTCCAGCATCGTCCTTGCTCCCCTCCAACATTATTGTACGACCTCCAGCATCGTCCCTACTTCCCTCCATTACCGAATGACCTCCAGCCTCGTCCCTACTCCCCTCTAGCATTACCGAACGGCCTCCAGCATCATCCTACTCCCCTCCAGCATTACCATACGGCCTCCAACATCGTCCCTACTCCCCTCTAGCATTATCGTACGGCCTCCAACATCGTCCCTACTTCCCTCTAGCATTACTGAACGACTTCTAGCCTCGTCCCTACTCCCCTCTAGCATTACCGAACGACCTCCAACATTGTGCCTAGTCCCCTCCAGCATTACCATACGACCTCCAACATTGTCCCTACTCCCCTCCAACATTACCATACGGCCTCCAGCATCATCCCTACTTCCCTCCAACATTACCGAACGGCCTCCAGCATCATCCCTACTCCCCTCCAACATTATTGTACGTCCCTAATTTTAGTAGCCGTACTTCGTGTTACATACCCAACAGAAATTAGGAACTATATTCTTGTTTGTCACACACACACAGAGGTCAGGAACATTACATACCTCTTGACTTTTCATTTAGATTTAGTTACTGCTTATTATGCTATATTATATTATTTATTTGCTTATTTATTTTATGTTTATTACCATTATATAGTAAATCCTATTTAGAAAGGTAACAATTTCTACAACTTTCTCTCTTATAGTTAATGTTATTCATTCATTGTTATCTTATTCTTATTTAACTATATTAAATCTCCTTTATTGATAACAAATTATATATGTTAATTTATATTATGATAATAATGTTTATTTTTTTAATTTGCAAAACTTTATATTTATATTAATAATAACTGGTTCAAAAATGACCCCTAGAGAAAAGAACCAGGAAAGAAAAACTCTGGTCATTGCCTGATACAAAAAGGATGCAAAAGAAGAAAGAATGTATCTAGAGAGAGTATCGATCAACACCAATGATTCTTATCATTGTGATTACAAAAGAGCCCATAACTCATATGAAAACAGTTATTAATTATTTGGTGTCGGAGAAAACACCAAGAACCAAGCCAAAAACTAATATAAAATTTGCCATCATTGATCTTCATCCAAAATTCTCTGTGATATTAGTAAAAAGCCATCCAATGCAAGTGCAAGCCAGGACCCTGAACTACATACAATATCTCAAAAGAACAAGTGAGATCCATAAAAGTAAAACATGGGAAATCGCAGAGAAGCCTTGATTTACTATCAAATAACATTTGAGACAAGCTTAACAGGATTCTAAGTATATTCTTTTGTTATAATATTAACTAATTTGGGGAAATCAAGGAGATTAAGTGGGGAAAGTAAAGAGTTAATATAAACCCCATTAGTACCCAAATTAGAAAGAGAATTAGCTAATAGGTTGCCTCTTTATAAGTATGCATAATGTAACATTCAGAGATTGAATCAAGAAGAGACTAGTCTTGATGCAATATATACTATATGGATCAATTATACATATGATGTTTAATACACACATTAATAATAATGGCTGAATCCTCTTCAACATGTAACTTAGATATAGATAGTGATTTTGCGAGTTCCAAACGAGAAAGCAAGGCCAGGGCCTTAACTTTGTTATTAGTACTCGAAGGGAGAGGAGATGATTTTGCTGCAATTACATGACCTTTAAAGTCTCTAATGACTATGCCATAGCCAGAGTTACGTGGATTTCCCCTAGAAGCTCCATCAAAATTGAATTTGTAATAGCCCTCACTAGGGGGGATCCACTTGGTTTGTGCTCGGATAAGAGGTACCTTGGATGGACATAATGGAGTAGGAAGATAAGGAAAAAGTAAACCCTTCCACCGTTGAATAACATAGCCATCCCAAGGAGAAAAAACATGTTTACTCTTATATTTACTTACTATAGCGTTAACAAGCTCAACAATTGATCTCTCTAAACCTTCCAGAAATTTTGGGATTGGAGATGACATTTGTCTAAAAATTCTCTTGTTTCTCTCCCATCAAATGGTCCATACTACAGATGCAGAGATGCACTTCCAAAGACATGAAAACATTGATTTAGTATGTAAGATTGGCCACGCTTGAAATAAATCCCACAGAGAGTTAGGTAATGGCATATGGAAATTAAGCTTATTAAGAACAAAATGCCAACAATCTTGGGCAAAAGGGCAGTTTAAGAGGAGGTGATCTGTTGTTTCCACAACTTGCTTATAGAGCACACAATTAAAGGGATCATAAATGTTCAATCTATGAAGTCGATCATTAGTTAAAACTCAGTTCTTTAATGCAAGCCATGCAAAGCATCCTGCTTTTGGTAGGACAAAACTGTTCCAACAGAATTTAAAAGCACGATATGTGGTTTGATTAAATTGATTGTGTTGGAGAGCTAAGTATCCTTGTTTAACGAAGTATTTACCATCTTTAGTTGGAACCCAAAAGAGGCATTCTTGTTGATTAGACATCAAAAACATTCCTTTCAGCTAATAGTTTGTTTGAAAGAAGCAACCTGATTGTGGGATATGGGAAGAATTGAAGGGTCTTTCCAAATGACTAGCCATGTGAATCTGTGTATAGCTGAGACATAATTAGAGAAAGATGTTCCCCAAGTTTGAATCACTATGTTTGAGAAATCCTTTAAGGAATCAATAGTGGCAAAGGGGGGGGGGGATCCATTCAATGAATCAAACCAAAAATTGACACTATCCCCATTGTTCACTTCCCAAGATCTGAATGACGTAATAACTTCCCGAGAAGCCATCATGTAATCCCAAATCGCAAAACCCTTTGGTGGGTCTAGGATAGTAAAAACCTAGAAGGTTCTAAGTTATATAACTATTTCTCTTGTAAAAGGCTATACCATTTGGCAGAGGATTTTTCATACATTTTCCAAACTAGCTTAGCCCCAAAAGCCCTACTCCTATTAGAAATGTTGGGAAGTCCGACACCTCCTGTTCTCAAAGAGGTTGACATGGCATGATTAGAAACTAGAGGTATTTTCTTTTGTCCATTCATATTTTTTGACCAAAGAAAGGTACGTATTAAAGTTTCAATTTGAGAGATGATACCTTTGGGGGCTTGTAAAATGGAGAAATAATAATTTGGAATGGTAGAGAGAGCAATTTTGATAAGCAAAATTGTACCTGAGAGTGATAACCATCGAACCTTCCAAGCACTAATTCTAACTTTGATACGATCAACCACAAATTTCCAATAAGAGGGTTTGTTTAATCCCATAAAAAATGGAGCACCAAGATAAGTAGAAGGCAAATGATCAAGGGGAAAACCAAGAAGATGGATTATTCTTTGAGTAACCAATTGGGATGTATTAAAGACATAAATTTTAGATTTAGTTGCTGTCATACATCGACCCAAAACTTGTGTATATAGATCAATGGCTTTTTTCATACTTTGTGCTTCTTGATATGAAGATGATCCAAAGAGTAGAGTATCGTCAACAAAAAGAGAATGAGTTATGGACAAGGATGTACCCACAATGTGGATACCTTTCCACAACCCCTTTTGATGAAAAGAGTTAATAAATCTGCCAAAGCCTTCTGCCATAATGATTAACAAGAATGGAGAAAGAGGGTCACCTTGACGAACGCCTTGGGAAGAGTCAAAATAACCGGCTTGTGCTCCATTAATGAGAATAGAAAAATGTGCACCCTAAATGCAAGCTTTAATCCATTTACACCACCTAGAGGAGAAACCAAATTGATGAAGGATTAGGAGAAGAAAAGCCCAATTCAGTTTATTGTATGCCTTCATCATATCTAGTTTGGCAACATAGGCCGCAATCTTGTGTTCTTTGATGGTATGAAGGGTCTCATGGGCTATTATGGCTCCCTCAATTGTTTCTCGACCAGGAACAAAACTCCCTTGTTCCATCGATAATTTTTTTGGAATAATAGGCTTAAGTCGCCAATAAATAGCCTTTGTAATAATCTTATATATGGTATTACAAAAAGAAATAGGGCAGAAATCAACAAAAGAATAGGGATCATTGACCTTTGGGATGAGAGCAATATTTGTGATATTAAAGTTCTTCAAAATGGAAACTTTTCCCTGGTTTCTTCAAGCACCTCAAACAACCCAAAACAAATGACATCTCAACATCTTTGAAAAAATAATGCGGCGAACCCATCAAGGCCCGGCGCCTTATTAGGAGGCATCAAAAAAACTAGAAGACATATCTCAAAAAGAGTAAATTGGGCCATTAGAACCAAATTGTCTTGTTATGTAATCAATGAGGGAATGGAATCCAAGATCTCATCCACAAGGTGGGAAGGTGCGGGATCTTGAGGTGGAGGGAAAGGTAGATTAGAGAAGAATCTTACACTCATTTTGGATACCCTTAGCATCAGAAATCAAATTTCCTAGATGGTCATGAATTGTAAAAATTATGTTGTTAGCCTTCTTTTGTTTGGCAGATGCGTGAAAAAACTTAGTATTCTGATCCCCTTGTTGAAGCCACAATTCTCTGGACTTTTGTCTCCAATACTCTTCTTCTCACTTACATAATTCAGACCACTCCTCTTGCAATGTCTTCTGTCTTGAATGCATATCAACATTTAAACCATGGAGTAAAATATGTTGATTAATCTCAACTAGTTTTTCTTCTACTACCTCAATTTTTTTTTTAAAACATGCTTATTCTAGATCTCGATAAGCCCTTTGATATACTACATTCTCTTATGAAACTGAAACATTTTGGTTCCTGGCACTAGTGGAGCACCCTTCCACCATTGTTTTAACAGGCCATCAAAATGGGGATGACGATGCCAGACACTTTCAAACTTAAAAGATGGTCTAGAAAAACTAGCAAGAGGATAATTTGATGGAAGAATGGACAATTGAATAGGAAAATGATCAGATTCAGAATATGGTAATATATCAGATTGGACAGTATAATTTGCCAATTTCCAACATTGTGAACACAAAATTGTATTCAATCTAATTGCACTCTGGTGGAACCCAACTCTTCTATTAGTCCAAGTGAAAGATCCAACTTGTGGGGAAAAATCAAACAGAGCATTATTGTCAACAAAATCATTATAGTCCTGGGTAGCTCTAGGAGGGGGAATAATACCTCCAATCTTATCCTTGGGATGAAGAATGGCATTAAAGTCACCGACGATATTAAATTTGGTACATGCTGATTGCTGGATAAAACCTGTAAGAGTAAGCCATAAACATTAATCAATTGGAATGAAAGTTCATAATGTTGGATTGATAACATTTGCCAATTAGTTCCCTGATGAAGATGTTGAGCCTTGATAGTCTTAGGATTCCAAAATATAGCAAGGCCTCCAGAAGCACCTAAGCTAGGAACATGTGAGGAATTCCAGGTTGACCAACATCCAACAGATTTCTGAAAGTTATTTGTTGATAACTGAGTCTCCTGAAGCAAGACTAGATCACATTAGATAGAATCAAGACACTGCTTGATCCTATTACATTTGTCAAGGCCATTAATGCCCTTGACATTCCATGAGAGGATCTTCATAATTCACAAGGAGCACTCGTGGTACTCCTTGTCGATTGTTTAGAGGTAGGAAAATTATTGTCCAACTTCTTTAGCTTTTGTAGCTTTTGATGACCTACCCCTACGCTTTGAAGATTTCTTACTCATAGTAGATGAGAGGGAGGTTTGCAGCACAAACAATTTATGAGAGAAATCAAAAGCAACATTAGCAAGAGGTGGATCAACAAAGTGGGACCTAGTTTGACTAGATCTATCTATTTGAGTAGGAGACTTTTTGACTGCCAAGCCAAGATTTGGAACATTCTTAAAGCACTCCATCCTAGGTGAAGGGGGATCCAAATTAAAAATTTCATTATCCTCAGGTAGGTCATGGGGCATGCTATCTTCATCAAAGAATTGGGGAGGAATTGGTACACTACACTCTTTTACTAAAATTTGAGCATATTCAACTGATAGGGAATGTACTTGGGAAATTGATGTAGCTTCTAATGTAGACAGAAAAGAAAGAGGTTGATCGTTAAAAGCAAGCTCATTGGCGATAACATCCATTTGAGTGGGATGAATAACATCTTCATTGGCAGCCGGATATGTAATCGCAAACTTAGAAGATATCGATGATGTAAAAAGAGACCGATCTAGACTTATATGCTTATCTCGATGAGTATTCCATTCAGAGAGAAGATGAGTCAAACACAACATAAAATCATAAACAAAATCAGAGGAAAAAGACCCTAAATTGGGAAAAGTCATAAGAGAAAAAACGTTGCCTTGAAGTGAACGATGAAGAGGAGTGGACAAATCAGACATAGAGTTATTAGGACCAAAACAGTCTCTGTGGGTTTGATCTTTTTGTGTATTACAATGACCCTTAGGAAAATGACAAACAATTGGATTTACAAATGAGAAATGATATGAGTCACTTATCATTTTAGCTTGAGATACACAAGCGTCATTAGAGACGGAAGGAATGGATTGTGTCCTAAAAGTGCACTTCAAGCGGTCAGAGTTATGGTCACTACAAACTATCAAATTAGAGCAATTGGGATCTCGACATTGATTGGTAAAATGTCCCAAAAAACCTGCCTAATTAATCACAGTTTGTGCATCCTGAATAATAATAATTTGTTTCCAACGTCCATATTTAGATGACACAATTAAGGAAGAAGGTAATGGTTTATCCAAGGCAATGGTTTATCCAGATTTCAAGGCACAAAACCTGATAGAAAGAGATGGCTCATCAAAAGGCACTAAGTCATGTCGAATGAATACCCCAATTTTATTTGCTATTAGTTCAATAATTTGTAGATCTCTATATTTGATCGGTAAACCAAGAAGCTCAATCCAAAATGGCATAAAGTCACATGTTGTATGACTAGGTGTAAAGTTCAGAGACCAATCCCTAGCATATATTCCCAACCCTCTACAAAACCAACTCGTAATTCGAAGAACATTATCTTGAGCAAACTTAGATTCAAAAAATAGCAATAAAAAATAGAGACTCATGATCAATGTAGAATAAATCGGTAACACCATACCAGTATTGCTTCGCCCAAGTAAGAAGTTCTGCTGTTAGGAGGAAGGACCAAATCTTACTGATGATTGCTGAGTCGAGCATGTAAGAAGCGTGTGGTTCGAGAATTCCATCTTCAATCTCAAGAGGTAGGGCATCACCATCTTTGGATGTAGCATTTGAAATATCTAGATTACTATTGGGACCAATTGATCTCATTGAAGTTCTAGACCCCAATTTTTCCCTCCAAGCTTTGGCATGTTGATTTCCCACAGATTTTTTACCTCCAATTGAAATATTATTGGGGTAAGACAGAAATGTTGGGCTAGTAATGGGGACATTATTTGGCCATGACACATAAGAAGGGAGTTGGTAATTCAAATGTGCGATATCTTCACCAGTCATAGAAAAAATGGGTGTGGGTTGGAGTGGCCCATGACAAATGTTGAAAATGGGCTGGATTTGGGTTTTGGAAGCTGTGAGACCATGCTTTTTCCTCTTTGTACCACGTCCATTATGGCCAGAGCCATATGATCTCCTCAAATCCCTTGCACTTGTTTTACCACCATGATGACGAAGATAGGCACCCCTTCGATCTCCATTCTTAAAACGAAATCCAACATTCTAACCAAAAATTGGATGAAACTCTTGCATATTTCGGCCATTTGGAGGAATATGAATTTGCTTTGAAAACTTTCCATGCACATCAAGAGCCTTAGTCCTTCTGCCTTGCTCATGCTTAATAGAAAACTCCACCGATTCCCCTTCTGCCAGAGATCTAAATCCATCAGAACAAATCGATGTTTGGTGAACGAACAAATCTTCACTGCCATCATCAGGGGTAATGAATCCATAACCCTTCTGCGGATCAAACCACTTGACCTCTCCGGTCCCTTTCCCAGTTTGCGCCATGTTTGCCAATTAGATGCGCTTATCAAAGTCTGCTAATGACCAAAATCTGATTTGCGCTCAGGCTGAAATTGCGAGTATGCCAATGGTGACACCTCCAATCTGGGGAAGGCACGGAATTTAATAATGTTTTATTGTTATTTCTTATTTTTCATATTTTAATATTAATTTTAATATATAGTTTAATTATCATTATCTATTTAATAATATTATAATATCTAATTATTATTAAAAGTATATCTTAATATGGGGACGTGACAACAAAGTTTAGTGGGAGAACAAGGAGTCGATAGGTTTAAAATTGATGTAGGATCTCCTCTATGTTGACATACCACAAGAATCTCACAGGTTTTTGGATGTGGCTTACATATTTGGAAGTGTGATTATTGTCAAAGTAGCAAAGATAAACCATTGAATAGCTCATGTTCCCAGGTCAAGCTTCATTTTATGGGCCCAACTAGTAAAGGATTTGCAATGTGCAAAGGCACAAATGGGAAGGGGCTGTTTAATGCACATATAGCTTCATTTGTAAAAGAACAAGAAGCTATTGATAAATTGATAAAAAGATCCAAAAAAAGTTTTTGTAAACTTCCATCCTCATAGAAAACAATGGAATTACCCATGGAACCAATTATATCCTCCTAACACCCATTCTTGCAAGTACCTATACAAGGAGTGGAAGAGAAAGAAGTAGAAACTAACAATCTTCCTATCAACTTGGTGAGATCACCATATTGGAAGGAAATGGTAACAACCATAAATTAAAGTAATGCAATGATATATTATTTATTTACTTATTTATTTTATGTTTATTATCATTTATTATTAAATCCTATTGAGAAAGGTATCAATTTCTACAGTATTCTCTCTTATTGTTAATGTTATTTATTTATTCATTCATTGTATTCTTATTTAATTATCTTAAATCTTATTTATTGATAACATATTATATATGTTATTATTTGTATTATAATAATAATGTTTTATTACTATTTCTTCTTTCCATATTTTAATATATAGTTTAATTAGCCTTATCTATTTAGTAATATTATATTATCTGATTATTATTGAAGTTATATTATCTAATTATCCTTATATCAAAGTTCAGTGGGAGGGCAAGGAGACTTTAAAATTGATGTAGGATCTCCTTTATGGATTCATACCACAAGAAGCTCATAGGTTTCTCGAGTTGGCTTATATATTTGGAAATGTGATTATTGTCAAAGTAACAAAGGCAAACCATTCAATAGCTCATATTCCCGGGTTAAACTTCATTTTATGGGACCAACTAGTAAAGGATTTGCAATGTGCAAAGGAACATATGGGAAGGGGCTGTCTAATACACAAATAACTTCATTTGTAAAAGAACAAGAAGTTGCTGATAAATTGATAAAAAGATCAAAACAAAGTTTTTGTCAACCTCCATCCTCAAAGAAAACAATGGAATTACCCATGGAACCAATTTTATCCTCCAAACACCCATTCTTGCTAGTACCTATACAAGGAGTGGAAGAGGAAGAAGTAGAAACTATTGTCCGCGAAAGAGGTCCGTTGGACACTGGAATTAAAATGGAGGCAAGACAACTCGCTGATCAAGCCATTGCATGTTGCCTCTATGCTAACGGTCTTTCTTTCTAATTGGTGAGATTGCCATATTGGAGGGAAATAGTGACAACCATAAATAAAGCACTAACTAATTACACAACTCCTGAGTATGAAAATGTGTGTATCACTTTATTGCAAAAAGAGAAGGCTTGTGTAGTGAAAGCTATTCAACCAATTAGAAATTCATGGGAAACTTCTGGTGTTCTTATTGTTTCAAATGGATAATGTGATTGTAGTTTCACCCAAAGGGGCAATGTTTTTGAAGGCAGTTGATAGTGAAAGGGAAGTGAAAGATTCACAATTCATTTCCAAAATTGTCATTGAGGCCATAGGGATGGTGGGTAGTGAGGATGTAGTCTAAGTGATTATAGATAATGCAAAAAATTGTAGGGGTGCAGGTGCTTTGGTTAAGGGTTGCTATGACCATAGTTTATGGAAACTATGCACCATACACTCCCTAAACTTAGTCATGCAACAAATTGACACTTAAATAGATTGGGTGAAGCAAATATATCAAGAGGGAGAGGAGATACAAATGTTTGTGACGAACCTCTACATGTGACAATCCATATTCAGATCATTTTCCAAGTTGCAGTTGCTGAAGGTAAATTTTAATTAGTAGATTTCATTTATTTATTTAATTTGAATATGTTTTATGTCATGTTCAATTATCAAATTGTGTGTAAATTTGCTAAATACTTATTGACATATTGTTATGATTAACTTACTCGAGTGGCTGAAACCTCATTGGCATCTCATACTAGTGTTACGAGATGTCTTGTCAATGTGCAAGGTGCATTAAGCCAAATCGTCATTTCTATCCAATGGGGCATAGGGAAGGCTTTGAATTCAGAGAGGGCACAAAAGGTCAAGGCATTAATCTAGGATGATAGTCGGTGGGCTTGTTTGCAATTTGTATTGGATTTCACAAACCCTTCATGACTATGCTTTGCTTTTCTGATTTAGAGCAGCCTTTTTTGGGGCATAGTTCCAGGACTCTACGAGTTAAGCAGGACTTGCCGAGTCTGAGCCAGAGTCCATTAAAATGAGGCAAATTGCCTTGGACTCGATAGAGTCCTGGAAGAGTCACCATGTACTCAACGAGTCTAAAGACTCTCTTGACTTGCAGATTCCTGAGCTCTAGACTCTCCCGATAGCAAGACTCATAAAGTGCAAAAAAAATAAGATTAAAAGGGTTAAGTGAATTGTTTCCATTCTTTGCTAATGCTTGTGATAGAGAGAAAAGAGTTAGAGAAGAGTGTTGAGGTTTTGAAATAGAAATTAGCAAACTGGTTGGCTCTCCCATATTGATTGTTGATTGTTTGTGCAACTTTGTAGCTTGCACTTAAACATTGAGAGGAGTTAAAGGAAGTATTTGGAGGAGGCTTCTACAAAGTACAAACTTACATTTCCATTGTTTGTGCAAAAATTGAATGATCTTGTCTTTCTTCACTACAACATTTGCCTTTGCCATAGACAGATCTAGGGCACCAATACATCAACAATTGTATTAAAGACTATTGATCCACATGCAAAGTGAAACACAAAGATTGTTGATCCCATCTTCAGTGATGAAGATGTGGAGTGGGTTGATCAGGTGGATTGGGAGGCAAACTTAGTAGCGATGGTAGTCGAGGAGGCTAGAGTGCGATGAGACCGAGTGTAGGACACCAAGGCTAGGAATGATGGATATGAGTTTGATGATGAGGATTATGTGGGTGAGGATGAGGATGAGGACGAGGATGCCCCTAAGGTTTAGCCTTAAACATAGGGAGAGAGGATGGCTCTAGAGTCTTGCATGACTTATTTTAGGTGTATTCCTAGGAGGACATAGGCTACTATGAGCCTTAGTCTTCTACACTCTAGCTGTTATCTTGATATATGTTTTTTACTTTTGATTTTATGGATTTCATAATCCATGAATATTGTAGACATTTGACAATGACACTATGTTTAACTTGATATTATGTTGTTAAGTTTTTTTCCTTTAGAAATTCGCTTTTATACTTATGTGATCTACGCAAAATTTTGTATGTGTGTTAAGTAGCTTCTATTTATCTCAGTTATTGTGTATTTAATGTTAATTGACTAAAAGATGCATGATTTTTTTTTGAATTTTATGGGTTTTTCGATTTTTCGAGTCCTTGCTGAGTTCGGTCTTCGAGTATGAGTTCGAGCCCAATTTTGACTTTCCGAGTCAGAGGCGAGTACGAGTCTTGTAACACTGGTTTGGGGGATATCTATGAGGGCATCATAACAATGGTAGAAAAGGTAAAAAATTTTATACAAACACATGAGAATGACCCCACAAAATATGAAGCCTTATGCAATCAACTAGAAACAATCATTCATCATCATTGGGAAAAGATCACTACCCCATTGCACCTCCTTGCATATGTCTTATCTCCAAGGTACTATAGCGAGGAAGTACTTGGTATGTTATATAGAGTAATACGACATGTGGATGAAGAAGTTGCTAGTGGGTGCTACAAAGCTTTTGCAAGACTCTTTGTAGATGATGACATTAACAAAAAAGTTCGGACAAACTTTGGCTTATTGACTTTGGGAGAAAAACTTAGTCCACTTGGAATAAAGGACCAAAGTGACATGGGAGCTATCACATGGTGGTACCTCGGTGGTCAACCATTTAGCATCTCAACCTCTTGCAATCAAAATTCTCTCACAAGTAAGTTTTTAAAATTTTTTTGTTTACCACCCGTAATCTACAATTCTTCAAATTGCTTTTTATTTTTAAGTTTTACTTTAATAATTAATTTCGTAATTGTGAACATTGTCCAGGTTGCAAGTAATTTTGTTGAATGGAATTGGAGTACATGCTCCTTTATCCACTTAGTGAAGCCTAACCATTTGGGATTTAAAAAAGATGAGATTTGGTTTACATTCATACCAACTTGCGTCTTTTGTTACGTAACGAGGATCACTACAGGGAAGGGGCAGCCAAGCTTTGGGATGTAGACCCTGAGTGTGCAACTTGGATGCAACTATTCAATATCTTACTACATTCACAGATGATGATGTTTGATAGCATAATGACACATGGTGCATCTAGTGGAAGTGGAACCATTCTAAGTTCAAATGATCTTAAACTTGCAGCAGTTGGAGGAGTTGGAGATGATGAGGAATTTTTTGTGAATCCATATGATTCAGATTCAGATTCAGATTGATGAACATTGATTCATGAACTATATTTTGATTTTGTAATTGTGATGATTTGCTGATTTCCATTGGAATCGTGAACATAGATGTATATGATATGGTTTATAATCTTATTGAACATTTGAATTTGAATTTGAATATGTATTGGTGAAGTTATAAGTATCATACTGCCAAATATTTTAATTTTGTATATTTCTTTCATTTCTTTGCATTTACATAAAGTGTATATATATATATATATATATATATATATATATATATATATATATATATATATATATAATATGTGTGTATATATATGTACACATCCATATGCATCCACATCCCCCCAAAACAATTTCATGCATCCTTGCACCCCTTCCCACATCCGCATTCAAATCGGTAATTAGGTTATTTTCAGAGGTTAGCCTAATTTAGTGGTCCCCATAGGCTAATGTGGTGTTTAGTGGGGCTTTAAGGGTGTTTCAAAGTTCTTTAGCTGACCATTTGGGCTGTTAAGGAATGCAGATTAGAGATAGAGAAAGATAATAGTCTTTTAATTCCAAAGTATATCTGATAATTATTTTCAGAACTATTGCAGTCTTAGATTATATGATAATAACTTCTAGATTTTATTTCAGTCTAAAGCAATGTCCCTTTTGTTGTTATTGATTGAAGATCTCAGATTTGATCTGAGAATTTAATAAGAACTGATCTTATATAATATAATGAGGAAAGTCCCCTGCAATTCTATGATCACCAATATGTAATATAATTTTGACTGATTTAGTAATGCCTAATAGTATTGAATGCCTGCCGTGGAATGTTATTGCCTTTGTTGGTGATTTTATTCACAGCAAGCATCGATAGACTCTTAAATATATTATTAAGAGTTGCACTCACGTAGGGGCATGACTCCTACATGGGGTAACATAACCCACGATAGTTGTTGATGCCGCTGATAACAAATACTTAGTTTTATACACCAATACTAGTCATCAAACATGCTTTGGTTCATGTCTTGATTTGACTTAGATGGTTTTGGGGCAAGTGTTATAAGGATAGAAATCATTTTGCCATAAGCAGACCATAATATATTATTATCAATTTTGTTCATTCAATATATTATTATCAATTTTGTTCATTCAATATATATATACTTTCTATACAAGCATATATATATATATATATATAGATATATATATATAGTTTGCTTCAATCCAAATGAAGCTATATCCTTAACATGGGCATCTATTTTAATACTTCCCATCTTAGTACATTAGTTTATTTGTGGTTTTCCATCTAGAGGACTTTCATGCTTTTCTTATATGCACTTACTTTATTTTAGTAAGTCACTTGGATGTTTGCATCCATACTCAATATTTATGGTAAGTGATTTGGATGGTCAAAGGACACCACAATTATATTGGTAGGATTAGTTGTTGGTTTGATATATGGCATTTAATGGAGTTTAATGATTAAATTAAATTAATTAAAGTCTAATCTAGCATTGACTTAAATATAATTAATTAAATTAAATATCTTTATAATTAAAGGGAATACAAGAGGTAAAGTGTGCATTTAATATATGAATGCCATAAAGAATGTACACTTGTAACACGAGTATGCGTTTCCCCCCAAAAATCCCCATGTCTTCGAGCTAGGGACATACTGGGGGTTGGGGGACACCATTCTGACATCTCCAGTGGCACTACCAAATGACCTCTATCTTGGAGGAGATAGGGAGATAGTTCGACGTCTCTTGAGGAGAGGCAAGGATGCATCCCTCAACCTTCCAGGGGACTACTGGACATCCCTCGTCACAGTAAAAAAGAAAAGAAAAGAAATTAAAAAAAACATTTCACTTAAAATTCTATTGGTTGGTTTTTAACCCTAGGTCATGTGGGGCCCATTACTTGTTTTATATTGCTTGCATTCACTATGTGGCTTCATTTGCATTCATTTTGGGTTTCTTATTTTTTGCAACAACAACAACAAAAAGAGTGAAGAGTTTAGAAAAGGGTGCTTGTAAGAGTGAAAAGAGTGATTGCAAGGCAAAGAGGTGCGACAAGGAGCAAGAAGAAGATGAGGAAGATTCTTCACCTTTTTGATTAAAATTTTCAAGCAAAAGGTAGGGTTTCTCATTGATATTTCATTGCTTTTAGTTTTATATTTCTTGTTATTTCCTTTTTGTTATAGTTACTTGAATTTCATTTCTAGATTGAAGTATATTCTTGTTTCAAATAGAAATTCTTGTTGCTTAAATTTTGACTTAAAATTTTGTTATTTTAAAGAAGAGCATAGGCTGAAACCGTGTATTTTTTTTTTTTTTTTCACATTTGGTGAAATGTAGTGTCAAAATGAGCTCCCACAATCATGAAACGAGTTGTACTGATGATGAGATGGAATTGGAAACTCAGCCTCATAGTAGCCAAGAATATGAACTTGAGATTGATGATGAGAGCAACGAGGGGGGTGAGCAAACTGAATCTCAATCCACAAATAATTGGCTACATGGTCCATCGTCTACTAATTGCCCCTCCACACTTTTGACAAGGTGGTCTAGGGGTAGATACTGTATTATCGGAGGATGCGTCCCTGGCTGAAAATCCCCCGTCCTCGTATCAGAAACATTTCAAGGACATGGGGACAGCTAGGGGACGTCCCCACCCTATCCCCCTTTTTTGAAAATTCCTAGGAAATGTCCCAGAAACTTGGAGACTTAGGGAAATTTGTTGGGGATATCTGTACACCCTGGGAGCAGTTGGAGATGCCTTGATAGTGCATGGGACGGATGGGTGTCCTCAATTTATAGACAACATCAACACTTCTAAATATTTTCTTTATAAATTTTAAAGTGGGCCCCTCCTTCCAAGTTCACCCTAACATGCTTATAACTGTTTGGTAGTTAATTCCTGCATTTTGGGGCCCTCTAATTAGTATTTGACAACATTACATTAAGAATCATAGAATTAATATTGTTGTTACAGTCACGCTACACACTTAGAATTATATAGAAGGCTGTTTGCAAGATGGTGGGAAAGTCTAAGAAGTGCATTATAGACCTAGAACGTGCATCCTCATGTCATTTTCTAGCAATACATTAGTGTTTGGCTAAGTTACCAATTTTGGTTTGGGGACGGATGTAACATCCACATTTCCGGAGTCTTAATTAACAACTAACATATTCAAAGAAATACAGTTATTACTTCATTTTCATAGGAAGACAGTTATATCAGTTATGTTCATATGAATGAGATTAACAGTTACACTTTCTTAAACGGAAAACTCATAACTAATATCTAAAAAAACACTATCAATAAATTTATTAAGGAAATTAAAATCTACATACCATGGAATTCAAGATCAAAATCAATCTAGGGATGCTTTTGCAACCATGCAGGTTAGTTCACAAATACCACTATAACATTATCAAATGACTTCTACCAACCAAAACCACTATATCAAAATCAAATGACAATTACCATTAAACACCACTCTATTAATTAGGGCATCACATACCACTGTATCAATTAGGGCATCAATTACCATTGGATCATTTAGGGCATCAGATACCATTGTATCACTTAGGGCTTCAGATACCACTAAATCATTTAAGGCATCGGATGCCATTGTATCATTTAGGGCTTCAAATACCATTATATCATTCCTTTCCCTCTGATTTGCTAAACTGTGGCATTAACATCAGATTAGAAGATATGCTCGTAATCATTATTCTTATATATGAAAAATTGAAATAACAATCCTATAGATATATTCCATATTCAGTTAGAAGATCAACCGATCTAACTGGTTGCCAATTATATTGACGATAAGAATTGCTTTCATTTAAAAAAAAAACTGTAACGATGATACAATTAAATTAATCTTACCTTCTACTTGAACATACATAAATTAATCTTACCTTCTACTTGAACATACATCATAAAAGTAAAAATACCTGTTTCCGACAAACGTTTGAATGCATAGCTTATCTTTGTCTGTTGCACGTCCGACAACTTGTGGAGAGGTGAAACATTGTTAGAGGTTTAACCACCCAACCTCGAACCACAACTTATCCCCACACAATCTCTAACGAAAAAGGCCCTCCCTACCTAGAATAGATAGGGAACATCTTGTCATCCACTAAGCATCCTGGTATCTAATCACACCATTCGACTCGATAACAGGAGAAAACATGATCATTTTTTTTTAAAGAGGGGTAAACGCTTTGACTTGGAGCTATGAACCAGTGAGGCCACAAATGGGGGACCTCATCCCCATGAGATTTAAACCTTGATGGCAAGAATAACAACACAACAACTTAACCATCACAACATGCCACTATTGGCTCTCAGAGAAAACATGATCATGCATGAGTTATTAAATGATATTATTCCAGATTTAATATATTATAACTAACTTTTATTTCTATGTCATTTGCAGATTTCATATCACCTCTTCACCTTTTCCATGGCTATGCAGCCAGTGGATCCTAGGTGCTCGGATCTCAAAGCAATCGGCTCTGTCTGTTGATTCTCAACCGATTCATGATTGATATATACATATATTCCATCTTATCACAATCTATGATTTGAGAAAAATATTCTTAAAGATTGCAGAAATTATTGTTTAACTCTATCTCCATTGGCATAATGATTCATGGGTTCATATTATGGTTACTTGGCTTTCACTTGCCATGATCAAATCTACTTTAAAGAGGATCAATTTTGTAATATCAAACAAGATATTAAACAAGATATTATCATGATAAATACTGTAACTTATTGTTATGTAATTCGATGTCATTGCACCATTTGATTCAAGAAAATCGAATTGAAATATTGGATTCAAGTATTCCACATAACTTGGATTAATTCGGAAATGATGTCTTGCTGGACACTCAGCTTCTTGCCACACCTTTACTTGCAAAATATCAAATGTAGTCCCAACATAAGAGTGCTCATGATTTGTGGTTGATAACATGGAGAAGCCGGGAACTTGAATCATATGGAAGTCGGGTGCATGAAAATATATATCGGATGCTTGGAAAGATATAAAAGTCGGGTGTCTGGATCTTGTTAAATGATCTTGTATTTGCTCTTCTCCCGTTTTCCTTCAGGCGTATCCACAATATATAAATATCACTTCAAACCTTAGCAAAGAAGAACACATACGTCAGACTTGTAATCAAGAAGGGCGCTGCTATAAACTGCAGAGATTCCGAATGTAATTTACAGTATTTAGATGGTGATTGGAAGCCGAAAAGTGAGCAGGGAAGAGCGAAAATAAGAAAGGAAGCCGGGAATGATAATCGGTCCCCCGTCTCTCCCGACTCATTATCTAAATATTAAAGGTTAAGTGCTCTTTGGCTTCCATAACTTAAAGAATATTTGTCAAATAAGAACGCCAAGTGTTTAATCGGTTACAAACAAGGAAAAGAATAAAAGATGGAAAAAGAGTTGGAAGGTTGTAATTCGAATATTATTATAATTTATATTTATATACGTACATGTAAATATATTGGTGAGATGACATCGTTTTATTATAAGAAATAATATAATGGTGCCACTTCATTTTTATATCTATATGTACGTACATATTTATATATTATAATAATATGGTGAAAGATCATATTAAATCCTTTGAGGTACGCATTATATTTTAATTAAGTTATTAAATTATTTATTTAATAGCTCATGCGGCTTCATCGATTGTATCCTGATGTTCAAGTCGCTAGGTCCTCAACCCATTTGCCCAGTGATGGTGATGCCCCGTGCCTAATTTTTTTCTAACAATGCTTCCACCCCTTTGACGTGCTTCCTACAAGGAAATTCTCCGCAGTTAAGTCATATTATCATAACAAGTTATAAATAATCGTAACAACTAACTAACTTTTCAATTCCATTAATTCGTGATAAATAATCAACTAGCATGTTATCTTCACATGAAATTATAACGACTAACCATCTTATCATTTCACAGGATTATAACAAATTTAACTGTCAACTGACTTCATGTGAACCTCAACAGCTATATTTTAAATTAGGTCAAAAATTGGGATGTAACAATGGATTCAAGTTTGAGTTTGGGTTCGTGGTTTCGAGCAAAAAAAAATTCCCATTTGGGTTCACGAGTGGGTTCATGAGTGTGAATATATATGCATTATATAAAAAAAAGAAGAAGAGAAACATGCATAACTGCAAAACTTAGTCATTTCATAGTAAGAATATATGCTACTTGATCATTGATCAATGCCAAATGTTAAAGATAAACATTAAATACCCGCTCATAAATCTATGTTCATGATTGTAAAGAAAATCATACTTTAAATTACTAAACTACAAAATGAAATATCAAAACATAGAGTAGTTCATCAAATAATAAAGTTTGAAACATAATAATAAATGGCAAGTTTGATAGTTTTATCAATGATCATAGTGCTCTTTGCTAGTAAACAGTTTTGCCCTTTAGATAGAAATGCAAACAAAGACTCAATATGCTTCAAAAGAAGAACAAAATGCACTAACAAATGGATAGATTATTGTTTTATTGATAATCTTCCTCTGAATTGAGAGGTACAACTCCCTCATAAAAGATATTCAGTGAATGTGATATCTAGTCTTTAACCTGAAGACACGAAGGATTTTCTAACATTCATCCATCAATATGGAATGAATGTGATTATCAGATTAATAAGTCGGTAATGAATGAAAAATCAGCAAACAGCCACAGGACTATATATTGAATCTTTCATATTACATTGAAAATTGAGAGAGAGAGAAAGCTGTAAATATCTTTATGGAAAAGCGTGAATACATAACCACAAGACTATGTATATCACATTCTACATAGTAATAGAAGACTGCATCTAAAATAGATTTAAAAGAACTCAGAATCCTTCCAAATCAGAAATATAATGTACATGACCTCAAGATCAAACACACATATATCCCTCTTTATTTCAAAAACATGATAAAACAATAGTAGTATTGCTCTATCCCCCTATTACAATCAATCTGCATAAGACAAAGCTCTTTTCCCTATCACAAAACATAACTGTCTTCCCCCCTCTTGTAGCAGCTGCAGAACTTCTTGACCCCAGGAAAAGAAGAAGCCTTTACAAATGTTTTGCCCCTATTAAATAAATTTTCCAAGAAGTTGGACAACCACCACAACTTCTTACTGAACTTCTATTGTCTTCTCCAACACTTTACTATGATAATTAATTCTTATAAAAGAATTAATTATTTTACATCTTTTCTCAACTTTAATCAATTGCCCAAGAGCTTTTACAATTTCATTTCACAAGAATAATTAATTCTTTTTAAAGAATTAATTATTTCAAATTCTTTTTTTTACATTTACCTTACCCCACCGACTTCATTTATCATTTGACCTTCAATATCACATTATAATAGTAATAATTAATTCTTTTCGAGTGAAAGAATTAATTATTTGAAAGAACATATTAAAAGTGCGATTTTTAATTATTTTGCAAATATTAATATTTAATTATTTAAATAATTAAATATAATGCTTTTTGCTTTGAAGATTTTTTCTTTTTAAAACTTTTTAATTGTTTGGGAGGGGTAATACTTAGGGTTTCAAAACCCTAGGTGACACTCTTCAAGGGTCAAATGGGCCATCAAAAAATGAGGAATAAATGGCTTCATCCCAGGCTGAAACTATATCTAGATCCTCATCATTGAAACAAACAATCTCTACAACCTTCTCTTAAAACATGCAAAATGGGTACACCAAAATGAGAGATTAGATGAGTGAAATGTCTTTTATTAGGCTCCTTCTAGGGTTACATTAAAAAAAGAAAAAAAAGAAAAAGAAAAAAGAAAAAACATCATTTCAAGTTGTATTATTTCATTTTTTGGACCCTACTGCTGTAGATCCTCCTAGTTTCGCTCGGGTTCATGCCAGCAAGGACCCAGACGAACCCACAATCCAAAAGCTGGACCCTTCTCGGACCCGTAGCGAACCCAGACCCACACGAACCCGGACCCAAATCCGGGCTGCAGGGTGCGAATTTGGTAATGCACCCTTGCTTGGTCTTTGCTTGATTTGGTTCCTTTGTGGAAGATGTGGTGAATATTGGGAGTTGCATCAAGATACTATCTTACTGTAACAAATCTAAATCATGACCAAAACTGTATAGAGGACCTTTTTTTATTATATCAACTTACAATGAATTGGAAGTGCACTTTCAGAATTAAATGATAGTAGTGTGTTTCAATTTGGAAGGTGGGTTCTTGTTCTTGCTGCTATTGAAAATGAGTTCTAAATTATGTTCTTCGGTATATTTCAAATATTTATCTTATCATTTTAATATTACATGCACATTGACAATAATTCCAAATTATGAATGCATTATAGCATATTGAGCATTGAGTTTGATTATTGAAATGTTGTATGTTAAGTTTCTATGATGTTTAAATGGCATGGTTTATCCATGTCTTCAAATGAATGTAATGTATATATGCAAATTTCTCTATATATATTTTATTTTCCTATATTTATATAGCCATCCCCATTTGTCGTCCCCTTGCGTCTCCAAAATCGACAATTTTTTTTGCAATCCTAGAAACCTGTCCTGCCATCCCCTACTGTTCCTGTTCCAAAAACTTGGGACAACATAGGGTAAATATGATCCTAAATCACCTCTTAGATGGTTTGCAACAAGGAAAGATGCTCCAACACAAGCAAGTGGCAACACAAGAAAGTGGAAACGCAACATATGTGGTGCAAAATGGTTTGGTAGCATCGCTAGAGTGAATGTACACTTCCTCTTTTGGACAAGTAAAGGTGTGGGAGCGGGTGAGTTTTTGAACCCCAGTAAAAATTTGCATTATAGAATTGAATTCAGCAAACTTTGGGGCATTCTAGATGACTTGGGGATTAAAATGCCTACTACCTATTGGCTAAATTTTTTGTACGTCATTGACTACAACTTACAAAATTGTGACTTTAGGCAATGTTTCATGAGATTTTTCTCTCCTCTTAGCAATAGGGGAGGCTCCTTTCTTACTATAGGTGGCTTCAATAGGAAGTTAACTGAAGTTACAAAAAGGATGGTTGTCTTGATCAATTCCTCTTTTTTCAGGAATGATTTGCATTAAACTCTTACTTTCCAACTTAACAAAAAGTGTCTTATTGCTACGAATAGTGGTGACCCTGAAATTGATGTCAGAACAAACCTAGAGGCAACATTTTACTTTTTATAATTTGTGAAACAAAGACAGGAACCCAAAGTCTCTTGCACTTGTCTCGAATAAATACTTCAAACAAAATAACCAGTAAGGCACAAAGTCTCTTACTGGATCCTCTGAGATTCAATAAAAACACTTGCAATTGAAGCCCAACGTCTTGAAATCTAAGTAATTACAACCACTAATATCAATTACAATTTGTCCTCCTACAACACAGTCTTCAAAAGTTCAAATTGGCTCTGAATGTAATAGGCAGCTCAAACTCTACACAATTTAATTCAAATCCCCTTGATTAAAGCTCCAAAACTCACAATCAATATCCAGAAAATGTCATCACATAACACCTTGAATCAGCACAAAGTTTGAAAGCAAGTTGCCTCTTTTATTGAAAGCAATCTGATTTACATCCAAGCACAAAGTCTTAGAGTGCACAATACAAATCGGTAGAATTTTCTTGCCTTGCCAAAAGTTGATTATTTACAATAAGCTCCCTCCTTTATATAGGAAATAGGAGAGAAAGGTGGAGAAAAAAGTGGAACAACCTCAACCGCCTTGGCTTATCTCTAACTAACTACTTTGACTTTATTCAAAGTTGCATGTCTAATGCAATTGCAACTTGATTACATGTTATAAATTTGCACGTGATACTATCACATGCAATTAAATCTTTTTTTTCTATCACATGTATTATGTCAATTACAAATAATATTCTAAGTGTCTTAGAAGACACAATTCTATTACATCAAGCTTAATTGGTCTTCATGTAGCTACAAGATGTCCAATATTCTACGATTGTTGTGCTCATATTTGGTGGAAGCATCTCGAACTAGAGTATGAATATGCATCTTTGATTGTTTCATTGAGTCTTCATTGACCAACTTAAAAACACTTTATACGTATAATCATTCTTTCACCTCTTTGCAGGCTCCATCATGTGATCACTCTTGCTTCATGTTCCTTTCTTCTTTACATGTTTTGGGTTATGTCTGTTGTCGTTCTTGAGTTTCCAAAGCAAAAGACATTGTATGTTCCTTCATGCATAGATGGGTCTATTTTTTGCTTTTGATGTGTAAAAACATGGATTTGAGCAAAGTATGAATAGGGAAAGTGTTTGGGATGATTGCGGAGAGCAAATGAGCAAATGGGTTAAGCTCATAATGGCTCAAAAATGAATAGAAAAACCAAAAACGGGTTTTTTTTTTGGAGTGGATTGCATATGTGGACAGCGAGCTTTAAGATGTGCAAATGAGGAGTGAAGCGTAATACAATGCAAACATAACATGCTTTAACAGGTGTAAGTCATACTATGTATTGGCCAAGCATGTGGGAAATTCTTCTTCATCTATAGGGCAGCCATATGGAGGTTCATGGAATGCGTATTGGTGGGATTTATACTTGCATTCACATGAGGGGAAAAGAGGGACTTGCTTTCATATTAGAACGAGATTTTATCCCCGACTGCATATGCAAGTAAATGAGAGCTTGCATATGCAAGTTGAAGAAGAAGACAAAAGAAGAAGAGACAACATATATACTAAAACATGCAAATCTGAAAATGAAAATGATGAGACTTGTATACACAACACATTAAATATATACAACAAAAACCTTAAGAAAAATAACAAGGAAGCATACGTTTTTCTCAAGAGACAAGAGAGGAAGTCTTTTTTAAGCACTCATGAAAAATCTGAAAATGCTCGAAGAGATTTCTTGGATTTAGAAAGATTGCAAGATGAAGTGTTAAATAGATTTCGAATCTTGACTCAATCCTTGCAAGAGATGAGTCAAAATTCATAGCTTGCCAAGTGTAGGAAGTTAGAGCAAAAAATTGCATCATTTTAGCAATCGTTTTGACCAAGCAATGTGCAACATGCAAAGAATTTGGAAAATGACATCCAAAGCACATCAAGTGATTTAAATGACTTGAATGTAAGCTAGGAAGGATGGGAAATGCTTTCAAACTTATCTTGATCCAATCACTTGCTATTTTGGTGGTGCAAATATTTCAAAACTAGGGCATTTTTGAGTAAAAACGTGCCCTAGATGGGTTGAGAAATGAAGAAAACACTTAAAAAAACTCCCTTTTTGAGTAGCCCAATGTATTCTTTGGGTGATTTTAGGCAAAAACAACCTTTAGATCATAAAAAACGACCAAGAAATGCTCAAGATATGAGCAAATCAAAGGCTGGAAAACCCGTTTTTGGACAAAAACGCCAAAAAAAGTGAAGTTTTGAGAGAAAACAATGTGTTTTTTTGGATAAAAATCACCATTTCTCAGTGTTCGATAAAAAAGTCTCATATTGTGAAGTAAAAATGCACTTTTTGGTTTTTATTTGCATGTGAAAAATGTGCCCAAAAACCCTCCAAATGCAGGCTGCAAGTTAAAAACGGTATTTCTTTATGCAAATGCATATATTATAATGCATGTAATGTGCTCCAAAATCCCCATTTTTCCTTATAAGGTTTTAAAAGTCAGTTAAACGCACTTTTGGAAAGTAAATACACTTTTTAAAACTCATGCAATTGCTTGGAAAATTGCCACCATGAGCTTTTGGTGAATAACTTAGTGCAAAATGCACTTTTGGAGACCATTTACATATTTTTGAAAGACATGCAATTGGGCAAAAAATCACCACTTCGCCTTGGTGGGGTTTTAAAACATGAAAACACATTTTAAATTGCATGTAATTGGGTTAAAAAATGCCACTTTGGCTTAGGCTAAATGAAATAGGTTTTTGAATATTACATACACATGCAATTGGGTCCAAAATCGCCACCTAGTGCATTTACATGTTATTAAAACATGTATTTTAACTTAAAAAGTCCATTAAGTGGTAATTTTAAAAGATGTATGTGCAATGGGTTAAAAAATTCATTCAAATGCATTAATATAATTAAAATAAACTTATTCATGCAACATATATAAATGAGTTAGGTTTTCCCACTTACATTAATTAAATAAGTTTAAAATATGTAAATACATATTAAAAATCCACTTAACACATTAAAACATGTTATTGCATATAAAAAATCCATTTAAATTAATGTTGGGACTTATAATTTATTGGAAGTGGGTTTTCACAGTCATTGGCATGTGGATATATGCAATATGTAATGAAAACCCCACTTAACTGCATTTAAGTGTCGTATGGAATTAAATTTAATATTTTACTATAGTTTTAATTAACATGAAAAATAAGCTATTTTCATAAAACATAAAAAACTATGGTCAAATCAAATTCAAAATGAGTTGAAATTTAAAAATGGACCATAAAATCCACTTTAGATATCAAATATAATTTTATATCGTGTAATTGCCAATAAAAAACCCACTTTTATGGGGGTTTTAAATAAAAATATGATATTATCCTAAAAAACTCCACTTTTTCCCTTATAATTTGAGCTAGACAACTCCAATTTTGACCTAAGTTAGTTCAAAACGAGTGGAATTCCAAGGGCTATTATCCTAAGACAAAAATAAGACCAAAGAGTATTTACAACACAAAGAAAAATAAGGAAAAAACGTGAGAGTTTACCAAAAATTGAGTGTTTGCAGTACGAGAAGAAAAACTCTTACCAACAAACAATTGGGGTTCAACTTGACAGAAACCTTCAAAAGAAATGCATAGATAAAGCAACACAAAGCACAATTTAGGGATATGAAGTGTCTTTATGATACTTTTTCGATGCATTTAAACAAAGAGGATGCGCCTACGAATCCATAAGAAAAATTCGTAGGGTTGCCTCAACTTTTTGAAGCCAATGTTAAGGACAACACTACCTCATCTGGTAGGCAACGAATTTAGTGTATTCAATAGTTACACAAGCAGCAATTATAGAGGCAGCCACATGCATTTTTCTCCTAGATCATAGTTGAGAGCATCATCACTTATAAGGGCAGCTTTGGGACCTTCCGCTTTTAGTGCTATGGTTGAAGCAAAACCGAGCAAGAGGAAATAGAAGGTGACAATTGAAAGTAACCCCATAACCGATTTATTTAATGCGTGCATGAAATAGGAGATAGAGAAATCCACTGGTAGATTCTTTTTTTCCAATGACGTGCCACTTCATATAGCTTGATCTCCTTATTATAAGTAGATGATACAGAAGGTTGTGAGGGGGGAGGACCATCATCTGTGCCATCAAGTGAGCACAAATTGAGGACCACGATCTTGGATAATGAGTATGCCAAGATTGGTCAAACGATGGAGACCATGGGAACAGTTTGTGAGGACTCTGGATGTAACATTATCATGGATTGGTGGACAAACATTAGGAACTGTCCAATCCTCAATATCATAGATACATGCTCAAATGGGCCATTCTTTCCCAGGGTGGTTGATGGCTTTGAAAGGATGCTGATTTTCAGTTTGACATCCTTTAGCCAACTAAGAGGAGATTTGGCCACAAAATGTGATCTAAGTGGGGACTGATGCAACACTTATGTGTAGAGTGATAGGGTGGCTTATTGAGGCAACATATAGACATATTTGGTGGACTCCATGTTATGTGCATACCATGAACAATGCACTCAAGGACATAGGGAAGATTGACTAGATTACGGGAGTGGTCAGGGGTGCTAGAGATGTGCAGATGTATATCTGCAACTACCACACTTAAGATGCACCCTTTAGTAGCTTCACAAGGAAGGAATTCCTAAAACCAATTGAGACCAGATATGCATCCTACTTCATTCTTTTGGAGAGAATGATTGAGTTGCAAGAGCCATTGCAACTCATGGTTATGATGAATGAGTGGAATAGGTGGGATAGGTCCAGGATAGAATTTGGGAGGATGGTGAAGGAGCTAGTGAAGAGTGATGCAAAATACAATCTCTACGATTACTCCAGTTTTCTAGGTCATCAAATATGGGGATGGGGATGTGCCTAGCCTTAGAGAGGTGTATGAGTGCATTGATTCTATGCTTGGCTAGATGAGGGTAGTTGTGCGTGAGAGGAATCCTAGTTTAGCATTCTACAATGAGCACATTTGGCCTATCATTCAGTGCAAATGAGACGGCCTAAACACTCCTCTACATACGGTTGCTTATGTATTAAATCCGAAGTGGTACATGCCTAGGCTTGGTAGGGTCACACTAGTTCAAGGTGAAGAGGTGATTCATATCATGCTACTTATTTTAATCATCTTTATGTCTTATGCTGTTACACATTTTGATACTTGAATGTTTTCATAGCTAGCGTCTTTTGTTTGCTAATAATCTGAATTTTTCAATTTGTAATTTTCTAGGCGAAGGAAGGGTTCTTCAAGTGCATTGAAGGTTGTATGACTTTGAGATTATTGGGAAGGTCCATCTTGGGTGGACCAAATTTACTACTCTTAGGGGTTATAGGGCTGTGACAAAGGTGGACCTAAAAACTATGGCACAAGAGGATCCGATTTTGTGGTGGACTTGTCATGGACCAAAATCAACAACTACCACACTAGTTATTCATTTATTGTCTCAGGGATCTAGTTCCTCAACTTCATAACCTATTTAATAATAATATGTATTCGAGAAATGTTTTAAGTTTTAATTTTTTAATTTGAAGGGAACCTAAGAGTTTTATTTTTCAACTTTTCTCACACAAGTTGTTTGATTTCTATATTAGGAATTTAGTTCTTTTATCTTCTGAGAGGAACTAGTCTACATATAGCTTTATCCAATCTATTAAGAGGAACATGCTTATCTCTCAGAGAGCAGAGAAGCTAGTGTCTATACATAGTGTCTTGTGTATGAATGATCGCAGTACAGGTGTGCAAGGAGAGTCCCGCAACATGATGGAATGTGGAGCCGGAGGAGTCATCACAAATTGATGATTATGAGGATACTATAGATGCAGAGCTAGTTGGTGCTCCTTTCTTTGCTCTTAACCTTGGAGATTCTGATAGTTCTGATAATGATGAGCTTGTTGACCTCTCGAGGGATGATTGGAGGCCTCCACTACATTTTAGGCCTTGGCCCTTGGCATTTTTATTATGTAGTTTGTACTTGTTTTGATATATGAACATTGAATATCATATTGATATTATGTTGTTTAACATATTCATCTTTATGATGATTGATGAGATACTCATACTTTTGAAATTTTGATATCTATCACTATTAATTATTATTCACTGATTGAAGTATTTAAAATTCTAATATTTATAGTTCAATGTTCCACTTTCATGTTCAATTTTCAATGGCAATGTAACGTTCAAGTATTTAAATTTTAGAAAATTAGTATTTTTTAGTTTTACATCTTTATGTCTTATAGTGTTATTTATCTTTTCATAACTAGCATTTTAAGTACCACATGTATAATATAACTATATTAGTATATAGTATATAGTATATACACCCCCCCTGCCCCTGTCCCCAGCCATTGTCCTCAAATTGAGGCTATATGAGATGCTAAACACGTCATATTGCACAATGAAAACAACTATATATATATATAAACATAGATATGCTGGAGAAACCAATCTTCTAGAATCTACAAGCTGTTATAAAACATTCACAATAGGGAGAAAAGTATTTCACTAGACATAGATGATTGTATTGAGATATAAATATTGTATAGAGCCTCACTCATAAAAGCAAGGAGGTAGAGTCAATGGATAGCCAACACTACCAAAAAACTAATAATGATAATACTACCAAAAAATAATAAAGATGCCTAAGTAAACTTAAGTGTAGAGTAAATATTAGTTTACTCCAACTCACTTAGGGGGAAGGTTGTTATGCAAAATGAGCAAGATGGGTCCCAACTAAAAAATTGTTTATAGGTACCGATGCACAATGCAAATGCAAATAGAAATCTCTCACAAAGTGAAAGAAAAGGAGAAACCACATGGGAAGAAACTCCTCTCCAAAAGAGAAACAAACAAGATGTATGGATTGAGGACTCAATTCCTGTATGTATATATAATTCAGAATAAAGAATACATTCAAAAATAACAGAATTATATTTTTCCAGTGTAACCTGGAGACTCGGACCTGCCCCAAAACCTCAAAGTACCCGTCTTGAGACATTCTTGCACCGGGTGCTTGGAGTACCCAAGTACCCCCACCTCCGCCATTCCACAACCATGCCGCCACCAGCAAGGATACTTGAATTTCTATTTGAATTTTGATTTTTGAATGTTACTATTGGATATGTGCTATTTACCATGTTAAGTGTTCATAGTTCTGATTTATGTTGCAATTTGGCTATGTTCAAGTATTTCAATTTGGTATGTTATATTGAAACATCATTTCCTATCTAGTATTTCAAGTTTTGTATGTATAATATATAGCATCCCACTGCCGTCCCCCTGCCATCCCCTCGCTGTCCCAAAATCGAGGCCCTTTGTCCCCCCCTTCCCGGAAATTCGTCCTTGCGTCTTGACGTACCCCAGTGCTGGTGTTACACTGTACTTTTACAATATTAGATTTATGAGTTACCCATAATCAGAAGTATGAATTACCAATAATAAAAAATCATTTTTACCAATTCCCTTAGCATAGATTCCCCCTGTTAACCGTGGGGATCACAATATGAGAAGACACTAAATTCTCCAATAGACAATTTCTCCTCAGCTGCAATTGATACAAAAAGTGGAAGCACCAACTTTAAACTCACAGATCAAAACCATTATACTTCAACAATGGATTTATTCAAAACCCTTATAAGAGCCAATAAAAGAAATAGACAACTGAATGCCTATTCCACACAACTGGAGTCATATTTATATTGCAATTATGTAACTTGGTTTCCCCTTCACACTTCTCACTTAAGAAGCTTCAATATCACAACACCAAATTATAACATGAAATAACATAAAGTGCTCTTATAATAATGAAGTCTCATTAATAACTTAATAAATATGAACTGCATCAATAATAAACTCAATCATATGCAGATGACAAGCAACTTCCAATGCCACTACTGCATGCCAAATATAGTAATTACCCATAATAGACTTACTATACATAGCAATTCCGCCTTAGAGACCCTCAAAACTTACTGTCAGCTTATGAGGGTTGCCATGATTGACTGTCCTAAACAACTGCAGGAACCTGCTGAAAATGGTGACATTACAATCTAGGACCTCACACATTTAGGATACAACATATTAGACTAATCTTACTCTATCCAACTTTGGCACATTTGCATGAGCAGATAGATATACCTGTCTTCATAGAAAACTGTCTAATTGTTTTAACTGCTATGTTGAATATTGATAGTCACACAACCATCTCATGACCATACCATTAAATCAACATGATGTACATTGCATGTAACGTGATCCCTTCATATGAATGACCATTACTTATTGTGAATTGTTGCCACTTGTCAGTGGTCAAAGGTTGTTGACCTACATCTCTTGAAGTGTCTACATGTTTTCATGGACTACAATCAAATAACATTGCTTGTAGCAAAGATACACGATTGATACTAACAGCTTGCAGTACTTCTGCACATCTCCTAGAACATCACCATGCATCTAGGTATCATCATATGCACTCCAACAATGTCACAGATGCTCCTACATTGTCATACACTTTGTCGGTGACATATCTACAATTATATGGTTGTGAGTTCTCCAAATGGCTTGTAGTCAGAAACATAATATCTTGGGCATGCGGATGGTTTGTATGGTATTAAGACTCTTTGTCTTGGCGTGGAGCTGTCTTCTTGGCATGCACTTTCCTTTTCCAAGCATGAGACTGAGGAGGCTCCTGGGATCTGTCTTGGCTACAATATCCTGGTAATTGATTTTAATGGTGTGATTTTATTTACTGGTGATTGAGTCTTCTTGAACTAATCTTGGCTGGGTGTGAGAAATTTACTTTCTTGTACTAATCCTTTGGACCTGGTTTGGATACTCTTTGGTGTTAAAAGAGATCATATAATATTGGCATAAGGCTTAGATTGTTGCATCATTTAACGGAGTTGATTTCAACAAAAAAACATCTCTCTTGACTGATTGTGATATTTATTGCATGCTGAGTGCTGAGCACAAATGATATTTTACTGGCAGACTTTTCGGTCTTTGTATTCCAGTTTCCTTTAGAAATGTAACAGCGAGAGAAGGATTGAAATCTTATTCACTGTATTTATATGAAGTGGGTCTGAGATTTTAGAGTGTTCTTACTTCAAGACAACTCATCAAACAAGGAAATCATGGGAGTTCATGCTTGCTTGGTGTGAGTTTCAGACTGACTTGTAAGAACTCTACTCCTAGTTTGGCGTGGCACTTGTTCAGTTGTTGATAAACCTGAAGGTTGCTGGCTGCTGGAGTTGACCTTAGAACCTGGGCGATTAGTTCTATATCAACAACAGACATAGTGTTGCGACAAAGAGGGTTGGAGCCCAATAGAGGTGCACCTAATCTGTTTTCTGTAGGGAAATTCTGTTCCAGTATTGTTAATATGATACCCTCAGCATCATTTAATGTCTGAAAGAGCTTCCCGCAAAATTAGAATGTCTTGAACTTTCTGTTCTTGTTATCTCTTGTATTATTCATTATTCTGCTCCAAGCATTAATTAATATTTGAGCAACAATTGAACATATTTTTCTGTGCAAATTGTTCGTCAATGTCTGAAAACTAAGACATCAAAAAGTATAAGGGAGAGAAAAAAAATAGTGGCCAACAGGGGTGGCCTACTTTGGTGGTATCAAAGGTTGTGAACCTGCCAGCCCGTATGTTGTGTTCAGTTTTGGTGATGACAAACATGGGAGAGAGTCCTTTAACAAAACAATTTTAAAAGTCATTCAGAATTATTAAGTTAAAGCCTCCACTTGAAGTCATTGAAGTGCTATATGCTTTGGCAAAACAACCTGAGTTCTGACATCAATCCTAGCATGTTCTCCTTTGCAAGTTGGGGCAGTGGGCTAATCAGATTTTTTAGGGGTTGAAATGTGCAATGGAGGTGCCTTTGGTTGCATTAGTCCAGTCCAGATGATGAGCATTTAGATGAAGATGTGAAACTTGTTGTCAGCACGTCTCAATGACATTATGAGGATCTCAGCTCCTGAAGTACCTTACAAAGATGACATAAAGAGGGAGATTCTGTAGCTGATCATTGACAGTTTTCACACGTTAGGTAATACCAGGAGCACTTCATACAGTAAGAGGGTGAAGATTCTAGAATTGATGGCTAGGGTCAAAACATGCGTTCTCATGGTTGATTTGGATTGTGATGATCACATTCTTCAAATGTTTCAAAATTTCATAGCCATAATCGTTAAGGATCATGAAGAAACTATATCTTCTTCTATGCAAACCATTATGTTTTTTCAGGATGAGATTGTTAGGATTACAAGACAAATATCTAACAGTTAAATGCAGATTTAACTAATAAAATAGAGGAGTAAAAACACACAGAGATGGAACAAGAAGACACAAAAATTTAACGTGGTTCACTCAATCTCGGGCTACAGTCCAATATTATTATCCAGTAAAAGAAAACTGATTACAATCCACAATCCCCTTGCAACTCAATACTACTGCAAAAATGCTATCAAATTCTCATATGAAAACCCTAATCCTAACCCATGTTATCAATACTAGGATATATTTTTCTCTTTCAAGGTAGTTCAGGTTATGTTTCCTCATAGATTGTGACACGCAACTCTAAGCTTGTTAGATCATTATTCTCTACTTGATTTTATTGTGTTGCTTAGTTGTCATTAGCACCTTAAGCACAAATTTTGATGATATCTTAGAGAATTTTGAAAAGTAGTCTGTTGATTTGTCTAATAATATCTAAATAGTTTAGCTTTTGTGTATTGTGTGCCCGACATTCAAATATATGTTTTTTAATGATTTCACTTTCATCTTTGCTGATTTTTCTTCAACCATGCAGGTTGTTGCTGCTTCACAGGCTGGAAAGCATAATGATAAAAGGGAAAGCTATGGTGATGCCATGATTATTGATCCATGGGGAAGTGTTGTTGCCCGTTGCCAAGGTATGCTTTTATGAGTTCGCAAGTTGAGGAATGGAAACTCAAAGCTTACAAAGTATTCCTCTCCCTTAATTGTTGATGAAATCAATGAATATTGGATTAATTCAGCTAAATATCCAGGCTAGGAAATCTAATTCAAAATATTTTTGTTTCTTGTATATTTCAAATTTTGTATTCATTCTCCAATTAAAACCTTGATTCTTCATTCATAGTTTAGAAGAGATAAACAATGTAGAAAATTTGTCCTTTTTTCTTTTATCAATTCAAAGTTAGTTGATGTTGTTGAACAGAGGTTTAATTTTTTTACCATTTTATGGATGCATATAAGTGCACGCAAGCGTACATGAATATGACATTCTTCTGCAAATTGGAAAATTTCATTATCATTGCATTTGTCTAGATTTTATTGAAGATTATTAGTTATTGAGACAATGAAATATTTATTTAGCAAGAGTTACATTCTTTGAAGCCATTATGGGGGCTATATTGTTTGTTAGTATTTTAAATAGCCTTTTATAAGACAACTCAGAGCAGAATAGTACGTGAGGTAAACTTGGCCTCAAATTGCAAGAGGAAACTCCTTAGAAACAACCCTAGATGATAAGCTATAAAAAATATTTACACTTACCAGTTATTTCTCTCTGGGGTTTTGCAATGGTGAAACAAATAAAATAACTTCTGCACCATCTTTGCTTTGGGTATGAGCACATGAACTGAATCTGTTCCTTGTCAAAAACGAGGTTTTATGGATTCAAGTTTTAAACCAAAGCAATTAAATCTAACACCACAACATCTTCTACTAGCTAAAGCTTGGAATGAAGAAGCTGGTGCACACACGATTTTGAAGGAGTCATTGTTTTAACAAAACAATGACACACAAATCCAAGAATTCAACATTGTTGATAGTCGATAGATTAAAATATCAATACAAATCTTGATTTTAATCAGATGTATTAAATGAAATTGTTAGAAACACACATAGAAGACATCACTTGAATGATATCTCAGCAGCATGAGTGCAGCATTTGCTATCATTGAGTGCTCAAAACTGTTATTTATAAGGTTACAGAACTTAATTTAGGGATTTAAGATAGTAATTGGAGTTTGAGGCATGAAGATGTGGTTATGAGTGTTGGGGATGCATCTCTGTGGAATAAGATCTAGCTGGCCTGATCTTTATCTAACAACATTCTTGTACTCAGGATATTGTCAACCTTGTAGTTGCATTATCCCATTTCGTTCATGTCCAACAATCATTTCAGTCCTTGAAACCACATTATACTTGGATAATTTGGCCAACAATTCATGTATCTTATTTATGCTATCTCATTTGTCAAACATATCTATCATGGCCTGCCGATTGCATTTACTTTAGTTCTGACTTGTGCATATCCCAAATTCAGAGCTGGATTTGGATCGTAATGAGTGATTGCAGTCAAAGGCTATCAAGATTCACACCTGCCAATTGTGTTTAATCTATATATTTCTTCCGACCAACCCATTATTACATATTCAACAATCATTCAGTTTATCCGATTCCTAAAGTTTCAAATTCTTTCTGAGATTAGTTTGGACAAAAGTGACAAGCTAGTGAGAGCTATAAAGCAGTGATTCTAGAGCTATAAACGATACATTATACGAGTATTTGCATATATATGTCTATATATAAGTACGCGTTTTTTGTAATGTCCCCATTTCAAAGGCTTAATTGAAGAAGCAATATTAAACAATAATAAATAAATAATTATTATAATTATTATTAAAAATAGTATTTTAATAAGATATAGTGGCAATATAAAAATGATATAATTACATAATCTATAATATAATTATAATACATAATTATATTATAATATCATCTACATTAAATAACTAAATATATTTATCAAATCTTAAAAATGAAAGTTTACCAATGATTATAATCTAAATGTAATAGAAAATATTCATAAAGTAATAACGTCATCAAATAAATGATAATATTAAAATAGAAGATTAATAAAATAATAAATATAAGATATTAGTCCCATTAATCTATATAAATTCAAAATATGATAATCATAATAACAAATATTAATATCATTACTAGACAACAATTATCATTATCCATGATAATAGATCAACTTCAAAGGTGCGTCTCTTCAACATTCAAGATTTGTAAGATATATTATGGGGTTTAGACTCTTGGGAGGAATCCTCAAGGGATATATTTTATATTACTATCTTATCATTGTAAATTGTTGGGAGGGGAGTGAATTTGACAAGGAATCATCGATTAGAGCACATCTGGACAAATTGATAGCATCAAAGAATATGAATAAATAAGGTATATGAGACACATAGATACCACATGCAAGGAAGTAACAGTAGAGCACCATCGAATCACAAGAACAAAGAAGTTGTAGGCCGAGTGATCAAATTCCACTACCGTTGACAGGAATCTCGTCCAGGTAGAGGCGAGCAAGAGAGGGAAGATTGAGTCAGATAGACACCAAGGATAACGTGGCAGATAGAAACCAATCCACCTGACAAAGCATCTACTCAACAGATCAACATCTGTAACTTCCATCTTAATCGATCTTCTCCAGTGACAAAGATAGCCAGACAGATTTTATAAGCACGAGGATCATCATCATTCATTGGAAGTTCCAAATGTCTGGTAAAGGAAGCATACAATTCGACATAATAGAAGTTTCGTGCCACCATAGCAATATTATCTAGATAGGAAGCAACCATGCCTGACAGAGATAAACAAGTCTAGACAAGGTAAATTTATCAGTTTTGACTCAACATTCCATTACGCAAACTCAGTACCAGAACTTAGTGTATACCAATCACTTCATTCTAGATAACAAGGATAGATATACATCAATTTACCAACAGACACACAATCATCAGAAGAGGAGAAAGATAAGAGATAGTAGACCCACTCAATAAAAAGAAGAATAGTCATCGCATATCATTATTAGAGTAGTGAACGGTGGCTCATTAGTGAATAAGAGGACTCAAAAATGGTAAAAGGAGTAGGAGCAAGGTTGCATGGGTACGTGGGTACGGGAACGGGAACGGGTACGGGAGCGGGTACGGGTACGCATATTTTTCAAAATAGGGGACGGGGGTACGTGTGTAAGCCTAATTTTTTCTATATAATTAATATTTTATAGAAAATATAAAAATCAAAATATCTGTCATGAGTCATGACATTGAGCATTCAAAACAAGAAATTTGAAAATATAAGCCATAAGTCAAATATATATATATATATATATATATATATATATATATGCTATTGCTGAATGTTTAAAGTATTTTTCATAATTGGGGACGGAGGTACTTGGGTATGTCAAACTTACTTAAAAATTACACTTTTATATTTATAAAAAATCTGATTTTATGAGTCATGACAATGGTTTTTCAAAACAAGAACAGTGATAAAGTTTGCAAATGTAATGTACTGTTTTCAGTTTCAGATTTGCTATATGTTTGAAATAATAATACATGATAAATGCTTAGATGCATAACAAAGAAGGCAGACTTTAAACATGAACAAGAAGATCCTAAACCATATGACAATGACATATTGCAAATGATAAACTTTTAACTTGAACAGTGATAAAGTTTATTGTTAATGAGTATCAAAGTTTCAAACTGATTTGGTATTGAATTAAGTTTGATAAACAACAAGCTAATACAAAAACCAAAAACCAAAAAAAAAAAATCAGAATCTTAATCAAGGTCCTTAGCTATGATGCTCTCCACCAAGTACCCGGTACGTGGGATACGTGTACCCGGTACTTGGGTATGTGGGTACGAGTACCAGGGGTGTGGGTACGAGTACCCATGCAACCTTGAGTAGGAGAAATATAATAAGACTGATCGAGAAATCTTCCTTAGGATTATGAAGGCCCAGCCAATAGTATTACTAAGATAATAAGATATTGCGCACATATCCAAAGTACACAACCAGGATCAGCAAATGGAATACAATTGCTCCATTATCGTCCATCAATTTCCTTGCAGCAAAATAATCATACATGACATATGGAACCATTAGAGATCACTAAGGGAATACACAGAATATGCCAGAGGCTCAAATAATATATGGAAAAAGGATAGAGATCGAGAAGTAATATCTTAAATAGGCGACTGAAGCAATAGAGAATATATGATGGAAAGAAAGCATCGAGGTTCAAGCATTCAGATGGAAAAGGAGGAACACATATGGCTTAGAAAATCTGACTTAGCATTGTGATATTCCACTTGTACAACAATAATATCTTACTTGACATTCATTATTGGAGCATTTCTTGGAAATATGGAGTTTGTCATTCAAAGGAAAAATTAAAGTAGATACACCTAGGGACATTACATTTTTACTTTTATAAATACATATATATGCATAGCCACACACATCTCTCTCTCTCTCTCTCTATATATATATATATATACACATACATACATATATACACAGTGGTCCAATATGTATATACACAATGGTACACTTATACTGTCCAGTGTCCACAGTATTAGAATATTAGAATGTTTCTTTAATGGTCATCTTAGTCTTTAGTTTATTAAGTAATTTCTATTTTCGGCTTCAGTTCACGATGTTTCTTTAAGAAATATCGTCTTTGTAAATCTATATAAGGAGCTTTTATCTTTTTTGTTTAATACAACTACAACAACATCGATTTACCAGAACATGGTATTAGAACGGGTTGATGGGATTTCATAAAATTTGGCTAATCTTTTAAGAAAAAAATGTTTTTCGAAGATTTTTGCTGAAAATCATAAGCCTGGTCAAGGGTGTTGATTGTGCGAGCTCTTGGTTTGGGTAAAAGTCTTCGATTTTCGAAGATTACATGTATTTGCATGTGAATTGCATGTTCTTGCTTGCACTTGCATGTTGCTGCATTTGATGGTTTATCATGCCAAGTCTCGTGTTTTGCCGCATGAAGATTTCTCTAATGGGTTTTCATAATTTTTTCCCTTCAAAAATTTCTGATTTTGTAATTCTCAAAGTTGTGTGGAATTCCTTTATTGGGTTTATAATTTTCTCCTCAAAACTTATCTGGGAGGTTTATAAAATTTTCCTCAAATTATCTGTTGGTTTTACTGTTCTTCCTCAAAAATAAAGTTCTATATTCTATAATTCATGTCTCGGGATTTGTTTGGTTTTGATCAAACCTAAAAAATTGTGTTAGGTTTTTGTCGATTTTTCTCCTAAAATATCATGACTTTTTGCAATTTGTTTTGGGGCATCATGGTCACTTGTAAAGTTTGGAGGGTTTACCGATTTTTCCTCAAGATCGTTCTCGTTCTCAGTGTTTGTCTCTGTCTCCAAGGAAGAACAACTTGGTTATCCAACATCATGTTGGATGTTTTGCGATCATTTTTGGTCAAATTTTTTGCTGATTCTAGGAGGGTTAGTGGCAGACTCATCTTAGTGGCAGAGTTAGTGGTAGGCTCTTGTCTCTTGTTGCAAAACATTTTGAAGAAGAGAACACCATTCTTTGTTCTTTTTTGGACAGATTTTGGTTTTGGTTAATAACATCTTGCAGATCAAAGGAGGGTCTCAACAAAAAAATGTTTTGAAGAATTTGTGATCCAAAGACAACAGTTAGACAATGACCATTGAGGAAGGATATTAGAATATTTTAAAATGGTCATCTTAGTTAGTCTTTAGTTTATTAAGTAGTTTCTATTTTTGGCTTTAGTTCATGATGGTTTCTTTTAGAGACCTCATCTCTTTAAATTTTTGTAAGGAGCTTTCATCTCCTTTATTTAATACAACTGCAACAACATTGAATTAATAGAACACACAAAACATGTTGGAGAAAAGAGAACTGAAGTGCAGGATACTATTAGTGGATATTTTATTATTTTTCCTCCTATATACAAATGCTGAATGGTGATACACTTATTTCTTTATTTTGTAATAAGTGCAAATTATAATTTTCAGCTTGAATACTAATTTTTTTCTTAAGTTTAATTTTTTTTCCAGTTGTCACTAGATCACATATTAATCTTTTATTCTTGAAACATTGATGTAGGAGCATCCTGGGTGTAAGGGAAAATCTTGCATCACCAAAAACATTTCTGATTTGTCTTTAAATAAGGGCTATCTCTGTGCGGAGTTACTATTTTTGGAAGCTTACTATTATTAGTAAGTCGGTTGTTTGAGCTCATAATGTCTTGATTTCTTCCCTGCCAGTAAAGTTTCATTGCAATATCAAGTCAATTTGTGAAGTTATTGAAAATTTTCGGTATTGATAGCATGGTACAAAAACTTTGAACTTAGTTTTGAAGGCTTTAGAGCCTTCAAAAAGGGGTAAAACCTTTATTGATTAGAATTTATGTAGAGGCACTGTAGAGAAGTTCAAGAAATTTCCGAAATGGGATTATAATAGTCGATCGGAGCAATTGGTGACAAGTTATGATCTTTTGAGGTTGCACCACCTGAAATGGGAAAAAATGAAATTCCTTCAAAATTTCTTTTGAGTTTTGTAAGTTTTTGGGGCCTACTCTATTGTAATAAAATATGAATAATAATAATATTTTAAGATCAGTTGGCCTTAGGGTCTAGGGTTAAATTTCTAGGACCTTCTTGGGCTGTGAAAAATTGCCTATATAAAGAAGGCCTGTAGGGTTGTTTGGGGCAATTCTGGGATGTTGGTGGTGGCTATGGCTTACAAAATATTGTAAGGAAAATGCCCATGTGGCTTTCCATGTTTTATTTTTGAAATTTGTAGTTCCATACTTTTGGGGATGATAAGAAGCAAACTTTTGTTCTTGCAACTTGCTCTTGTTTCTCTATTTCTCTTATGTGTTTGTGTTATTAAGGGGAGTACCCTTCATCGAGTGGTATAAGAGTAGGAGTTCCCGAGTGTTTATACATATCACCGATTGTGAGCTAGTTTGCACTAGAATCGAGGTTGTGGGTTTGAGCGATAATTGTGAAAATGACTCTACAAAGGAATTGTGAAGGAAGAGCTAGAGGTGTGACAAAAGAGGGTTTTAGAACCCTCTAGAGACAAGTGCAAGCATTGCAAGAGGAGATTCATAGCTAAGATAAGATAAGATAAGATAAATTTATTAATGTCCAACAAAATACCAACAAATGGGTCTAGGGACTAGAAAAATACAAATAGGAAAAACAACCCTAGCAGGAGACCCAAATGGTGTCTGAGAAAGAGCAAGAATGAAAGCAATAAACAAAAACAAAGAGAAGAGACCAGGAAAAGACTAAAGATCTTCCTTAGCGAAAAGAAATCCAACACCGAAGGATAGGGTCTAGGCTAACTAAGAGTCCCGAACCATCTTTGGGAATCGCAAGTGGTGGCATGCTGCTGTCTTGTGAGCCCAAGACAGGGTATCACAAATCTGGTGTGCCCAGAAGGAGGAATGAGTATTATGATAAGAGATGAAAGTAAAGATGAATTTTGAAGGATAAGCTGAGCATGAAGGAGCAAAAGTGGCTAGGGATCCTGAGGAGGATAGGTTTGTCAGAGCCACTTCCAGAATTTGAAAAAGATCCAAGATTGAAGTCCCCATGTTTTTGGGAAATGTTGACCCAGAGGAGTTGATCGACTGGATCAATTATCTAGAAGAATATTTCGAGTATGAAGAAATCGAAGATCCTAAGAGAGTCAAATTTGTGAAAGCCAAGTTGAAAGGTCATACCAAAGTTTGGTAGTAGGAATTTAGTTGGAATAAAATAGAAGATGAAATGAGAAGATCACAAGATGGGATCGAATGGTGGAGAAATTGAAGAGACAATTCATTCTTGTCGATTATGAGCTTGATTTGCTGAAGAAAATGCAAGGTTTGAAGCAAGCAAGAAGATTTGATCAAGAGTATAAAAAAATTCTCTCGAGTCCTCATCAGAACAAGCGATGCAAAAGTTGACAAGGAGAAAGTTGCCCGTCACCTTAATGGGTCTTGGCCAAGTATTCAGGAGGAGTTGAGTTTAGTTAGAATGACTAGAATTGAAGAGGTGTATGAGTTTTCCTTAAGGGTGGAAGAAAAATTGAACAAGAAGTTTGAAAACAAGCAAGGTGGAAGAGGTCGTGGTGGAAGATCGAACAAACGACCTTTTATGGAGGCCGAAATGAAGATCATAAAAAGAGTGACGAGGCCTCTAGTAATCATAATCAAAGGGAAAATAATCTCAACTATTTCTGTGATAAAAATAATAGGGATCAGAGAGGAAGAGAAATAGGTCAACGGCCAGTAAGAGGAGTTTTTCGTGGGACATGTTTCCATTGTGGAGGACATAGATCTTATGGGTGTCCTCAACATCAAGGGAAAACCAACAAAAGACCTGAAGCCAATGCATGAGTTGCACATGTAGATGAAGTTGCCAAATCATCGCATTTTAAAGATGTTGAAAGAGAAGTCCTGGTTGTCAGAAAAGCCTTACTGAGTAATGAGAATGAACTTGAAGAAAGGAAAAATTGGTTTCGCACTAGGAGAAAATGTAATGGTAAGGTATGTAATGTCATTATTGATGGTGGTAGCACAAATAATCTTGATTTTGAGGAAATGGTTGATAAGTTGAAGTTAGAAAAAGGAAGAAGCACCCGAAGCCTTACATGATTGCTTGATTATAGAAGGGTCATCTAGTGAACAATAGTACAATTCAAGATTGGGAACTACCATGATGAGGTGTTGTGTGATATTATGCCTATAGATGTTTGTCATTTGTTATTAGGGAGAACCTGATAGTATGATTGTCGTGCAGTACATGATGGGTTTGTGAATACCTATTCTTTGACAAAGGATGGAGTTTGACACAAGTTGAAACCATTGAGGGAAATCGAGGAGAAGGTATGTAGCAATTCCAGAATATGCTTAGTTGATGCAAACGAGCTTCTAGAATGTATGAGGCATGAACACGTGTTTTTCTTTAATTCCAAAAGTTGTTAAAGAGAAAGTAGAAGATGTACCGACAAAAGTTGTAGATATGTTGAATGAGATCAGAATATTGTATCTAGTAATGTGCCTAATGGATTGCCAACGGTGAGAAAGATAATTTATTAGATGGATCTGATTCCAAGAGATAGTTTGCCAAATAAAGTAGCTCATAGAATGACTCCAGCAAAAAGTGAAGAATTGAGTAGTTAAGTATATGAATTATTGCAAAAGGGGTTGATTCATGAGAGTTTAGTCCATGTGTTGTACTAGTAGTATTAACACCAAAGAAAAATAGAGAATGATGTGTACCCATTCTCGAGCCATCAACAAGATTCACTATGAAGTACAAATTTACCTTGCCAAGGATGGATGATATTATGGATTGTTTGAGTAGATCTATGTATTTCACAAAGATAAATTTGAAGAATGGATATCACCAAATTCGGATTAGAGAAGGAGATGAATAGAAGACAACCTTCAAGACAAATGAGGGATTGTACGAGTGGTTAGTCACGCCTTTTGGGATAACCAATGCACTAAGCACATTCATGCGGCTCATTAACAAGGTACTCAAAGAATTTCTAGGTACATTTTCCATTGTTTATTTGGTTGATATTTTGGTATTCAGTAAGACATTGGAGGAGCATATAATGCATATTTGTAGGGCATTTGAGAGGCTAAGGGAAGAGAAATTGTTGATTAATTTGAACAAGTGCAACTTTGTGAAGGAGTTAGTGTAGTTTGGATTTGTAGTTTCAACATGTCTAAAAATGGACCCAGAAAAGATGAAGGCTATCCTCGAATGGCCTACTGTAAGATCTTTTCATAGTTTGGCTAGCTTTTATAGAAAGTTTATCAGGAGTTTTAGTAGTGTTTGTGGAACCTTATCTGAAACAATGAGAGGGGATAGGAAGGAGTTTAAGTGGACTAGAGGAGTAGACAAGAGTTTTGAATTGTTGAAACATAAAGTTACAAAACAACCTATTTTAGCACTTTTAACTTTTAATAAGGTGTTTTAAGTAGACTATGATGCTAGTGGTAATTAAATTGGAGTTGTTTTGAGCCAAGAAGGTAGACCTATTGGTTGCTTTAGTGAGAAGCTAAATGATTCCAAAAGAAAATATTTTGTTTATGATCAATAGTTTTATGCTATAGTTCAAGCATTGAAGAAGTGGAGACATTATCTTCTTGCCAAGGAGTTTTTTTATATACTGATCATCAAGCTTTGCAATATTTGATCAGTCAAAGAAAGTTGAATCACAGGGATTTGAAGTTAGTTGAGTTTTTGCAAAGTTATACCTTTGTTTTCAAACACATGAGTGAGAAGTCTAACAAGGTTGTAGTTGGAGACACATTCGGCTAATAGAGATGCAGGTTGAGGTTGTTGGGTTCAAGGAACTCAAGAGTTTGTATCTAGAGGATCCTGATTGTGGTGAAGCTTGTACAAAATATGTTACTCTAGATAGGACCAAGTGGTTGTATTTCATCATCCAGGATGGTATGTTATTCAGAGGAAGTCAATTGTGCATTTCAAGGAGTTCTATGAGGGAGAATCTAATAGGATTAGAGAGACAAAAATAACAATTACATGAAAATATAAGCAATATTAGAAAATGAATAAAGCACACATAATAGAGCAGAAGACACAAAGATGTAACATGGCTAACCCAATCCCTAGGCTACATCCTCCAAACAGGAAGTCCAATATTATTATCCAGTGATTCAATCTTATTACAATCTGCAATCCCTTGCAACTCAATATTTCTGCAAGAAGCTACTATTCATCATTCGATTATAAAATCCTTAACGTTAGGCCATTTTATACAAGACTTATGCCACTTACAAAATTAGGGCTAGAATATGTCATCCAATAAGAAAAAAGTAACTCCCCACACTTTTTACAATAGTAGATTTATTTTTGGCTTTGGGGGCACTACCCCTTGACTTTGCCTTGTGTCATCAGGAAATAATGTATCGGGAGGTACCCATTAGGGTATTGAGAGGTACCCGTCAGTGTATCGAGATGTATGCCGTAAGGCTGACATGTATCGGGAAGGTTCTATTATTGTAGCCAACATGTTGTATGTGGCCAACAGATACCTTCCGGATAGTATTTATATCCCCCTTCGGGATCATTGTAATCATCTTATCATCAGCTGGCCGAAAAGATACCACGATGTCATACCCCAGATACGGAATTGAGCATTTCTGAGAATGCCTGTCATAAGCCTCAATCATCGGCTGCAAGACGCCCTCAAAATCTTGGATACAGAAAAGTGGCATCTAGATAGCCCACTCCACATGCACCTTCCTGATGCTTGCCTTAACCAGGTGAGCATTCAGATGTTAATCCCACCATTTCCGACAGTCCCAACCATTCAATCCTTCAAAGACTACCGTCCGTGGCATTGTCTGCACATCCGGCTGATTCTGCACTTTTGCCCTGTGCTTGCCTTTGTCCTTTCCTCATGGTTGTGCTTGAGAGGGTCCTGCCTGCATATCTTGATTCATAGCCGAATCTTGCTCGAGGTGCTTCCTCCAAACTCTCTTATCGGCTGATTGGATACTATGCCTTTTGCTGAAAAGAAAGTCGTTAAGCTAGTTACTGGTCCGTATGGCTTGCAAAAATTCCCTTCTTAACTGTACGAACGTTGGCCCTTTCACTCCTGTATGCTGTATGGCCGTACAACTGCTCCTGCAGAAGGAAGAGACTCTGAAATGTCTAACTCCTCCCATGTTAGTACTTTCACACTGCTAATTTTGCACAATAGTTCACCTGCACAGTCACAACACTTTTTGAATTGCCGTATGATGACTGGAGAGGGCACAGATCCCCTTTCTTCCTTAATGGTTGTAGTCTCCAAAAGAAAGGCCGTACGGGTTTCTCAACTTGCCATAGCAAATGTTTATGAAAATGCCTGAGAACTAACACAATACCCAAACATAAGAACAGTTCGCATTGGGCTGAATTTGGCCACCGATAGGGAGGGAGCTGCTTTCACGATGATAATACGGATGTAAGAAAAAAATCAGCCTCCTACACTCACACTGCTCCTCTTGCATGCATTTTTCACAGCAACGACAAGCTAAATCCAGGCTTTGAAAGAAAATTTGTGTAGAATTAGACCGCCTGCTACCACGAAAAAATTTGTGCAAAGACACCATCAATTTCACCCTACGAACGCTGTAACTCTTGCCGCATTTGTTCAGCACAATTTGTGGCACCGTTGGAGGGTTTTGTTCCCTCGTTATGGAAATCGGCAAAGGCTTTAGCTTTTATAAGCCTGCGAGCACTTGGGTAAAAACAATCCTTTTCTCAGTTTCTAATGTGCACCGACGATTTGAATCAGCCCAAATAGAATAGAAGAGTTGGCATTCGAGGCAACGAACGTGGAATACTGCAGCTTAGAGTAGCGAGCATAGTTTCGGCCCTTCATACATCCTTACACCTTTCTATAACATATGAATTCTCTTTAATTGTTCAAGCTTTGTATCAGAGGAAAAGCTTTGTTCTAAATTTCAAAGAAAGAAAAAGAGTGGCGATCCCAATTCATACCGCGATCGCAAGAGTGCAAAAAAAGTACTTCTGACAACAACAAAACCTAGCAATATGGGGGGCTGTATAGCATATACAAACAATCATCATATTTGAAAACTTCACAAAACTCTCGTACGGTGATGATTGCTTCCAACTTGCCTTTATGTTCTCATTCCAAGCCGAATGGTGATGTAATATGATACCGTACGGTGATGTGGATATCAATCATGGGAAGTCTGTCCAGTTGATTAGACTTGATGCTGCAGGCATGGAGTGTTTGTGTACCAGTGGTGGAGAGAACAACAGAGCAAGTCCATGGCAGAGTTGGTGCTTATAGAGAGAAGACAGGCAGAGGCTGGGCAGGAAGCTTGGGAGACGATGGAGAAGGCTCGGGAGGAGATGGCCGACTGACTTACCACCTAGCAGATTGCATGGGAAGCAGAGTAGACAGCCATGTTAGCACAACTCGAGGAGAGTGCACGAGGGAAGCATCAGGCAGAACAACAGTTAGCCACGATGGAGCAGTAGCCTAGCAGCGGTGAGAACTCTCAGATTAGAGCTGATTTGCAGGTTTGGACAGATCAGGTGTATCAGCTTCGACGCAGCCAGTCTTCACAGTCGGAGACACAACCTTCGGGTTCATGATGTATAAGTCCATGTTCTTTTTGCTTTATGAATAATGTAGTTAGTTGTTGTCTAGTCATCGGGAGATGAATTTTCTTTTTGGGGGGGATGATGTCGTTAGGAAATAATGTATTGGGAGGTACCCGTCGGGGTATCGGGAGGTACCCGTCAGGGTATTGGGAGGTACTCGTCAGTGTATCGGGATGTATGCCGTAAGGCCGACATGTATCGGGAAGGTTCTATTATTGTAGCCGACATGTTGTATGTGGCTGATGGATACCTTCCGGATAGTATTTATATCCCCCTTTGGGATCATTGTAATCATCTTATCATCAGCATTGAGCATAATGTAATATCTTGGCATATGTGAATATAATCGAAGGAGTTCTGCTATTCTATCTGCTATTCTGTTCTATTATCTGTATGCATTGTTTTCTTTGCCTAGTACGGTAAATACCTTGGGCGCTGCCCCTGGACCCCACAAAGGCATTTTCCCTTTGACCCCCCTTAGCATGGCGGTGTTGCCTGCAAACGTAAATTAGGCTGTCTTCACTGATAGCTAAGCATTCTATATCAGTTGTGTCTATATAGGTCTAAAATATCAGGTTATCATTGCTTGTAATCGGTCCTTGTAAATTTGGTATCAGAGCTTGGTTGAATAAAAGTTAAGCACATGGACTAGCCATTCAAAGGCTGTAGCATTGGTTGCAGTGTGATAAAGATATATCCTAATCTCATCATTAGCAGGTTGGCAAAGCTCCTTTTGAATTACTGAATCTCTGCCCCGATGGCTGCTGGAGCTACTGCTTTTGACGTAATTCCTAATTTTGTTGTAAGCCTTCTTGATGATCATTTGGATAACGTCTTGATGTTCAAATTTGGTACTCAGTATTTAGATATGAAGCCTTGATCATGTTAGAATTTAAGTGGGCAGTAAGGCGAGATTCAAGCGTCTGAAGTTGAGCGAGGACAACACGAAAATTGGAGTTCATACTAGCTTTAGCTTTTTGACAAGCTAGTTCAGCTTGCAAGAATATACGATGCATATCTTGTTGGACTAGCAAGGCCTTACGTATACACAGATTAGCATAATTCAACATCTTGGTTTGGGTAGTGGCATCAGGTTGACCCGAAGCAACAACATGATGAGGCCAAAATGGAATGCCAAATTTATCACCAGGAGACTATAAAATGAAATCATGAAAAGGTGGAATTGTAGACTCAACAAAACGATCTTTAGAGAAAGAAGTTTGTTGACCAGACAAAATCATGCAGACACAGAAAACAGGTTGGACAAAAGGGCAGTGATTGCATTGTAAGCTACCATCATCGAGTTTAGTGAACTGAGGATGTGGGCAACTTGGAACCTGTTGAGTTAAAGGATTGGAAACAAATTTCTTTTCTTCAAACGACTGTTGGCAAACAGTACAAAACAAACAACCAGTGGGACTTGGAATTGCATCATTGTGGGAACAAACTGGCATAGTTTTCCGACTCAAAATGGATTCGGATTGAGGGAGCTGGGATTCAGGACAACTGACTACTAGAAGTTGAGGAACTGGAAGGTCGGTTTTCATCAAAGGAGATGCGGGCTTCACTTGCAGTCTCATGATACTTGCAATTGTGGTAAGATTATGGGGTGCATCTAATTGCTTCAAAGCGCGGACATCAATGATCCATTCCTTGGGTACCTTGATATCTATGAGATTTATCATACGAGGCACAGTTAACTGAGAACCTTTAGATTCGGTTTGCTAGAGTAAAGAGTATCGGGCCTTGGACGTATCAGACCTGGGATCTTTGACAATAGGTACAGTAGTATTGAACAATCGACCATATAATGCAAAGAACAGAGCATGTGTTCTAGATCCAGGCTTCATATCTAAATACTGAGTACCAAATTGAAACATCAAGACCTTATCCAAATGATCATCAAGAAGGCTTACAGCAAAAATAGGAATTACATCAAAAGCAGTAGCTCTAGTAGCCACCGGGGCAGAAATTCCTCCCATAAGCATATCAGCATAGCGATTGTGTCTTACATTAAGAAGAGTCATAAACATAGTAGTAGGAATACCTTTGCGATAAAGGGGCTCAACACCAACAACAATACTTCCTATATGCAAATACTTAAAACCATTTTTTTGTTTGGCCTGTTTGATGAGACCTTGAATTTCCTTATTAGAAAGAAGATTTATAAAGCTATGCGGCTGATCATTCTTGACTATTACTTGCATTTCAATAAGCTTACAAACAGACTTTGACTTATAAGACAGAAATCCTAGATCGCCATAGATTTCATTCCATTTCTTGGATGGTAACTTGAAACGTTCAGATGGAAGATCTAATTTACTTTGACCAGACAGAAAATCATCTTCATCTATATTGACATCATTTACTGTATCAAAAACAAAGCTTAAACTTACAAGTTGATCTTTTGAATTATTACTATCGTTCACAGTATTCTGGAATTTCGCCATCCTATTTTGTTCTGCAAAACAGTATGAATGTGCTACCTTCCCTGCTTCAAATGCGTTACACACGGCTGAATTATGAGGACTTCAAACAAAACCAAACAGAACAACAAAGATACAGAATTGAACCCAGATAAGGAACTCAATAATTATAAAAGACAACTTTTATTCAACCAGGCTCTGATACCAAATATACAAGGACTGATTGCAACCCGATTACAAGCAATTTTAACTTGATATATAGACACGACTGATACAGAACGCTTAGCTATCAGTGAAGACAGTCTAATTTCTGATCTTCCGGAAAGGAAGAGAGCATACTCTCTATGTCTTTCTGATATTGCAAAACACGACTTTAAGACTTATAGAGCTTCTTTGGAGATGGACTGATTATGCTTAGACCCAACTTGTCTTGAGCATGGAGAGCGAAACCCTTTTATAGGAGAGGCGTCATCCTGGGCAACTCAAGCAAGTTTACAAATATTTGAAATCTGTCCATAGAAGGTGGACGCGTGTCCAAACTTTTAGAAGCCTTATCACCAAAGAATCTCGCACAGTAACTCCACTAACTGGAAAGGGAGTGTGAACAGTAATGCGAGACGACAGGACAATTAATACAAACATCTTTTTGACATGAGAAGGTTAACTCGTGGTTACGTTGTCGGTGTAACTTGACCTCCTTTATACCATGCTTAGGTCCATGCTTAATTTTTATTCATTGAGTATTAAGTAACTCAGATAAGTGACAACCCCACTTATTAGGTTAATAACCTCGACTCTTTGGAGATTCAGCTTCAGAATCATATCCCTCATCTGAACTGGAAGTGGACATCCGATTTTCATGCAATATCCTTTCCAATCTGTCTTCAATAGATTCATCTTTCCACAAAATACTTCGATCTAGCCTGACAAATGCTATGGGTTGACTGGTTCCTGCACCGGCTATCTGTGGCAATGTTCTGTATCGAGTGAATATCCAGATAGTTTTTTGTTGAGTGACAAAATAATGTAGATTGCAGAGCTCTATGGTGTCATGTTGCGTAGGAATTGGGCCATAATTGTCAAAAATAAACTGATTAATGGGATTAGAAACGTAAGAGTGGAAAATCAACTTATGCAAATAGCCAAAGTTTACTTCTGCTAGCATGAGAGCATGAGAGTGGGGATACAAACCACGAAAGTAATGCTCAATTGGATTGTCAATCATCAACCATCGTCGTTGATGTGGGATATGGGTGTTGCTAAGAACAAGGACTGGCCATTCAAAGGCTATAGCACTGGTTGCAGTGGGATGAAGATATATCCTAATCTCATCATCAACAGGTTGGCAAGGCTTCTTTTGAATTACTGAATCTGTTAACAGTTTTCGGGATGCTGCAAAATCCCGATCTCACTGTTCTTGATAGATCTTTTGTGTCATTGAAAATCGGTTAACTTCCCATGGAACATGACTAATGAAAGTATAAACCTCTTTTCTTTCTTGTATCATCCTAACATGATATTCTGGGGCTGGTACATGATTAAATTCATGAAGGAGAACATGATACCTCTCATTATGCAGATGTTCATCTTCTTCTGTGGTTTCTGCAAGTTGCTGGAATACTTGATGCAAATGGTCAAGTATTTGTGTCTGATCACGTTCGACTTCAGTAACCAAATTTGGTTGTTGGACTTCGGTTTGCTCGGGATTTGATTTCCTAACACCTTGAGGATGATGCAACATTTGTTGTCTATGTTCTTCTGCCCTTCTACCCCTAGCATTTTCTTCAAGACTGATTTGACGCCTTCGTGCTTAGTCTTCCCATGCTCCTGGTTCAGCATAAACCCGATAATGAAGATTCTGTAGGATATCTTGTTGACTATCTCCAATAGTGTCATTAAGATTGGGTTGCAAAACCCTGGAACCGTCAATTGTGACTACAGTTTGATTTAAAGTATTAACATGATTAATACTTTTTGGACATCCTTCTCTACTGAGAAAATCAGCTAAAACATTCTTTGTACCTTCAATATGTTCTGTCTCAAAATCAAAAATGTCAAGAAACTGAGCCCATCTAAGCAATCGGGCTCCAACAACCTTATTTTTTGATTCTTTCTTAAAGAATCCAGCGAAATCTTGTAGATCACTTCTAAGTACAAATTTTTGATTACCAATGAACAACTGAAATTTTTTAAAAGCATTGACAACAGCCAAAAGTTATTTGTGCGTGGAATGATAATTTAATTCAGAACCCTTAAAGGCTCCGAATTCAAACTTGATATTTTTTCTCTTGATTTTCCATTAACTGTGACGACTTCCAACAGAACAGCTCCCCAGGCTTCATTGCTTGCATCTTTTTGAACAATTTTCTTTCCTTTTCCTGGAATACGAAGAGGTAGCAAGCGTTGGCATTGCTGTTTGATTTTATCAATAGCTTCATTGTGCTGAGCAGTCCATGGAGGTGCATTTTTATGAAGGAGCTTGTTCAATTCTCTCCTTGCTGTTGCAACGTTCTGGAAATATCCTGCAATATAGTTTACCATACCCAAAAATCTTTGCAGACTCTTTTTATCTTTTACTTCAACCTTTTGAATAACTTTTAACAAGTGATCTTGAGGTAACAACTTACCATTGGGTTCTATCCTTGTGCCAATAAAAATTAGACTTTCAGTGCACCGACTTAATTTAGTAGGATTCAAACAAAGACTATAAGTTTGGCATATAGAAAGAAACTTTTTCAGATGCTCCATATGTGATTTGTGGTCTTGACTGAATATGAGAATATCATCTACATATGGCTGTATGAATTTTGCATAGGGCGCAAAAATTCGATCCATGAATCCTTGAAAGATAGATGGTGCTGTCTTAATTCCAAAGGGAAGAACATTCCATTCAAACAGTCCTTGTGGCACAGAGAATGCAGATTTATATCTATCTTCTTCTTCTAATGTAATCTGCCAAAAACCCTTCGTAAGATCAAATTTGCTAAAGACATTACATCCTTGAATTCTTTGCCATATATAATCTTTATTGGGGATAGGATGTTGGTTGCTTTCAAGGCAAGCATTGAGTGGTCGGGAATGACTACAAGGTGTTTTTCAGCTATCTCATTCCTATGTTCATCCTTTTTAGGAATGTACATAGCATGGCAAGAAAAGGGACTTGAACTGGGTCTTATGATGCCTTCTTTAATAACTCAACAATTTCTTTTTCACGCATTTCCTGTTCGGTTCTGGAAAGTACAGTATAATTGGCTCTACTTTTGGGTAGAATTTCCTTTTCATGCTCATCCCTTTTAAGAGGTAAAGAGCATTCAAATTCTTTGTGATATTTCTACAAATCCTTGGTTAAGACAGTATTAGCAAAATCTTGTTGAATTTGCTGCAACTCCCCCTGGGTGGAAAGAGACTAGTTGGCAAACCAGACGCGAGAACCAGGTGACACAATCTTGGGAGTAGAAGGCAAAGCTAGTTTAGGAGAGTAGGCACGGGTCTCATTGATCTGTGGAACGGAACCAAATTTAAAAGTGATAGTAGTTCCAGAGAGACCAATAGTGTAGGGACTCCAAGCTTGCAATGTATGACTTCCAATGATATAGTCATATTGTTCAACAGGAAATTGGAGAAAAGTGGGTGTGTACTGGTGAGATGGAAATTGGATGGGAATATGTGCTTGAAACCGGATGGGATTATTATTATGAGAAACAGAACGGATACTGGTAGAGGTAGGCAACCAACAATTTGATGGAAAGCATTAAGATCGCGCGAGGTTACAATCTGCACCAGAGTCAAGTAAAGCACAAAGTGTATAAGGTTTAATGCCTTGCAATTTGATGGTAAATAGGAAGGTTGGGCAAGGATTTGAAATGCCTTTTAAGTATGCAAAAGCTTGACTAGCAGGTGGATGCTGAATTTGAGGTGAAACACATGGTCTAGGCTCAGGGTTAGAGTTATGTACAGTAGACTCCTGAGTTCGTTCCAAGTCTACTAGCAGTTTATCAAGAGCACTCAAAGAACTAGTGCTAGCATTATACTCTTGCAATTCCTTATGAACACTGGCTATTTCTTTCAGAATATCATTCTTAACATTATACAGGAATGCAAGACGATTTGATAACCATTCTTTTCGAGAATTTTTTGCAAAAACTTTTTCTGCCAGAGGATGAGAAACATACCCATGTGTTGGCCGAATGAATTCATGATCATCTTCTTGTTCTTCATTGAGGGGTACCACTTCTAAATAAAGATCAGGATTTTCTTCTAGTAGCTTTTGTTGTTCTTCTTCAAGTTTGACCAGATCAGCCAAAACTCTTTGATGCTAAAAAGGAGTAAGAAATTGAGTCTTGCAGGACTCTAGTTGCGAGGCTTTAAAAACCAAACGTTTAAGTTGTTCTGTAGGAGTTAGATTGAGCCATTGAGGATTACTCTGAGTGAGTGACTATCCACGTCCTGCTTGATATGGGGATTGTCTAAACATAAAACAAACAAATGAAATTTTAGAGTCAGATGATGAATCATTTGGAGAAAAGAATTCTGCAAAACTTTGTTCCTGTAGAACATGGCGCACTTGCATCATTGTGGGAACAAACTGGCATAGTTTTCAGACTCAAAGTGGATTCGGATCGAGGGAGCTTGGATTCATGAAAGGACAACCGACTACTAGAAGTTGAGGAACTGGAAGGTCGGTTTTCATCAAAGGAGATGCGGGCTTCACTTCACTTGCAATCTCATGAATACTGGCAATTGTGGTAAGATTACAGGGTGCATCTAATTGCTTCAAAGTGTAGACATCAATGATCCATTCCTTGGGTAGCTTGATATCTGTGAGATTTATCATACGAGGCACAGTTAACTGAGCACCTTTAAATTTAGTTTGCCAGAGTAAAGAGTATCGGGCCTTGGACTTATCAGACCTGGGATCTTTGACAATAGGTACAGTAGTATTGAACAATCGACCATATAATGCAAAGAACAGAGCATGTGTTCTAGATCTAGGCTTCATATCTAAACACTAAGTACCAAATTGAAACATCAAGACCTTATCCAAATGATCATCAAGAAGGCTTGCAGCAAAATTAGGAATTACATCAAAAGCAGTAGCTCCAGCAGTCATCGGGGCAGAAATGCCTCCCATTAGCATATTAGTGTAACGATTATACCTTACATCTAGAAGAGTCATAAACACAGTAGCAGGAATACCTTTGCGATAAAGGGGCTCAACACCAGCAACAATACTTCCTATATGCAAATACTTAAAACCATTTTTTTGTTTAGCCTGTTTGACGAGGCCTTGAATTTCCTTATTAGAAAGAAGATTTATAAAGCTATGCAGCTGATCATTCTTGACTACTACTTGCATTTCAATAAGCTTACAAACAAACTTTGACTTATAAGATAGAAATCCTAGATCACCATATTTTTCATTCCATTTCTTGGATGGTAACTTGAAATGTTTAGATGGAAGATCTAATTTACTTTGACCAGACAAAAAAGCATCTTCATCTATATTGACATCATTTATTGTATCAAAAAACATAGCTTAAACTTACAAGTTGATCTTTTGAATTATTGCTATCGTTCACAGTATTCTAGAATTCCGCCATCCTGTTTCGTTCTGCAAAACGGTATGAATGTGCTACCTTCCCTGCCTCAAATGCCTTACACACGGCTGAATTACGAGGACTTACTTCACACAAAACCAAACAGAACAACAAAGATACAGAATTGAACCCAGATAAGGAACTCAATAATTATAAAAGACAACTTTTATTCAACCAAGCTTTGATACCAAATATACAAGGACCGATTACAAGCAATGATAACCTAATATTTTAGACCTATATAGACACAACTCATACGGAATGCTTAGCTATTAGTGAAGATAGTCTGATTTCTGTTCTTCCAGATAGTTTGCATGGGATTCTCTGTCACCTGAATACAAAGAAGATTTGAATAATAGTGGTGTAAATGTTGTTTGTGAAGCTTTGTATAGAATGTTTGTAGGCCAACATGATAATGAACAAAGAGCTGCCTACAAGCGATTCAAAGAAAATCGCATTTGTGATATGAGACATTTTGATGCCTATTGTAGTGAACAATATACCAACTTCTATCAGTCAGGGCAGACCAACAACAATGTTTGGATGTATAATACTTTTCTTGAAGGATTCCCTATTCAGTTGCAATCTTTCTAGAGGGAAAAGATTCTTAACGACATCCTTAACACCCCTGACATGACTATTAATGATGTCACATTTCCTCAGTTGGTTCAGTTCATAAAAGAAATTAACAATGACCTGTGTAGCGAAAAGAAGAATAGGAAGAAGAAGAAGGAAGTTCTTCCTTATCTAAAGATAGGTTTATGTAACTGCAAAGAGAATAGTTATTGTTGTTTTCAAAAGAAAGGAAAACATAAGTCTATCAGAAAGTTTAAGGGCTATTCAGACATAAAGTCATTTTCCTCAAAACCTTTCAAGAAATCTAAACATAGGAAAGTCTTTCTAAGAAATCAGCATAAAGTGAGCAAGAGGAATTTCACTCCTACTTGTTATATTTGTAAAGGAGCGCACTATGCCAATAAGTGTCCTAATAAGGGAAAAAAGAATTCCAAAAGAGTCCGTACTCTAACAGAAGCAAAATTGGACTCTTTGCCACTAACAAAAATACCAGAACCCTCAGATTCTGAAGATATCATCCTTACTGAAAGTTCTATTGAAGAAGATCAAGATGATATGCAAGTGCGCCATGTTCTACAAGAACAAAGTTTTGAGGAATTCTTTTCTCCAGATGATTCATCATCTGACTCTGAAATTTCATTTGTTTGTTTTATGTTTAGACAGTCTCCATATCAAGCAGGACGTGGATAGTCACTCATTCAGAGTAATCCTCAATGGCTCAATCTAACTCCTGCAGAACAACTTCAACGTTTGGCTTTTAAAGCCTCGCAATTGGAATCCCGCAAGACTCAATTTCTTACTCCTTTTCAGCATCAAAGAGTTTTGGCTGATCTGGTCAAACTTGAAGAAGAACGACAAAAGCTACTAGAAGAAAATCCTGATCTTTATTCAGAAGTAGCACCCCTCAATAAAGAACAAGAAGATGATTGTGAAGTCATTCGGCCAACACATGGGTATGTTTCTCATCTTCTGGCATGAAAAGTTTTTGCAAAAAATTCTCGAAAAGAATGGTTATTAAATCGTCTTGCATTCCTGTATAATGTTAAAAATGATGATCTAAAAGAAATAGCCAGTGTTCAAAAGGAATTGCAAGAATATAATGGTAGCACTAGTTCTTTAAGTGCTTTTGATAAACTGCTAGTTGAGTTAGAACAAACTCAGGTGTCTACTGCACATACCTTTGACCCTGAGCCTGAATCATGTGTTTCCCTAAAACCCAACATCCACTTGCTAGTCAAGCCTTCGCATATTTGAAAGGTCTTTCAAATCCTTGCCCAACCTTCCTATTAACCATCAAACTACCCGGCATTAAACCATATACACTTTGTGCTTTGCTTGACTCTAGTGTAGATTGCAACCTCGCGTGATCTCAATGCTTTTCGTTAGATTGTTGGTTGCCTACCTCTACCAGTATCCATTCTGTTTCTCATAATAATAATCCCATCCGGTTTCAAGCACATATTCCCATCCAATTTCCATCTCACCAGTACACAACCACTTTTCTCCAATTTCCTGTTGAACAATATGGCTGTATCATTGGAAGTCATACATTGCAAGCTTGGAGTCCCTACACTATTGGTCTCTTTGGAACTACTATCACTTTTAAATTTGGTTTCGTTCCATAGATCAATGAGACCCGTGCCTACTCTCCTAAACTAGCTTTGCCTTCTACTCCCAAGATTGTGTCACCTGGTTCTCGCATCTAGTTTGCCAACCAGTCTCTTTCCACCCGAGGGGAGTTGGAGCAGATTCAACAAGATTTTGCTAATATTGTCTTAACCAAGGATTTGCAGAAATATCACAAAGAATTTGAATGCTCTTTACCTCTTAAAAGGGATGAGCATGGAAAGGAAATTCTACCCAAAAGTAGAGCCAATTATACTGTACTTTTCAGAACCGAACAGGAAATGTGTGAAAAAGAAATTGCTAAGTTATTGCAAAAGGTCATTATATGACCCAATTCAAGTCCCTTTTCTTGCCATGCTATATACGTTCCTAAAAAGGATGAACATGGGAATGAGAAAGCTGAAAAACGCCTTGTAGTCAATTACCGACCACTCAATGTCTGCCTTGAAAGCAATCAACATCCTCTCCCCAATAAAGATTATATATGGCAAAGAATTCAAGCACGTAATGTCTTTAGCAAATTTGATCTTACGAAGGGTTTTTGGCAAACCAGATTAAAAGAAGATAGATATAAATCTGCATTCTCTGTGCCACAAGGACTGTTTGAATGGAATGTTCTTCCCTTTGGAATTAAGACAACACCATCAATCTTTCAAGGATTCATGGACCGAATTTTTGCGCCCTATGCAAAATTCATACAGCCATATATAGACGATATTCTTATCTTTAGCCAGGATCACAAATCACATATGGAACACCTGAAAAAGTTTGTTTCCATATACCAAACTCATGGTCTTTGTTTGAAATTTGAATCCTACTAAATTAAGTTGGTGCACTAAAAGTCTAATTTTTATTGGCACAAGGATAGAACCCAACGGTAAGCTGTACCCTCAAGATCACTTGTTAAAAGCTATTCAAAAGGTTGAAGTAAAAGATAAAAAGAGTCTGCAAAGATTTTTGGGTATGGTAAACTATATTGCAGGATATTTCCAGAACGTTGCAACAGCAAGGAAAGAATTGAACAAGCTCCTTCGTAAAAATGCACCTCTATGGATTGCTAAGCACGATGAAGCTATTGATGAAATCAAACAGCAATGCCAACGCTTGCCACCTCTTCGTATTCCAGGAAAAGTAAAGAAAATTGTTCAAACAGATGCAAGCAATGAAGCCTGGGGAAATGTTCTGTTGGAAGTCGTCACAATTAATGGAAAATCAAGAGAAGAAGTCGTCAAGTTTGAATCCGAAGCCTTTAAGGGTTCTGAATTAAATTATCATTCCACGCACAAAGAACTTTTGGCTGTTGTCAATACTTTAAAAAAATTTCAGTTGTTTATTAGTGATAAAAAATTTGTACTTATAAGTGATCTACAAAATTTAGCTGGATTCTTTAAGAAAGAATAAAAAAATAAGGTTGTTAGAGCCCGACTGCTTAGATGGGCTCAGTTTCTTGACATTTTTGATTTTGAGACAAAACATATTGAAGGTACAAAGAATGTTTTAGCTGATTTTCTCAGTAGAGAAGGATGTCCAGAAAGTATTAATCATGTTAATACTTTAAATCAAACTGTAGTTACAGTTGAAGGTTCTAGGGTTTTGCAACCCAATCTTAATGACACTATTGGAGATAGTCAACAGGATATCCTGCAGAATCTTCATTATAGGGTTTATGCTGAACTAGGAGCATGGGAAGACTATGCACGAAGGCGTCAGATCATTCTTGAAGAAAATGCTAGGGGTAGAAGGGTAGAAGAACATAGACAACAAATGTTGCATCATGCTCGAGGTTTTAGGAAATCAAATCTTGACCAAACCGAAGTCCGACAACCAAATTTAGTTACTGAAGCCAAACGTAATTAGACACAAATACTTGAACATTTGCATCAAGTGTTCCAGCAACTTGCAAAAACCATAGAAGAAGAACATCTACATAATGAGAGGTATCATGTTCTTCTTCATGAATTTAATCATGTACCAGCCCCAAAATATCATGTTAGGATGATACAAGAAAGAAAAGAGGTTTATACTTTCATTAGTCATGTTCCATGGGAAGTTAACCGATTTTCAATGACACAAAAGATCTATCAAGAACAACGAGATCGACATTTTGCAACATCCCGAAAAGTATTAACAGATTTAGTAATTCAAAAGGAGCCTTGCCAACTTGCTGATGATGAGATTAGGATATATCTTCATCACACTGCAACTAGTGCTACAGCCTTTGAATGGCGAGTCCATGTGCTTAGCAGTACCCATATCCCACATCAACGACGATGGTTGATGATTGAAAATCCAATTGAGCATTACTTTCGTGGTTTGTATCCCCACTCTCATGCTCTCATGCCAGCAGAAGTAAGCTTTGGCTATTTGCATAAGTTGATTTTCCACTCTTACATTTCTAATCCCATTAATCAGTTTATTTTTGACAATTATGGCCCAACTCTTGAGCAATGTGACACCATAGATCTCCACAATCTACATCATTTTGTCACTCAACAAAAACCTATCTGGATATTCACTCGATAAAGAACATTGCCACAGATAGCCGGTGTAGGAACCAGTCAACTCACAACATTTGTTAGGCTAGATCGAAGTATTTTGTGGAAAGAAGAATCTATTAAAGACAGATTGGAAAGGATACTGCATGAAAACCGGATGTCCACTTCCAATTCAAATGAGGGATATGATTCTGAAGCTGAATCTCCAAAGAGTCGAGGTTATTAACCTAATAAGTGGGGTTGTCACTTATCTGAGTTACTTAATACTCAGTGAATAAAAATTAAGCATGGACCTAAACATGGTATAAAGGAGGTCAGGTTACACCGACAACGTAACCACGAGTTAACCTTCTCGTGTCAAAAAGATGTTTATAATAATTGTCCTATCGTCTCGCATTACTGTTCACACTCCCTTTCTAGTTAGTGGAGTTACTGTGTGAGATTCTTTAGTGATAAGGCTTCTAGAAGTTTGGACACGCGTCCACCTTCTATGGACGGATTTCAAATATTTGTAAACTTGCTTGAGTTGCCCAGGACGGCACCTCTCCTATAAAAGTGTTTCGGTCTCCACGCTCAAAATAAGTCAGGTCTAAGCATAATCAGTCCATCTCCAAAGAAGCTTTGTAAGTCTTAAAGTTGTGTTTTGCAATATCAGAAAGACAGAGAGTATGCTCTCTTCCTTTCCGGAAGATCAGAAATCAGACTGTCTTCACTGATAGCTAAGCATTCTGTATCAGTCATGTCTTTTGGTTGTGTCTATATATCAGGTTAAAATTGCTTGTAATCGGTCCTTGTATATTTTCTGGACATCCTTCTCTACTGAGAAAATCAGCTAAAACATTCTTTGTACCTTCAATATGTTCTGTCTCAAAATAAAAAATGTCAAGAAACTAAGCCCATTAGGTTACATCGACAATGTAACCACTAGTTAACCTTCTCGTGTCAAAAAGATGTTTGTAATAATTGTCCTATCGTCTCACATTACTGTTCACACTCCCTTTCCAGTTAGTGGAGTTACTGTGCGAGATTCTTTAGTGATAAGGCTTCTAGAAGTTTGGACACGTGTCCACCTTCTATGGATGGATTTCAAATATTTGTAAACTTGCTTGAGTTGCCTAGGACGATGCCTCCCCCATAGGAAAAATTGGGGAAAAGTGCGCTGAACGAAGTGGGAAAAAATTAACTTCCGAGTCTGATTAGGCTCCACATAACAAATAATCTCATCAAAGAGAAACATAGCGGAGGGACAGTAGGACATTTTGGTCGAGATAAAACTATTGCTCTAGTTAGTGAGAATTATTATTGACCACAATTGCAACATGATATCAAAGTTTGTACAGAGATGCAGAGTATGTTAGATGACAAAAGGAACAAAGCAAAATACATTGTTATATCAACTATTAGCTATACCCGAGAAGCGATGGGAGGCTATCAACATGGAATTTGTTCTTGGTTTACCAAGAACTCAATGGGGGCATGATTCAATTTTCATGGTGGTTCATAGGTACTCAAAGATGACACATTTCATTCCCTACAAGAAGACTGCTGATGCTGTTCATTTGGCAAAATTGTTTTTGAGAGAAGTGATGAAACTACATGGTCAACCAAAGAGTATAGTTTTAGATCAAGACACCAAGTTCATTGGGTACTTTTGGCGAACATTGTGGAAGAAGTTAAAGACAAATTTGAAGTTCAACACATCACATCATCCACAAACATCACATCATCCACAAACTAATGGACAAACAAAAGTGGTGAATAGGAGTTTGGGGAACCTATTGAGATGTTTTCTTGGAGATAAACCAAATGGATGGGGATTTGATTTTACCACAGGCAAAATTTGCATATAATAATTCTGTCAATAGGAGCACTGGTAAATCATCATTCCAAATAGTGTATGAGAGTAGTCGTAGAAATGCTTTTGAATTAAGGAAGTTGGACAAAGGGGAGACAAGTAGTGCCAAAGCTGAAGATTTTGCAAAACACTTGAAGAACATTCATGAAGAGGTGAGGAAGCACATTACTAAAATGAATACATTATACATGACTAAGGCAAAGAGGAAAGGAGGCATAAGGAATTTCAGAGTGGGGATGAAGTTGGAGTTCATTTAAGGAAGTAGAGATTTCCAACGAGAACATATGATAAGTTGAAGATGAAGAAGTGCGAACCATGAATATAGTGGAGAAGCATGATTTAGGAAATGCCTATGAAGTAGAGTTGCGCAATGAACTGAATATTTCACCAATGTTTAACATTTGAGAATTGATAGAGTATCATGAAGGAGGAGTTGAAGATGAGGTCACAAAAGCACAATGGAATACTCTAGCAACTACTTCAGCAATATAAGAAATTGAGGATATATTGGATAGTCGTGATGGTAGAAGCACAAGAAATAGGACATATGAGGAATATGTAAATTTTAGTCAAACGGAAAGGATGACCTGTTGAAGATTCATCATGGCTGATAGGGGAGGAGGTTAACCATCTTGGTGTTCCTCTGAATCCCTGAAATATGACAGGGTCACTTCTCAAATTAGCCTGGGTGTTTGATGCAGGAGCATCTTGGGTGTAAGGGAAATCTTGCATCACCTTTTTGATTTGTCTTTCAATAAGGCCTATCTCTTTGCAGAGTTGCTATTTTTGGAAGCTTACTATTTTTAGTAAGTTGGTCGTTCGAGCTCAAAATGTCCTAATTTCTTCCTTAAAGGTTCATTTTAGATATATCAATCTCTCAGTAAATATTCATTGCGATATCAAATTCTATTTGTTAAGTTACTGAAAATCTTTGATATTGGCAATAGGGTATAAAAACTTCGAACTCAGTTTTGAAGGCTCTAGAGGATTCAAAATGGGCTCAAACGTCGGCTAACTAGAGCCTGTACAGTTAGACGTTGTAGAGTAGTTTGTGACATTTCTGAAATGGGGTTATAATAGTCAATTGAAGCAACTGGTGATGAGTTATGGTCTTTGGAAGCCGCATCACCTGAAATGGGCAAAAATAAAATTCCTTTAAAATTTCATTTGAGTTCCCAAAGTTTTTGTTCCCTACTCTAATGTAATAAAATATAAATAATAATTTTTAGGGTTGGTCGGCCCTGGGGTATATGGTTAAATTTTTAGAACCTTCTTGGGTGGTGGAAAATTGCTTATATAAAGGAGGCTGGTAGGGTTGTCTAGGACAATTCTGGGATATTGCTGGTGGCTCTGACTTAAAGAATATTCTAAGGAAAATTCCCATGTGGCTTTGCATGTTTTATTTCTGAAATTTGCAATTCCACACTTTTTGGGATAATTAGAAGCCAACTTTTTGTTCTTGCAACTTGCTCTTGTTTCTCTATTTGTGTTATTAAGGGGAATACCCTTCATCAAACATCCTTAATCTAGTCTACGAGCACTAGCAGCAATAATGACAATTTGAATGAGATGGATGAAATAGCAAACCGAATGGATGTCTTTAGGAGTGTTGGAGTTTTTTATAATAGTGATAAGTAGCATGAGTAAAAATTCATGCTTTACCAGTGTCCAAATTTTAAAGTGATTGGAGTACGTTAGCATGCACTTGAGGGCTAGGAGGTATCAACTCAGTGGTATATATGCTTAGGAAGCCCCTCAATTGTGTGTTATATTGGCAAGGGTGATTGTGGAAGGTGCCTATAAGCTTGCTAGAGTAATTTATGTGACATAGGTACTTATAAAGAGGGCTTTCTGGGTGGCAATGTAATGTGTCCCTTTCTAGAACATTCCTTATTGTCTTTTAATATGATAACCCTAACTCACAATAATAATTGCTGTAAATCATAAATATCAATTTATTCAGAAATTGTAATTTTGGTTGAATATTATTTGTAAAACCCTTTCCTGTTATGTCCTTCAATTCTCAGTCTAGTAGAGTTGGTATTTTGTCAAACAGTTGGTGTGCATGTTCTGATTTAGTTTCCAATCTCGAGCCACAAACACAACAAATTACCAATTCTTTGCATGGGATTTTTTGTCTCTTATCTCGCTGAATCATCACACAATAAAGTAGTTTCAATTTCTGATATAGATTTTCAAAAGAACTTGTGAAGAAACTGTGCATTCATTAAGGCAAACAGTTGTCTGCCACTCTTACAGATTCTCAGAGAATATTTGTAGTGTATCATTAGTCATTACAAACAAGCAATTTGCAATCATTCTAAAGGTAAACCATTATTGAATGTAAATGTGCTACCCAGAACAACAATAGACCAAGGAATAATGCAATTAGGCATTCAGCATTGGCCAGCAAATTCCTCAGATCGGACATATAAATAATCTTTTCAGCTTTGATTTCTTTTGTCACAGAATAACAGAGATTTACAAATCGTGTGCACCTGTAGCTTCAGCTCCATAGCTGTCCTGAATCGTTTAGCATCCTGGAGTCACCAACTCCATTGGTTCATCAAACCCTTTCTGCTAGTATAACATCTGGCAGCATTTTCTAGCTCTGAGATTAAGCCTTCTAAATCTCCTAAACAAGTTTCTTGGCCCAATTGAAGAGGAGAATGCTATATCAGTATGAAGTTTCAATGCATTCCATACACAAGATGCTCATACTCATGCATGAGAAAAAAAATCTCCTAATCGTTGTCCTTGCTACGGCACATTATAAAATGATAAGCTGCCATTGCAATTATTTCAGCTTAACACCAAACTCCATGCTAATAATAGCAAATAGATTATGTACATTAAGCAAATAAATGGGTTTTACATTCACTGTATCCTCTTCCTTTATAATAGGTATTTTTCTTTCATTGTATTCTCTTATTTCAAAATACACGATTCTTTCTTACAATAGACTTTCAAGTACAATCTGACAAAGTTAATAACAAGAAACTCATGAAAGCTCAAAGTCTTCTGATGACTCCTTCCGTGAATTCAGGAACAAGGATGAACAATACATGCCGCACAAAGTCCCCAACATATATCTTTCCTATATGCACAAATGCAAAAAAATGAAGCAGCACAAAGTCTGTAAGCTATTTCTTTGTTTGAGCATTCTACACCAGCTTCAAATGTGATAAAAGTCTGTAGGACCAAATCTGAAACCAAACTAACTCTAAATACAATTAGCTGCTCGAAGTCTGCAAGATTGGAATTTAAATACCTTTTAACAAAGCACAAAACTCACAATCAATCTCCAGAAAATGTCGTCAAATAACACCTTGAATCAGCACAATTTGATTTACATCTAAGCTCAAAGTCTTAGAGGGGACACACAAATTGGTAGAGTTTTGTTTCCTTGGCCAAAGATAAAAATTACAAAGACTACACTCTCTTATTTACAGGGGAGGGGCTGAGAGCAAAGAGTGGGAGGAGTCCAACTAACTAAGACTTATTCCAAAACTAATTGCAATTGACTTATTTAACATTGCAAGTCCTATTGTATTTCAACTTGTAGTGTGATTACATGTAATTACAAGTGCAAACTTTGCAAGTGATCTGATCATCTGCAATTACAATTTCTGACATTACAATCGATCCATCAAAACAAATTTACAAGTGCATAATTGAAACTAATAAGTGAGAGACACGACTCTATTTACATCATCCTTTGTTTGTTCTCCATGCTGCTACAGGATACTGAGACTTGAAAGAACCCAGGCTCGGTGAAGGAATTTTGTCTCAAGACAGCAACTTGCATATTAGATCGTTTTTCTGTCCAGTAGATCTCATTGGAAAAATATCCTTCCTTCTCGGTCTTGAAATTATTCTAATGCTCTCAAACATTCTTGTCACTTATCCACCACTTTGTATGACTCCGTTTCATGATCTAAGTTTTCTCACCATACTTGGTTTCAACATGAACATATCTAATGCTTCATTGTTCCTTTTCACTATTTTATCCACAAACAGTGTATCTTACCTTCATGTATCCTGTAGCTGATTTAGACTTACGATTATGCTCTATAACTCTTTATCAATGATATTCAAAAAACTATTCATATCTTATTGTCAAAGCACCTTGAAGAGACCTCTGTTGACAAATTTCTGACAGTCCCTATCCTCTCACAATAGTAGCATTCTTCCTTCGAAGTCTTAAATTTTTTGCAAAGAACAACTCTTTCACTTTGGTAAGGAATGAAAAGGTGCAGACTTAGATACACTTCAAGGTCATTGCACTTCATGCTTTATCAACTCTGTTGATAGCTGTCCATGCACTTTCTATGAGAATGAGCTGAGGATACCAATGCATTTTCCTCTCTCCCAAGTAACACCCCATAGATAGAGAAACCATCCAAAATTTATCATATTCTGTCTTTATTTCTTAGGCAATGCACATTGGCACCCACCTAACACGACTTAGGAAAAGCATGTCACTTAAGCGTATGGTGCAATGTCAGCATATGATAAGCATCTCCCTTTGGGCATATGACAGGCACTGTCCTTGGCTGTGTGACATTTCTTTGTTGGAGTATGGCATAAAAAGGTTTACATCATGCAACATGGCACTTGGTAAAATCCCCCATGTGAAGATTGTTCTCTTCTAGTATGGCCCCCACCATATAATACGACATGTATTCTTCTGAAAGATCCCCACTGATTCTGATCCAAATTTTTCTGATTTGTTCAGGTTCTGATTAAAATGGTTTTAATTTTATTTGCCAAGGTTTGGTTTGAGTTTTAATACCAAGTGATAGTTTAGAGTTCAACCATGAAATGTATGTCAAGATACGATGCTTTTTGAGGCAAAAAATACATTAATAAAAGACTGAAATAAAATATTGAATCTGCTTTATTTAAACCGATTGTGCAATTATTCAGAATTAAGAGAATTTGAGTCACACAGAACAATAATTTGCATACCTGGAGTCCAACACTTAATATATGTGTGTCCAATTTGCTACAGTGGCACCAACTGGTTTTCTTTGCATAAACAATAATTACTAAAAACAAATATTGAAAGAAACAATGGAATTACTGAACCCTATGCCTCGCTTGCAGACAAATTTACTGAATCAAACTGGAAATTCCTCATTGTGTCGAACAAGCTGAACCATGAAGTCTTCCTGATGCCTGATGATTTACAAATTTGCTGCTGTCAATTACTGATCAAGAAATCTGCACAAACCCCAACACCGTTTCTGATTAGTACGCGTGATATCCCAACATTCTGAAATCAGTTATAAATTTTAAATAAGTTGACGAGTAGACATACCTTGTCCCCTATACATAATCCTCTATTTTGAACAAACAATAAAGATGTGATGATTGATGGAGCTAGACAATCACCATGCCACCCATCTATCATGTAGACAACATGACTGATGCCATTTATAGGTGACCTAAAAGATCACTTCTAAATCTCACCATAGGATATAGGCTATATGGGGGAGTGATGACTTGATGATTGGTTGAAGCCACTCATCATCTTGAAGTCACCTTCATAATGTGCATTTCATTCAAATAGTGATCAAGCTGCATTCACATAACCAATAACACAATATATTTCATATAATCATCCCATCATATAACCTTGCATATTACCTAGCTTTGCCCTTGCAAATAATTGTGGCATAATCGCATTTATCTAGTTATTTCGTGAGTCGCATCATGCTTGCGACTATCTATTCTCAGCATAATAAACAAACAATCTGGCATGATTAGTATGGTAATTGGTTAAAAACCAATTACCATGTTTCATTATCTGATTATTATGGTAACCATTTACATTAGAGAGGCATCTCTTCATGTGCACCCACTCGTATTGCACATATATTATATTGATTGTATCATTTGATCAAGGCATGATTTGGAGAAACTTATATATTATATCTTGTGAGGATCGCTCTGTGTTAGAGCATACTGCCTTTTGGCATCCACCCAGTGCAAACATATAAAGTTACAATCAAAGACGACATCACCATTGAACATATTATTATTGTTATATCCTACACAACCGATAGCATTATTCAGAGCATACCTCAGAGACATATGAGAGACGACCTGCATAATTTGCATATTCTTAATTGTATATTAGATACATCAAGCTGTATAAGGTACTAAGAATTCCCTCAGACATTGCACGTAAATTTTTGTATATCAAAGATGACAAATACAACATTATAATCTCGATTGTTTGCAATCATAATTGATTTGTATGTGAACTTTATTGAGTATGCATTTGGAATTAAGCATCATTCAAATTTTCTTTAATAGCAGAAATTGTTTCTATATTCATTCAATTGTGAAGAATTCAAGCAATGTCTCATATTTAGAAAAAAGGAGACATTACACTACAATTTGTATGAGGAATTTTATGATTAAGGAATTGGTACGGCTAGCTTGATAAGTGGTACATGTTGGCTAAAATTATTGTAAGTCATTGAAACCACAACTTACAAAATTATGGTTTTAGACATCTATGTAGTGAGATAAATCTTTCCTCTCAGCAATAAAGGAGGCTCCCTTCTTACCATAGGTGGCTTCAACATGAAATTAACTAAAATTAGGGGAGGCTCCCTTCTTACCATATGTGGCGTCAACACGAAATTAACTAAAATTACAAAAAGGGCGGTTCTCTTAATCAATTCATCTTTTTTCAGGAATGATTTACATACAACTACAATTTTTTGACTTAACAAAAAGTGCCTTATTGCTGTGATAATATTGTTGACCTTGGAATTGACGTGAGACCAACACTAGGGGCAACTTCTTATATTCCATAGAATAAGTACAAGAACCAAAGTCTCTTGCAATTATCCTAAATTAAGATTCAGGTAGAATATTTAGTAAGGAACAAAGTTTCTTACTGAATACTATCAAACTTAATAAACACACATAACAAAAGCCCAAAATCTTCAGCTCTAACTTTGTTTACCTATTCAATGAACTCTAATAGTAGGTCTATTTCAGACAATGGGCTGATTATATACTACTAGGGCACTGTGGACACACAAATTTCTATCCTTAAACATAAAGGCTCCCAACAAACCCAGTGTATCAAAAAATTCATTTTTTGTTGCCATACCTAGAAAGGGTGGAGGAGCTGCACAAAGCTCTAAATGTTTTGGATGAAACAACCGTAGGTTCGGAAGAGTACGTTTCGTCTACTGTGGTTTCCACTTAATAGCAAGCGAATGTGTAGGGAGCCTGGAGCAGAGAGCAGATTACAGTACGGTTATTGAAGGCTTGATTAGAGGCGGAATACATACAAGTCGTACGGTTGCAGTGTAAAACATGCCGTATAGCCTAAATTGTTGCAAACAAAGGATACCGTACGATCTACATTGATGCAGTGTGGAACCATTAAGAGTGTCGTACAATAGGACAGACCATATGGTCAATTGGCAAAGGGAGAATTAAGGTCCACCATACGACCACGTCTAGAGGGCATAAAATATAGTGGTACATGAATTGAGCATTAAGCCAAAGAGGCCGTCCAACTGTACTAGCACGAAAGCAATCAACTTCAAGGGCTATTTCGCAGGAGCCATATAGAAGAAAAAGAGCCCTCGGGATAAGCTGTGATGAACTGTGAGCAACTGACCTAATCGTTTTTGTTCTTTTCACACAAAAAGACAAAGGAGGTGACAGTTATGCAGTCAGCCTGGAAGAGGGCTTGGAAAAAGAAGCTAGAGGAAGATTCAACAACGAGCACAACCATGAACAAAAATGTGAAGACCTTGCCGTCAGGAGTGCGTGTTGTAGGAGACACAAGTACAGGAGCAAGTAAAAAGAAAGGCACACAAATAACACATCTAGCTGCAATTGATCATCTCACAGTACATAATATCTCGTTTGGGGGCTTGAATGGAGCGAAATGCAGGAAATGGTGGTAGGAGACGCTTGATAACCATCTTGTGAAAAAAAAATTCGGGAGGCATAGGTGGAATAGGCAATACAAATGTCGATGTTTTGCATTCGAGATTACGAAGCCTTCCTGCGCACGATGGTAGAGACTTACGATAGGTTCTCTCGAACCAGTTCATTTGCCTACCTTGGACGTGACCTTGTAATTTCATTTAGAGCACCAGATTTCACACAGGCATTTCGAATACCTGGTCACGTACAGGGTGGAAAGAAAATTGACAAGCTGAAAAAATTAAGTCAGGAGGTAAAGGCACAGCTGATACAGTTGGTATGTGGGGATCTGTCGTAAACAAAGAAAGAAGCCCTCATGAACACTTTGAAGGGGAGAGGACTGAAGAAGTCCAATATTCAGGAAGGGCACTGGCATTGTCTCATGGACTTAATAAAGAGTCGCCTCACAGGATCAAGCTGCACATCCGACATTTCATTTCTACAGGTTGTGATGATGAATAGGATCCTATAGGGGAGAGTGTACGACTGGGTCACACTATTGGTAGAAAGAATGTATGAATTTATGACACTGCAACATAAAACATTCTAAATGCTGCACTATGCAGTTGGGTTATTCTTGGAGGCGACAATATGAATGATTCCCCACGACAGGTTGGAGGCGAAGCCTGGGACGCCAAGCGAGTCCCAGGCGAGTCCCCTATAATGCAGTGGAGACATTTGGACACACTTGGCAGCAAGACCACGGTCGGGCAGAAGAGACCAAGACAGGATGTAGGAGATAGTGATAGTGGTTGACAGGAGACTTCTTCTGACAAGAGTGGGACTAAAAGAGAGGAAGAAGATGACGAGGAGGTGGAAGTGATCACAACAACACCAATACTATTTCTGCGACCGACACTTTGAGCGACAATGCATTAGGTTCCGAGGGGTATGTATGACACACTTATCCTAGGGTTTGGTTAGTTCAGGCAGCCAGTGATGATGATCCTGGGTATCGTAGCGGTTCAGCCAGCTACAGAGACCCTGACCATTCCGGAGGCCGTAGTCATAGTGGGGACAGAGTCACATCCGTCGCCGACGACAGCCGTGCTGGAGGCAACGATGGAGTTACCAGAAGGGGTTGTCAGAGAGGCTTTGCCAGCCGACTAGAGGTAGGGACTAAGATACTTATACTCGATGATGAGGTAGACATTTAGGAGGGAGTGATGGAGATACCAATACAGGCAGAAACATGTGAGGGTTTGAGGACACCTGGTGTTCACTTGGATGTAGTGGGCTTAGACATGGTGGTTACAGTAGATGCAACATTGTTAGCAACACCAGTAGCTGAGGAGCCGAGCAGAGCAAGTAAATCTTAGAAGTTGAGCATGTACTTGAGTATGAGGTTTAATCACACACCAACACCATGAGTGCCAAGGATTCTCACACTTGCGCGAGAAGTAGCCTTGGAAGATCTTGTAGGCATCTAGACACAGGTGGAGGAGAGTCACCTGATGCAAATCGATGAAATGCCACACTTCTCCATAGATAACACTGTTGAGCGGATGGTAGAAGTGGTGAAGATGACTATGGATATCCAACAACCTACAGTGAGGCCAAAGACATCAATGGGAGAGGATGTGGAGACATTTCTCACCGATGTAGTGATTCGGGCTCGCCGAGTGGTGACCTTTGGCAAACACGTGTTGGGTTCAATGGTAAAAGAGCTAGAGCATGTCATATCCTTCATGAGAGTAGTAGATGCTCAGCTGAGTTTTTAGTCTGTTTTGAGGAGCACGGGTGGCCTAGAGTAGAGACTTTAGAGATGCACCAGGATCGGGCCACTACTAGAGAGTTGGTTATGGAGAGAGACTTTGACTCGTGAGGTAGTCCAGATTTACTGTGATGCTTATTATGCTCTTCGGAGGAGCTAGGCAGACAAGGTAGTGGCAGAGAGGGCTTGGGAGGAGTCAACTGCTAGGTTAGCAGTAGTAAAGGCTGACCTAACTGCAGAAAGAGCAGCCTTGGAGTCTGAGAGGCTAGCATTTATGGCTCAGTTAGAGGAGGCTAGGTGAGAGAAGAGTTAGCTACAATAGGAGTCAACAGCAAAGGAGGCAGAGCTCAGAGAGATTGCCATGATGATGCAATCGGCCTTGGAAATTCAGATGGTGGCCGAAGCAGATTTGGAGACTCGAACCAAGCAAGTGCATGAGCTATGAGAAAAACTGAACGGGCTTAGATCACATACGTCTACCACACTAGGGGCGTGTCCTTTTTAGTTGTGAACTTTGATCTAATTAGTGGATTAGTTGTTTGAGTCATATTTTTTTGAGTTGTGATATATAAGTTGTCTCTATTTTGTCGTCTGGAGATGACTTTACTTTTTTTTGGGGGGGGGGATGATGTTGGTAAAATCCATATTGTAGCAGACGGGTAGAATTGATATCTGAAAGGTTGCGTGATGGTTGAGTCACCCCTTCAGGAAGTATATGTACATTGTTAGAATGGACTTATGGATCATCATTGTAATTGGAGTTGAATATGTGCTTATATGAATAAAGTATTTGTTCAGTGTTACATTCTAATATCTTTATGTGATAAACATCCATTTACCCTATATGGTAAACAATAGGATGGAATTAAATTCACATTAATGTTTTTGAAAATCGTGCACCCAATATTTATTGGTTTACTACTTTAATCTGTAAAATATCTCTTCCCTTTCTTCTACGGTCAAATTGTCGCCATTCTTGCCAATATCATCGCTATTAATAGGCACGTGATGGAAGCCATAATCCATTTATTTGCTTGGGTTTTGTGTGGCTTACGGTATTGGTCGTCCTTTCATGTCAATTTAATTTAAGTAATTGCAGCCACTACTATCTTTTGCAATTTGTCCTCATGCAACACAAAGTCTTCAAAAGTTCAAATTGGCTCTAAATGCAATAGGCAACTCAAAGTCTGCACAATTGAATTCAAATCCCCCTTGAACAAAGCATCAAAATTCACAAATCAATGTTCAGAAAATGTCGTCACATAACACCTTGAATCAACACAAATTCTGAAAGCAAGTTGCCCCTTTTGTTGAAAGCAATTTGATTTACATCCAAGCACATAGTCTTAGAGTGCGCATACAAACTGGAAAAAATTTCTTGCCTTGCCAAATGATGATTATTTACAGTGAACTCCCTCCTTTATGTAGGAAAAGAAGAGGGAGACAGGTGGAGAGAAAAGGGGAAACCCTCAACCACCTTGACTCATTAAAAACCAAACTCCTAACTAACTTTGACTAATTCAAAGTTGCATGCCTAATGCATTTGCAACTTGATTACATGTTACAACTTTGCATGTGATACTATCGCATGCAATTGCATTTGGTTTTTTCAGTACATGTGATGTGTCAATTACAAATTACAAATATATGATGAAATTATTCTAAGTGCTTGACAAAACAAGACTTCTATACACCATGCTTTATTGGTCTTCATACTACTACAAGAGGCCCAATGTTTTACGATTGTTGTGCTCAGGTTTGATGGAAGCATCTCGAACCAGAATATGAATATGCATCCTCAATTGTTCTGATGAGTGTGTGTTGACCATTTTTGTCATGAAAGCACTCTATGCTTGTAATTATTCTTTCATCTCCTTGTAGGCTCCATTATGTGATCATGCTTGTTTTGTGTCCTTTCTTCTTTGCACGCATAAAACCAGATCTTTAAATGGGGGAAAGCTAAAAAATGGAGTGTTTTTGGGAGTATTGCATATGGAGTACAGCTGGAAACTTTTGGGACAGCAAGTGGATACTTGTGTTTAAGCTCAAAATATGTGCTTATATGGTGGAAAAACCCAAAAACTGGTTTTTGGAGGGCAATACCATGTGTGGACAACAAGCTTTATGTGTGGAAAATGCATGGAAATGGATGGAAGTATATCTACTTATGATGAGATTTTGTGTTTTCATATAAGTAAATGTGCACGCACATGCAAACAACCACCATCATGAGTTTTTAAGTCATGTAGAAGTGGTATGCAAGGTATGAATGGAGTGTATGCAAACATGAAAGTGGGTATTTTGGATGCAAAAGCACATGATAAATGAGCTCACTTTATGAAAGTGTTCTTCAAGAGCGGGTTTTTTAATCCTGACTACATGTACAAGCAAGAGGAAATGCTTGCACATGCAACTTAGAGAAATTAGATGGAAAATAGGAGCACATCATATACAACATGCAAATTTGAAAAAAAGAACAAGGAGACTTGCATAAACAAGACAACGAATAGAGCCCTATGAAAAATGACAAAAAGTCATACCTTTTTCCTCAAGAAGCAAGATAAGAAGTCTTTAAAACACTTGCAAAAAAATCTGAAAATGAAATCAAAAAGATTTTTGGGATTTAGAATGATTGCTAGATGGATTTTTAAATAGAATATGAATCTTCGCACAATCCTTGCAAGATTTGAGTCAAAATTCATAGCTTGCCAAGTGTAGGAAGTTAGAGATTGAAATTGCACCATTTTAGCAACTGTTTTGACCAAACAATGTGTAAAATGCAAAGCATATTGGAAATGGCTTCCAAAGCATAGAATGTAACTTGAAAGAGTCGTATGCAAGCTAAGAGTGATAGGAAATGCTTTAGAACTTACCTGGAGCCAAATAGTTAATGATTTGAAGAAGGCAAATGCTCAAATCTAAGGCATTTTTGGGCAAAAATGTGCCCTAGATAGGTTGTGAAATAAGAAAAAACCTCAATATACTCCACTTTTGAATAGCTAGATGTGATCCTTTGTAATGTTCCTGTCTTGGTGGGAGGTTGGTGTAATTGGCGTACTAAGGTTGGCATACTGAGGTTGGCGTACTAGAAGGTTAGCATACTAAGGTTGTTGTACTGGGAGTTGAAGATGCATGGAGGGTGTTACACAAAGATTGGAAAGAGAATACAACTTATATGAAAATAATATTAGAACGCCAAATTCATCAAATAAATGCCAAGCATGAATAGATATTGAATATAGATAACCTCCAATTAATACTCACAGACAAAGATGGTGCTCTAGTTTGCTAGATCCAAGCAAAGTATTACAAGCAAAAGAATAGGGTGGGTTGAATCCACCGGAACTGGAAAACCAAGTAGGGAAGATCGTCCACTTCTGAAATGGAAAACAATCTAGAACTCCAACGTTAATTCGTAGATACAAAGAAATGATCCAAATCATAGACTAACAACTTCCTACATGCCGCACGTAAGTACCCCTTCGGAGAAAACTCTCGAGGGTTTACAAAGAATTTCGATATAGAAAATACTAACTGATAATTAATAAAAATTGGGCCCCTTTATTAATTAAATAAGTCCTTGTGATATTATTTAATTTTTAGAACCATTTAATTAATTAACCTAATTAAAATATTATATTAAAAATTGGGGATATTACAAATCCTTGCCACCCAAACATTGCTTGCCATCAAGCATTTTGCCACTGTAGCTCTTGGTCTCAAACCAAGCGTGGATAATTGTATCTACTGAAGCCTTCATGTTGCATCATGATCTCGTGCACGCTCTTGGATCTAGGCGAGAAAAGTAAACGTCCTTGAAGCATTCACTGCTCTACTCTAATATAAACATGGCCATGCCCAAAGCCATTAGGATACCATTGAGACGCCTCGATGATCAAATTCATAGCCTTTATATCATCATGCTCATAAATTTCTTTAGGAATCTCATAGCTCAGGTCCAACTTGTAGTTTCCATAAGGCTGCCCCTCACACAAAGAGGTGGCTATCATGCGTGCCCCATGCCCAACCAAAGGGTAAACTCCATATTCAAACAACTTGTAAAGATTTCTCCTGCAAATAATCCTTGATCAAGTCCATATCACTAGGAAGTTGAACAACTACTGGTAGAGTCTATTTATTCGAAGGATCACTAGAACTCATATTTTCATCAGGTTGACCATCGAGTGTTGGTTCAATGATATTTGTGCAAGTGTCTTCTTCCAGAATCTTTTCCATAATTTTGGACTCGGTATTACATCCCAAATTTTGGTCCAATTTTAAATGCTCCTTTATATAATGTTTGTTAAAATTTCAAGTTCATCGAGGACGATGAAACACAAGGGGAATGGTATGTTACATCCCAATTTTTGACCCAATTTAGAATGTTCATATAGTCGTTGAGGTTTCATGTGAAGTCAATTGACAGTTAAAATTTGTTACAATCATGTGAAATGGTAAGATGGTTAATCGTTATAATTTCATATGAAGATGAAATGCTAGTTAACCGTTATGATGATATTTTAAAGCTATTTTGGGAAGTTGATTATTTATCATGAATTCATGGGAATTGAAAAGGCGGTTAGACGTTAGGATCGTTTATGATTAATAACTTGTTATGGTAATATGATTTAATTGTGGAGAATTTCCTTGTAGGGGGCAAGTCAAAGGGGTGGAAGCATTGTCAGAAAATAATTGGGCACAAGGGCACCACCATCACTGGGCAAATAGGTGTGAATCTTGAATCACCATGGCTAAGGGTAAACGACTAGGGAAGCAAGAGTGTACGTTGGACAATACCATGAGCTATTTGGATAACATATAAAACATTTAAATATTTAAACATAATCAAAATTCGTTCCTTTGATGATTTATGTTGGTATCCTCGTCATTTCATTATATAAATATATAAAATGCACATATGTATAAAGGTATGATGCCACCATGGTATTAAATTACCCAAGCTCGTCTCTATTAACATACATACATATATATATATATATATATATATATATGAAGATAAAATATTTTCCCAATTATGTACGTAAATAGATATGCGTATCCTGGTAGGTATAATCTTGGACACAATAATAGTATGATGACACCATTCGAAAATAATATATATACGTGCAAATATATATATATATATATATATATATATATATATATATATATATATATATATATATATATATATATATATATATAAAATTAATTAATTAATTATTCTTTTAATAAGGAGTCCTTCAAATTCTTTCTTTTAAAATTGTAGTCTCTATGAGAGATGATGAGTACACTTGGCAATTTTCCTTCTTTTGAATCGGTGAACCAAGAAGCCGATAATCTTTCTTGTAACAACCACTTTACCCGTGTCTTAACTAACATCATATTATATCAAATAATATACAGTTAATACTTCATATTCATAGGAAGATAGTTATAGCAGTTATATTCATGTGAATGAGATTCATGGTTATAAAATAGTTAAACGGAAAATTTCATAACTAACAATTTGAAAACACCATCAATGATTTTAACAAGGGAAAAATCTACATATCGTAGAATTCAAAACCGAAATCTGTCTAGGAATGCTTCTGCAAAACTCAGGTTAATACATATATGCCATTTAGGAACAAATAGCTATACCACTTTATCAAAACACCATTACCATCAAATACCATTATATCATTTAGGGCATCAAATACCACTGTATCATTTAGGACATCAAATACCACTGTATCATTTAGGACATCAAATACCAATGTATCAATTAGGGCATCAAATACCACTGTATCATTTAGGACATCAAATACCACTGTATCATTTAGGGCATCAAATACAATTGTATCATTTAGGATACCATATACCATCGTATTATTTAGGGCATCAAATACCAATGTATCAATTAGGGCATCAAATATCACTGTATCATTTAGGGTGTCAAATACCATTGTATCATTTAGGGCATCGATACCACTGTATTATCCCTTCTTCCATTGCTAACTATGGCAATAACATTCAGTTAGAAAATACACTCATATTCATTATTCACGTCAATGGAATATTGAAATAACAATCCATCAGATAAACCTATCTCTTGCATATAGATATATTCCATGTTCAGTTGGAAGATCAACCGATTTAACTGGTTACTAGTTATACTGACAAGAAAAGTTAGTTTCATCAAAGGAAATAACTGAATCAATGATATAAATCAATCCATCATATCTTCTATTTGTATAAACATCATCAAAGTAAAATACCTGTTACCAACAAATGTTTGAATGCATAACTCATCTTTGTTTGGTGCGTGTCTTGGCATCTTGTGGAGAGGGAAAACATTGTCAGGGGCTTAACCTCTCAACTGCGGACCCCCAAAATATCCCCACAAATCTCATTCAAGAAATACCCTCCCTACCTAGAATAGACATGGAACACCTTGTCCAACCACTGAGTATTCTGGTTCTTAATTCCACCACTCGACTTGGCAATAGGGTACATATTGGACAAATATGAGCTTATTGAATAGTTCTTTAAAAATAAAGTTATCATATCAATTCTAATTCCTATTCTTTGTTTTTGCAGAACTTCCTTTCCACCTCTTCACCTTCTCTCTTGGCAAGCCAGTCGGGTGAGTCTTGGGTGTTTGTTCATAGAGGATATCAATTCATTTGTTGAAACTCAGCTGATACAAAACAATATTTTAGTACTGGCATGAAGCCGTCCTTAAGACTCAAGGACTTCTCTAGGAAAATTTAGAGGATTATAATTCAGATTTAAAAGACAAGTTGATTCGAGAATGGAATCATAACATAACATGTATTCGGTTTTAGACTTAACATGGTTAGATAACTTGGTATGCTTGATTGAATGAACTATTCGATAGTCTTATTTTACTTCACAATCAAGTATTGAACATTGTAAATCCTTGGAACTACCTTGCATGTAGATTTTCGTGTATACCAAAATAAAGAATAGAAACTATTCACATAACCTGATCAAAGAGGGATTGGAACTTGGTAAATCCCAACTGCCTGACTCACAATTTGGATTGCCGACACGGATTTCGGAATGCTGAGTCCCTTTGATAGAAGAAACAACAAGCTTGGTTTCACTCCAATATCAACCGTATGAAAAAGCGAAAGGAAATGAGAAGGAATGGTGAAGAAAAACAGTGTCGATGATCGCTGCAAGACACACTATCGAGATTTTTAAATGTAAAACAATATAGAAGACTCTTCTATTGAAGCTGCGACTCTTGATGGAAGTTGCAAGAAAGATTATTGGCTTCTTGGTTCATCGATTCAAAAGAAGGAAAATTGCCAAGTGTATTCATCGTCTCTCATAGAGACTATAATTTTAAAAGAAAGAGTTCGAAGGACTCTTTATTAAAAGAATAATTAATAATTATATATATATATATATATATATATATATTTGCACATATATATTATTTTCGAATGGTATCATCATACTATTATTGTGTCCAAGATTATACCTATTAGGATACGCATATCTATATACGTTCATAATTGGGAGAATATTTTATCTTCATATCCTCCCAAAGTATATGCATATGTATGTTAATAGAGACGAGCTTGGGTAATTTAATACCATGGTGGCATCATATCTTTATACATATGCATTTGTATATGTATATTATGAAATGATGAGGATACCAACATAAATCATTAAAAGTACGAATTTTGATTATGTTTAAATATTTAAATGTTTTATATGTTATCCAAGTAGCTTATGGTATTGTCCAACGTACACTCTTGCTTGCCTAGTCGTTTACCCTTAGCCACGATGATTCAAGATTCACACCTATTTGCCCAATGAAGCTGGTGCCCCTATGCCCAATTCTTTTTTGACAATGCTTCCACCCCTTTGACGTGTTCCCTACAAGGAAATTCTTCACAGTTAAATCATATTACCGTAACAAGTTATTAATCATAAACGATCCTAACGGCTAACCACCTTTTCAATTCCCATGAATTCATGATAAATAATCAACTTCCCAAAATAGCTTTAAAATACCATCATAATGATTAACTAGCATTTCATCTTCATATGAAATTATAATGATTAAACATCTTACCATTTCACATGATTGTAACAAATTTTAATTGTCAACTGACTTCACATGAAACCTCAATGGCTATATGAAGATTTTAAATTAGGTCAAAAATTGGGATGTAACACTCGGGTATCAAATGGATTTTGTCTTTGTAGTAGATGATGTCATTGACTACCTTGTATATGTCATTCTGAATGTCGCTATCCATTAATTTGCATGCAAAAGTGTTCTTGGAGTATTTGACCAATAGATGTGTCTTCCAATCGGCTAGAGACCATATGACATCGCTTGATGCCATAGTGTGATCCAAGACTAAACTCTCAATTCTCCCAAAAAGCTGGCAGAATCACCAGCTTTGGTACCATTGTAATGTTCCCATCCAGATGGGAGGTCGGCGTACTAGAATGCTGGCATATTGGCGTAGTAAGGTTAGTGTATTGGGAGGTTGAAGATGCACAGAGAGTGTTACACGGAGATTGGAAAGAGAATACAACTTATATGAAAATAATTTTAGAACACCAAATTCATCAAATAAGTGCCAAGCATGAATATATATTGAATACAGATAACCTCCAATTAATACTCGCAAACAAAGATGGTGCTCCGATTTTCTAGATTTGAGCAAAGTATTACATGCGATGAAATAGGGTGAGGATTGAACCCCACTAAAACTGGAAAGCCAAGTAGGAAAGGTCTTCCATTTCTGAAATGACGAACAATCCATAACTCCAACAAGAATTTGCAAATACAAAGAAATAATTTGAATCATATAATAACTTTCTACATGCTGTACTGTAATGTCCCCATTTTTAGTGGGTTCCTGTAGTTGGCCAAGTCAATTCACCATAGCGACCCTTGTGAGCTGACAAGGCATTTTGGGGGTCTCAGTTATGGATTTACTATTTTTAGTAAGTCTATTTTTAGTAGTTGCTATTTTTGGCAGTATAGTGGGTGGCTTGGCAATTGGTCGTCACCTGCAGTTAATCAGGTTATAATTGCATGAGCTCTTATTTATTTATTATTCATTGAATTGCATTATTATAATAATGTTTATATTATTATAATAATGACTTTAAGAGATATTTCTAAAAAGCAAGTTGAAAAGTTTTTAGTGTTGAGTTCTTTTGAGAAACTTCCACGATTTCTAAAGTAGAGTTTTATGGAAACTTTTGCCAACGAAAGCTTATAAATGGGAGTTCATTTCATTTGGGAAGACATGCTTGGATATTTATTTGCCTTTGTTGCCTTTGTGGCTTTTCTGAGTTCTGATTTTTGTGCCCTTACTGAAGTATAAGGGTCTGAATTCTGAGTTGTTCCATTGGATCTACAGCTGAAGTATTGTAGATTTAAATCTGAGATTTTATTCTGGATTGTGTTGCAAATAGTTGCTGAGGTAAAACTATTTTCTATCTTCTCCTACTGTTCTCACTATATCTAAGGAGAGATTCATTCTGTGGTGTGATTAGAAGAAAGATTAATTTTTGGAGATTTATAGGGTCCTGTGTTTGCATCTGGAGAAATCATTGAATGCATTTGAGATTACTGCTGGAAGTGTATAATGCGTATATTCATCTAGAAGTCACTTTGTTAGTGAATGCATTTACAACCTTTCACAAGGCTGGATGTCATCATTGGGGCCAGGCAGTGCTTTACAAGGAGCTGCGAGTTATCACAGACCTGCATTTCATTTCCTACAGGCTGCAGGTTACCTGTGATCAGGGATTACTTCGCAACTTGAACCTGTGATCTGGTCTCACTAGGCTGCGTTTCAAAAGTCTTCCTGCATCTAAGTCTCTATGGCCTTCATTTGAATTGGAGAAGGTTGCATTAGCTACTTGGGAGGCTGGATGATGTTGATCATCAGTGCTTTACAAGCAGAACACAAGAAAATTCAGACTGGTCGATTTTGATGTTAGAGAAGGCAATTTTGGAAGTGGAGGAAGGAGTTATATGCATCATTAGTCGCCCAGCTGGAGTTCTGATCTATTTCTCATCAGGTTCTAATTCTTTGATTGTAAATCTCTCTTACATATGCAATCAAAATAAAGAGATCTGAGTTTCAATATTTATTTCAGTATTTCATTGTGGCAAATCCAATTGTGAAGGGAGTGAAGGGTCATACTCAATTGTCTTAATTTGTGCAGAATTTTAGAATTATAGTAGTCCTGTTAAAAATCAGTTTTTCCAGTGTATTTATTCATCATAGTTCTCAAGCCGGATTGTTCATCTGTGCAAGATCTCTTTGCATTGTGCTCAAGACTCGAGCATTAGATATAGTGATAATTAGCTTTGCCTACCAAGTGTTCATTAAAATGACAACCTTATGAATGGGTAAGGAAATTAATGTTGATAAAATTAATTTGGTTAAGCCATATCCAGACTGGGGCTTTTACACGCACGTAAATACCCCTTCAGAGAGAACTCTTGAGGGTTTACAAACAATGCCGACACAACAAATACCAACCGATAATTAGTAAAAATTGGACCCCTTTATTAATTAAATCAATTAATTAAATAAGCCCTTGTGATATTATTTAATTTTTAGGACCATTTAATTAATTAACCTAATTAAAACATTTTATCAAAAATTGGGGATATTACATCCTTGGACGATTTCATGCAAAAATGACCTAAAGATCTCCAAAAACTACCAAGTATTGCTCAAGTTTTTAATGATTAAATGCTGCAAATCCTGTTTTTCATGAAAAACACACAAAAAGGTGGGTTTTCCCAAGCCAAAAACATGTGTTTATTGCCACCCATAAAAAAAGCTTGTAAAAATGAGTAAAGATGTGCTTTTCAAGGAAAAATCACCACCCTTGTGTGTTTTGGTTATAAAATCACTTAAGATGCACTTTTTTGAGATGAAAACATGTGCTTTTGGGTCCAAAATCGCAACCCATGTTCTCTTTAGTGTTAAAAAAGCCTTCAAAAAGAAATAAAGATGCCTTTTTTGGAGCTAAAAACATGTGTTTTTATACCAAAAATCGCCACCCATAAAAAATGCTTGTAAAAATGAGTAAAGGCATGCTTTTGGGAATGAAAAACACACATTTTTCAAGGCAAAATTGCCACACTTGTGCTTTTTGGTTATAAAGTCACTAAAGACACTTTTTGGAAATGAAAACATGTGCTTTTGGGTCCAAAATCATCACCCATGTGCCTTTTAGTCTAAAATGCATATAAAATAAGTAATGACGTGCTTTTCAATTGTAAAAGCATGTGCTTTTGATGCAAAAATCGCCACCCTTATGCATTTTAACACTAACTCAAGTTAATAAACACATTAATAAATGTTAAAAGTGCAATAACACATGCTTTTGGGTTCAAATTCCCTACTTATAAGCACTTAAGTGATAAAATAGCATATTGCCTTTAAAAAGTCCACTTCTATGCATTTAGGACGTATATTTATTGGCAATGGAGTTTTAATAGGTCTTTTGTATGTTGATATATGCTTTGAGTGATAAAAACCCCACCTCTATGCATTTTTAATGTCTCATGTAATTAAATTTAATTTAAAAAACTATAGTTTTCAATAAAGTAACATGAAAACAAACATAAAAGGGTTAATCTTCATTAAAATTTAAAACTATGGTCAAATCAACTTAGAATGAGCTAAAAATTTAAAACAAATGTCAAAATTCACTTTAAATATTAAACACAATTTTATTTTGTATAATTGCCAACAAAAAACCCATTTTTGAAAGTTTTCTAATCACAAGGTGCTGTTGTCCCAAAAAACCCCTCCTTTTCCTTCATAACTTGAGCTAGGCAACTCCATTTGAGGCCTAAGTTAGTTCAAAACAAGTAGGATTGCGAGGGCTATTAACATGAGGAAAAAACAAGAGTCAAAACTATCTATAATAAGAAGTTTACACACCAAAGATGTGAAAGGTTACCAAAAATCAAGTGTCTGTAGTTAGAGAAAGAAAATTCTTTGTTACAAACATTTTGGGACTAAACTTGACAGAAACTTTCAGAAGAAATGCATGAATAAAGTTACATAGAGTACAATTCAGGGATAACAAATTGCCTTAATGATGCTTTATCAATACATTAAAACAAAGAGGTTATACCTATGAATTCATGAGAAAATTGCATAGGGTTGCCTCAATTTTGTGATGTTAGAATTGAGGACAACAACACAGATGGCAATTGAGAAGTTTCTAACCATCCAAATATGCTCATGACCCACTGATGTTTGCTGCAACCAATTTAATTAAATCCCTTATAGAGAATTTCATTGAACAATGACTAAATTGACCTCCAGTTTGGATTTATTATTATTGGATTTGACTGATCTGAATGTACCAAACCTTAGAAGCTTTACTGCTGAAAGAAAACTTGTTAAATCTGCCTGAAAATTTATTCAATGAAACACAAATGTAAACTCTCTATAGGTTCCTCTCAATGGTGAACTGGGTTTTCGTTCTTATGAAATCCTTGGTGTGGACTGCTCTATGAAAGAATTCTGAAATTGATCTCAACATAAACAGCTAATATGAGAAATTGAACCTTTTATTAAAATCTCATTACCTTGGAAGCCATTGGCTCAGTATAATTTTCGTAAATTTTCTTTTTTAAAATCCCAAAAAGTGGTGTCGAAGTCTAGGGAACATCATAATTGCATTTCATAAAATATTTCATTAACTTTATTGTGCGATTTAATTTTATAATGAAATATTATAAAGTTACTTTATAATTTCATATTATAAGGTTGCCTCATGACTTTAATATACTTTACAAAGTCACCTTAATAAAGATTGCTATGTTTACCACAAAATAACTTTACAATAACATTATTTGCTCATTAAATAGCTATCCAAATGGCGATCCCTAGCCTGTAAGGACCTCCCCTACTAGGAATAACATGTCCTATCCACTAGTTTTTCCCGAGGAGGTGGATAATAGGCAATCTCAACATCAGAGCGATCATCTAGAAAAGTCCTGAGATTGCTTGTCCACAAGCAATTACAAAGATGGATTGTGAAGTATCATCTCTCTTTCTCATCTGACATTCTCCAAAGGCAAGTCTCTCAACTATACCGAATACTCTTTGATCACTTTGTTCCACAACCTCCTCTCCCTCATTTCTAGAATCTATGTATGTATCAACACCAATTGGCTCTCCTCATCCAATGTATGAAAAACATGTGCAGAAACATGTCCCAAAGCCTTCTTTAGGCAAGACACATGAAAGACAATATGTATCTCACTCTTTGAAGGTATCTCAAGCTCATATGCTACCTCTCCAGTTCTCCTTAATAATCTGTACAGGCCATTAAAAAAGACTTGGGTTTCTCCGTCCCACTTTGCTTCTAGTACTCTATCTATAAGGCTATAGACGCAAGAAGACCATATCTCCAGCTTCAGCTGTCCTAACCTGATGCCACTTTGCATACATCTTTTTCTAACTCTCGACATGCTGGATATTATCCTTAAGTGCCTTAAGGATATCTTGACTATCCTATAGCCAATCTTGAGCACTTGGCTCTCGTCTATCACCCAACACCAAGTCCACAAATGATAAGGCATCATAAGTGTACATTGCTCAAAAGGGAGGTACATAGTATTATAACAATACTTGTGCAAATACAACTATTGCACCCATGACTTCTGCTGATCTGAAACATAGATATGCATATAACCCTCAATCCATGTATTAATTATCTCTGTTTGTCTATCCATTTGAGGGTGGTAATTGTTGCTAGGGGTCAACTTTGTACCTGCTAATCGAAATAACTCTTGCCAAAAGATGCTCATAAACCTTATATCCTAGTCAATAACAATGAAACTGAGGAGTCTATGGAGTCTGAACACCTCACTAAAGTATATCTCCGTCACTTGAGATGTTGTAAAGTTGGCTGCAATTGAGAAAAAGTGAGAAAACTTTTCCTATCTATCCACAACCACATAGATGCGATCCTTCACCTCTTGGAAGACTAGTAATGAATCCACAGGTATACTCTCTCACTTTTGCTCTGGTCTAGGCTATGGCATAAGACATGCTTGTTAGATTGTGGTGACTAATCAGGAAAGTACTGTACATACTAAAAAAAAAAATTTGGGCCCTATTTTATCGGGATTTTGGGCCGACATGTAATTATTAATTATAACCCTAAAGCGGTTAAAATACTTGTAACCCTAAAGCGGTTAAAATACTTGTATAAAAGGGCTTAGGGTTAGGGATTGTTTCATAAGGTGTGATGTGAAATTGGTTCTTGCGGTGGTATTGAGCTGTAAGGGATTATGGATTGTAATCTGGTTGTAATCACTGGATCATAAAAATATTGGACTTGCTGTTTGGTGGACGTAGCCCAGGGATTGGGTGAACCACGTTAAATCTTGGTGCCTTGTGTTCTTTTCTGTGTGATCTATTATTTTCTGTTATTGGTTATGTTTGCATCTAATTGTTATTTCTGTCCGTGGTTTAATCCTAACAATGCTGGGAAAGAATGCTCTAACTTATTCTACTGACAAGTTATGCACTCACAAACATGGTGCAACGCATCATCCAAATCAGAAACAAACTAGATGCATCTTGCCTTTTCCCAGGCATTGGTATCCAGGCTTCCAAGGCTTCTTACACGAGAAGCAAAGCTTCTTCCTCCTCAACTCATTACATATGTCTTGATCCTCCTAGGAGGAGGTGACACACTTTTGTGCTATATAGAAAACCTTTGAAATGGCTTGGAGCTCTTGGAAAACTTCTTATCCTCTTGATTAAAAGTAGGTGTTAGTGAGGTATCAAGATCTAAGGTAGTGTGAATAGATTCCTGCAAAGTCCTTGGCTTAAGAGTCCAGACCAAACGCCATAACTATCATGTAAACCCTTAATAAACGACATCACCATACGCCTATTGAGCATCTATGGGACCATAACGACTATGCATTGACACTCATTAATATAAGTTTTAACTTGTCCAGTCTGTTGCAGCAGTGCTAAATCCTTGTAGTATAACTCAACATCACTATAATCAAATCAGGCAATCAACCACTCAGTGAACTCCCCAGAAGAATGAATGATTTCATGGTTTTGGGTAACCAAATCATGATGCCACAAATCATAAGCCACACCATCCAAATATAATACTGCAAACTGAGTAACCTCGTCCTCAGACATCAACTCAAGTGAAAGTTAGGTGTCAAGCTTGTGTATCTAGGCTTGTATGCTGATCTTTCTACCTCTGCGAAAGGAAGATAAAGCGAGTTTGCTAGTAGCTCACTCAAGATCGCCATTATGCTGCTGTCTAAGCTGCCTATCACCACGGTTCCTCATATTGTCTCTACGTTGTGCACAATATTGATCTAGAGGAAGCACATCTCTAATATGCTTTAGAAGGTGTGCCCACTCATCACTAGCTTCTATAACATCTTTAAACTCCATGCCCTCATGTGGGTCAACTAATAGTAGCTCCTCTCTAGGCAGAAAATGGGGCTGCATAGGTCTTTCGGCTGTCCATGTAAATGCTCTATCATATGAAGGAGAGTCAAATGCACTTTGCAGTGTAGATGGCTCTACTACTCCCAAGGCTCACTGCAACTGATACTGATCTATCCCACCTATCAGGCATATCCCTAGGGTGATCCAAATCCAATCTGTCATGGGTCCACTTATCTATGCTAAGGCTTGTGCAATCAACAATTGTTTATAAACGAGAGTTCTAAATAACTCATGATCTAGATGATCTTGCTAACCCTCCCTCTGATGGGGACTCCTACGACATCAAGAATGTCAACCATATTTGCACCTGTTGGAATATCAGAACCAATAGCAAACTGTTTGTGTGCTCTCCTATGCGTATAATATCTGTATGGCCCAAATCTTTCAGGATACATAGAAATAAGCATCATACCCTCAGGCTGGCAGGATCATAGCTCATATACCACTATAAGATACCCACCGATTCTGTTCCATTTTTTTCTGATAGTTTGGAGTTTAACCATGAAACATATGCCAAGATATGATGCTTTTTAAACCAAAGTATAAAGTAATAAAGGATTGAAATGTCTGATTTATTTAGAACAGCAGTGGAATTATTGAGAATTAAGAGAATTTGAGTCACCAAGAACATGAATTTGTATACCCAGAATCCAACACTCAACGAGATGAGGAATGTTATTGATGGATCCAAAGAGATTATAATATATGTGCATCCAACTTGGTACAGTTGCACCAACTGGTTTTGTTTGCATCTAATTACTAAAAACAAATATTGAAAGAAACAATGGGATTACTAAATTCTATGCTTGGTTTGCAGGCAAATTTATTGAATTAAACTGGAAATTCCTCAATGTGCCAAACAGGCTGGACCATAAAATCTTCCTGATGCCTGATGAATTCGAAATTTGTTGCTATCAATTACTGATCAAGAAATTTGCACAAACACCAACACCATTTCCGAATGGTTTAACCTATAGAAGGAATTGTATAGTTGGGGAATTGGTACAGTTAGACTAGTAAATGGTATGGTTGGCAAGTAGAAGTTTCTAACTCTCCAAATACACTCACAAACTCACCGATGTCTGCTGCAACCAATTTAATTAAATCCCTTATAGATGATTTCACTGATCAATGACCAAATCAACCTCCAAATTGGAATTATTGTTATTAAATTTGAACGATCAGCATGCGCCCAACCCTGCAAACTTAATTTCTGAAAGAAATCTGTTAAATCTACTTGAAAATACTTCCACTGAAGCTCAAAGAAAGCTTGTGTAGACTTTCCTCAATGGTGTAGTGGGTTTCCATTCAATTCACAACTGCCCAAGGGTTTTCATCCTTAGAAAGTGCCTTTCTAAAATTGATCTTAACATAATCAGCAAATATGAGAAATTAAACCTGTTTCTAAAATCTCTGTACCTTGGAATTGTATGCTTCATTATAATTTCCTTAAATGTTCTTTTTCCAATCCCCAAAGGTGGCGTCCAAGTCTAGGGAGCACTATAATTGTACTTAATAAAATATTTCATTAACTTCATTGTGCAATTTAACTTTATAATGAAATATTATAAAGTTACTTTATAATTTAATATTATAAAGCTACCTCTTTACATATATTAAAGTTAATAATTAACTTTATATAGTCACTAAAATAAAAATTGTTGTTTTTAGCACACAATAACTTTTTATTAAGATTTAACATATATGCTCATTAAATGTAATAACTGTCAACTAGTTATAACTTCAACAAACTTCAAATTCCTTTACTAATTGGTAATCAGGTATTTTGTTAAACACTTGGCAAGCATACTTAATTCCAATTTCCACTGACGATGCTGAAGATTGCAAATTTTATACAACTTTTTGTTTGTGTAAATACTTCGGATTTGAATATATATATATATATATAAGAAAAAGAATGACATTGCTGAATATTGACAAAATGCTAACCATGTCCATCAGTTTAGATTCAATTGCAATTCTATCAATAAAATTCCTTAGCTGATTACAAGTCTTTATATCAACAATAAAAATTTGTGAACTAAAATTCAGAACCTTTATTCGCCATAACCATTCCAGGTGCAAGTTGAACTGCAACCCCCTTCAAATCTGTCCGCCAGGCCTCTAAATGGCTTCCTGAAGCAAAAGGCAGCAGGCCTGAAAACTCAACGTTGGTCCTCAGGAGTAAACACAGACTTCTAGCCGGAAATCACAGCTCATGTAATGATCAAATTGCTGCTCCAAATATGAAATGGCAGCCCTTCAAATTCAACTCAAATCCCCACACTTGAAACGCATGTAAGAATCTGACCATTATTCTGCTGCAATTGGTGATCCGTCTTCTTTTGCACCACAAACTCCAAGCAATGACTTCAGATATTTTTAATAAACAATGCCCAGTAAACCATCTAAGAATCCAGATGATCTTTCCTTGAGCAAAGATGCTCCACAAACTCCAGAATAACTCCCAATTAAATGACTTCCCAGACACAATAAGAATCAGTAGGGAAAAACTATAAACAATTTTCAGAATTAATTCATGATACCTCAGCTGTGAATTGCCAGACACTGATCAAGTCCAAACCCTTATACTTTAGCAAGGACAAATCTGTTAGAATCTGATAAGATTAATAACTCAGAAAACTAGTGCCAAGAGTAAATATCGAAACTATGAATGCAAATGATACAAAATCAAAATAGCATCATAGAGTTAGTCTCCAAGAGAGTTATGCAAATGCTGGAAGCAAAATAGCATTAAGAGGATGCAAAAACAAGAGATACAAATACAAGCCAGGTAGCATGCTTATATAGGCTAGGAAGAGGGAGGAGGTGGCAACACCAACCAATGAGGAGCAACCATCTATCGGACTAAAGATAGCAAAGTATCTTCCCAAGATAGCTAATGGATGCTCACATGTAGGAAGGTGACACCTCACAACCATTCACCTAATAAGACATGCTTTATTAACCTAAGCGAGATTATTAAAAGTGTAGGAAAAACCTAGCAAAATAGGAAAACTACACTAACACCCCCCCATAAGTGAAGCTTAGGTGGATGCTAACCTAGCAAAGCTATGAAAGCAAGAAAATGGGTCCCGACAACAAGGCCTGATCAGGTACCTAATACAAGAAAAAGAACTAGATGAAGAAAACTAAGCCTCCAATCTAGGAAATGTCTCAAAGAGAGGAACAAAAAAGAGCATGAAGCATCTCCGAAGCATGAAGTTGCAAACACTGTCAGAAGAAACTGCTGGAACCCCCATTGAAATAGTGCATGACTAGGTAGAGAAGACAAAGTCTGAAGAGCTGATCAATCGAAGAGGTGACCTCCAAAGGTAGGAATGAATGAGTGTCTATATAGTAGATGAACCATCTCACCGAAATGCATAGGTGCCTAGCCACTGCATCCGCCTAGTACATAGGAACAAAAACTGAATACGTAGATCACTCAACCGAATCAAAGAAGCAATAGAGCCAACAGGTGAACCCCCCCATAATGCTGAACAGGGAGAGGGGTGACAGGAACATTGAAATGCAATGCCAAAAACATCTGCAAGAAGAAGAATCAGGAACACCAACAATGCAATAAAAGTACAAGCACAGGATAAAGGGCGGTGTCACCGACACACTGCATGGGCTAATGTCGTGGAAGAAAAATTCCCTTGACAAAGGTGGATGAGCACAAAATGGCAAAACATCATGACCCCCCATGGTACTTTATAACTGAGTGCGAGTACAAACAAACACAAGGTGTACAAGATCCCAGATATGCAAAAGCAAGAACTTTATCTCAGTGTGTTTACAGAAAAAGGAATGCAACAGAATAGAAGGATACAATGCTTAGAAGTCAGAAAGAAGAGTGAGCCAAAAGAACAGAAGAAGAGATTCCAAGACTTGTAGAATCCAAGTAATCCGCCAGAGTGCGAAAGTGCAAAACTCGAAGGAGAAAGAACCTGGAGCAGAATCTAGATAAAAGACCTCTGGAACTGAATAACTCACAGAACCAGCTTTCCAATGATATCTGGCGAGCCCAAAAAAGAGTCCGAATGAGCGAGATATGGCTCCCAGAAGGCAAAATAGAACATCTAGCTTTGACTGCCAAAATAGGCAACCAGACTATAGAAAAAATCAAAAAAACCTATACCATCATCTCCATCTCAGAACCAGCTTTCCGACGCATTTTTCGGATTGAAAAAATACGTCCGTATGCTCAAGTTACGGAAGAAAACTGACAGGGCCTCCTCATGAAGAGCATATGCTAAAAGTGAAACTTGGGCACAATAATCAAAGAAACAAATAGCACCATTGCGATCTACTCGAAAAATCATGCACTTTCAAAAAAAGAATCGCCTCGATACGGGGTCGTATGAGAAAGTTATGATCCTTTGAAGTTTTCAAAACGAGAACTGTGCACAGTCACGGCTGAGAATCTGCAATTTCTGAAGAATTCATGCATGAAAATCAAAAAACAACTCCACTAGTGGATAGAGCACAAAAAAATAGCCAAGTTCATAACAAGAATCATCAAAATCGGAGTCCATATGAGCAAGAACGAGACATTTGAAAATTGCGTCCAAATCTGCAACTGCCAATGGAGAGGGATATGGCTGTAGCTTTGCATGCTCGATTCTAAAAAATATACAGCTTGCATGCAAAATCTAAAAGATACCCAGATGGTTTTTCGAGGCTGCGAACAAAACTCAGAAAGCGTTTTTCTTGCTGATGTACAGAAGATGTTGCTGTAGTGTAAATCAGACGCCTTTAACAGTAAAAAACGGCTCCAAAAATCAAAAAATGACCCCAGCAACTAGAATATGACATGCAAATGCTGGATCAGCTTCTTAAGTCCATCAATGGCATGCTGGAACCTGTAACACTGATTGAAAACTCCAAATATGCAAGTTGGTTGTCAGATTTGAGATTGAAACCCCAGAGAAAAATCGTTTTTGTCAAAACTTTTCTGATTCTCAGGATCATCCAAAAATGCAAGAGAAGAGCATACTTCATTTTTCAAAAAACTACAATAAAGTTTATTTGCCCCCCCCAAATCTCTCAAATAAGGAAACTAAAATCTACTCTTGCACATAGAAAAGCTCTGATATCATGTTAGAATCTGAAAAGATTAATAACCCAGAAAAATAGTGCAAAGAGTAAATATCTAAACTATGAATGCAAATGATACAAAATCAAAATAGCATCATAGAGTTAGTCTCCAAGAGAGTAATGCAAATGCTGGAAGCAAAATAGCATTAAGAGGATGCAAAAATAAGAGATACAAATACAAGCCAGGTAGCATGCTTATATAGGCTAGGAAGAGAGAGGAGGTGGCAACACCAACCAATGAGGAGCAACCATTTATCGGACTAAAGATAGCAAAGTATCTTCCCAAGATAGCTAATGGATGCTCACATGTAGGAAGGTGACACCTCACAACCATTCACCTAATAAGACATGCTTTATTAACCTAAGCGAGATTATTAAAAGTGTAGGAAAAACCTAGCAAAATAGGAAAACTACACTAACAAAATAAAAAACGTAAACCTCATAAATCTTCACAGGCAACAAAAGAAAATAATTAATTGGAAGCCTTTCTCATCAAATGGCTTTATATTTATAATCTCCAAATGGCACAAGTTTCCCAAATGAACTTCAGTTAATAAGCTTTCTCCACACAACATTAAAATATAATAGAGTTCCATTATAATATAATTTATTAATTGATTTTGGTTCTAAAAATGACCTTTTCCACCATAACATAATATTTTGACACACAAGACCATTGTTTCTTGTGCCCATTATTTAAAAGTTTTCATCTTGGTTCCAATGAGCTATGATACTGAGCTGACCAACATACAACACCAACAAAAATAACAACCTCAACATATTTAGATGAATAATAATAATAATTCACCTATCTTGTGAAAACAACTGAAGAAGCATCAGAATCAAAATCTGACAACACCAAAGTGATCTTGATGAAGAAAGACAATGAATGAACCTGACAAGGTGAATTACTATAAATAGACGCTCCCTCCAAGATTCTTGAAGCCCAAGTTAGAAGCTTGAAATAAAAACTGAGAGCATCACTCAACTCCTTTTAACTCTGTTAAGAATCTAAACTAGATAACCTACAGGTCTAATGGTACAGACCGTACCTGCTCTTCTATTCATATATTCCTAATGAATGGCATTCAAATTAATATATATTTTCTCTAAAGGTGTTGGCAATTTATAGACAAATACCTTACTTTTTTCTTGGTTAAACTTAGTTAGTCATAACTAATTTATCTACTAAGATTGCCAGCTTAGGGATGACAAATTTGTTTGTTAAATGCCAAGGGTTATGTCCCTTGAGGGACATACCCTCTAGAAGGATATATATACGGGTTGAGAATGTAGTTTGGAGAACACACATACGCAGCAGTATGATCTTCCAAGCATTTTCCTTCCCATGAATACATAGCAGAGATATTTACAATCACACAAGATTGAGCATAGAGGACTAGACCTGCAGTGAACATTAGTAATATCTGCCTCAAGAAATCTGAATATACATATCGTTTAAAGATCATTCTTAGCAACTTGAAACTGAACTATAAGTTTGATTCAAGACTAAAGAATCTGTAGAATTTTACAAACTCAATTGAGCTCATTGGAACCAACAGTTTGACTTAAGTCCCTCAAATAGAGCCAAAACACACTATAGGCTGCTCGAAAGCCTAGCTATAACCCGACAACTGAGACCCTCAAATCCCACTGTCAGCTCACAAGGGTTGCGATGGTGAATTGACCAAACCAACTGCAGGAACTTGCTAAAAAGGGGACATTACATTAAATAAACCTTCCGAATGCCAATCGTAGTGTATACAATCCCCCCATGCTAGGAATAAAATTTCCTATACATTGGATTTGCCTATGAAAATGGATAATAGACAAATCTTAACATCTTAGTGATCATCTAGGAAAGGGGGGGCATTACATCTTCATCATACGAACTTCATGTAGCCCCAAAAATTCTACGACATTTCACACGGATCAATTGGCATCCCAAATCAAGACCATATTCACGGTGCAAACATCATTCCTTACCTATGTTACCTCAAGTTTTCGGGACGGGGGGATGGGGGGACGAGGAAACGGGTTTCCGGGACTTTTTTTTTGGCTGAAATAGGGGACGGCAATATATATATATATATATATATATATATATATATATATATATATATGAATTTCAGAATTACATAGCATTGTCACATTCATCATAGCAACATAGTTTAAAATTATTAATTTCATTCATCAAATCAGCATAGAACATAGCATCAAATTGAATCATCGTCTAAGAATTGGAACATAGGATGACATCAAATGATAGAATCAATCTGCTGTAGATTAGACTTTGGAGCCCTTTCTTGTGGGTTTTGGAGGAAAACCGAATTTGTTGTGTCAAGTCTTCCTAGACGGATAGCAGCCGTCTTGTTTGGGCAGTAATCATCCACAACAATTTATTTCTGGGTAATTATTGTTGCTATCAGAGCATTATCAAAGCTGAAAACAATCTGAGTATTCCTCAACCTAGCTGCAATCATTTCTAGGTTTGCAATATGAATATCAAATAGAAGTCCGATTTACAATCATTTTTTCAGGTCTAGTTTGTTGAACAAAAGTTGAAGTTTTAATTTTCAGTCATAGTTGGATGCTAAGTTTGTAATGGCTTCCAAAAAAATATATTTCAACATGGGTTATATTAACATATTTTATTATTTTAATGTGGGGCCAGCGAATGGGTAGAAAACCACCATTTATTAATTTTTTTTTAAAGTTGAATTTTATTTTAAAATTGGAACCTTTAAGCAGTCCCCAGGATGGATAGGAAACGGCTATAGAGTCCCGGGGATGGTCAACACCATTTGGAAATGCGTTGACCGTTTTTGAAGTTTTGAGGACGGGTTTCCGATTTTCTTGCCTGGGTGGGGACGGCTTGGAAACATTTCCGGCTATCTCCAAGTCCCAAAATGGGGACGGTTTCCGAAACTCAAGGCTTAGGGCTGGAAACGCGTCCTTGGGTAACGTAGTTCCTTACAGATCATAGTGCAACAACATAAGTTTATCATCTGCCAACACACAACTGTCTTAACCATTTGCCATCATTTTTCATTCTTCTTCATTGCACGAGATTCTTGGCAGCCAGGCAATTACCACAACTAGTTTCTGAGAAGGTATTACTTATTTAAATATAATCATGCATGAGATCATATTTGCAAATATTTTTTCTAGATACGTTTTGTAGTAGCAAAGCGAAAAGATTAATGATCTCTTTGAGTATCCTAAGGATAAAAAATGGTACCAAAGGAAAGCCTACAGTTTTGAAAGATACGAGCTTACTTATCAATCCTTGCTTCCTAGAATTGATTTTCACCACCATATTGCAGATTGGTATGAGTCATATGAGAACTCTCTTGTTGGGTACGCCATAGTTCGCAGACTCAGAATCGGAGAGTACTCGGCAAGCCCAAAATTTTCAACTTGGCAAAAACTTGCCATATACTCAACAAAAACTCGGGAAAAACTCGGCAAATCAGGAAGTACTGATATTTAAAATCTCTTAAAGAAACATATATTTTTTGTAGAATTCAATTACAAAATGTATTAAATTAAAAATTGACATCTCAACAGAGAAAATGCGTAGTTTTATAGCATTATCATCATGTGAAAAGCGCATCTAATCTAATGTTTTCTCTGCATCAAGACTTTTTACCTACATATTTTTACATCTATAAATACGCGAGAGTTAAACTTGAGAGTACTCGGCCAGCAAAAATAATTGAGAGTACTTAGGAACTCTGAGAGTACTCAGAGAGTTTGCAAACTATGGGGTACACAAAGGAGAGACTCATTGACATTTACCATTTGGACAGACAGGATGGTTCTGCAACTCGGTGCAATTCTCTGGATTGCCTTTGAATGTGAGCAGTATGTATCCCTTTTTGGAGAAATCTATCTCCTAAGCTTCACCTCAAGTGGCTAAAATGTGTAGGCATGAGTTTCATTGCTGAGCCTTGTGTGCTTAAAGAAGTGAAACTGTAGTAATCTCCTGTTCCTATGACTGTTGAATTTATGCCTGCATTTTTAGCTGACTGATGTCTTAATGTAGATTTTATATTCAATCAGAGAATATCATCATCTGGATAAGTTAGATAATAGAAAGGCATATCTATGCCAGAAATTGCTGTGGATTGACTGAGCAAATAATTATTGAATTCACAGTGTGTAACCCATCAGTAACAAGGTTATAGCTTTTAAATGTATAGTTTGAAAGTAACCACAATAATTTTTATTGCATTTCTTCTTCCACAAGAAGTCTTAACTTAGAAGTCTTGGGTGGAAAGTTGCACGAGCCAGAACCTGAGTTAAATGCATTTTTAGATAGCTTCTATCAGCAAAAGAAGATATACTTATTTTCAACATGCCTCAGCAGAAAAAGAAATGCAACTCAAACCTATTTTCCTAGTTCTAAATAACATTCAAGAATAGTGGAGGCAAAGGTTCCTTTTCATTACAAGATGAAAAAGATCCAACATCCTCTTTGGAACATGCCAAAAAAAGCTGAAAAAAATTTAAGAGCACACTTGAAAGAGGATTTATATGAAGATGATGGCATAATTGACTTTTAGCAAAAATAAAAGTGAAGGTTTTCAATGCTTGATAAGGGATATTACACTAGGTGAAGAGAAATAACACAAGGTGAAAAGTCAGGACAACGTTTTAAGTTTAAACTAGCTAAGCAAAATCTATAGCTTCTGACTTCTTGGCAAGCGAGACAAAATGCAAGTTCTCGACAACTTTTAGAAAAGTAACCACAATAATTTATGTCTCATTTCTTCTTGCACAAGAAAAATTACTCAGAAGTCCTGGGAGGAGAGCTGTGAGAACCAGTACCTGAATTAGAGGCATTTTAGAGAGCTTCTAATAGCATAAGATGATATACCTATTTTCAACATGCCTGGGCAGGAAAATAAATGCAACTCAAGCCAATTTTCCTAGTTCTGAGATACATTCAAGAACATCGGAGGAAAAGGTTCATTTTATTTCAAGACGAAAAGGATCCAACTTCCTCTTTGGAGTATACCAAAAGAAGTTGAAAATTAAAACTTACGAGGAACATTTGAAAGAAGATGTATGTGAAGACGATGGCATAATTGACTTTAGCAAAAAATAAAGTTAAATTTGTTTTCAAGGCTCGATAAAGAATATTGCACTAGGTAAAGAGAAACAACTCAAGATGAGAAGTCAGGAAAAAGTCTAAATTTAAACTAGTTGAGTGAAATCTATAGTTTTTGACTCATTGGCATGTGAGGCAAAATGTAAGTTCTGGTCAATTTTTAGGAATTTATCCTTCCAAAGTGACAAGTCATCATAAAATCGATTGTATTTCTTCTTTTATCCATGTTTATAGGAATTAGAAAAGAACCGTGAAAGTGGCTGCATCAAAGTACTGAAGAAAATAGAACATCTTTTATAAAAATATGACAGAATTTGGTAACAACTTCTGGGATGTATTTTCTCCATAAAAATATTTACTATTTAGTCTTTATGATCCTTGCTTAAAACTTATGTTTTGCATATATTGTGATGAATGGACCCTGAGTAGCTTGAATTTTAAATGAAGTATAATTCTTGAATGGTATTAGACTGTAATCAATCACAGTTTTACCAACTACTATATGGTTGTTGTCAATATTGTCTCCTTGTACAGATCGTTTATCAACAGGTATAGCTGTGGCTGAAATTGATCCATCTCTTATAGAATCTGTGAGGATGCGCATGCCTATTTCAGGGGTAAGATTTACAAAGGTTCTTTAGATGTTGGTTGTGATTTTTATGTGCCATTTCTTCATAATTTATCAAGAGTCTCAGATTTCTAGACTAACATATCTGACAATCTTTTCCAGCATCGTAGACCTGACATTTATGCTAAAGGCTCAATTTCAGAAGCTGTGGGAAATATGTCATTCCTGTAAAGACTGCTAGTGATTTGCTTGCTAGAATGTTTTCCGAGTACTGAAAATTGAACAATCTATTTGCTATCTGGTCTCTGCTATTCTCTTCATATTTGTAATGGATTGGATGGTTCTGAATATTTTTGAATGGAATGATTTATATGCATCAACTTGTCAATAGCAGTAGATGCTGGTTTTAGATGGACAGTCTTATGTTTTGGAACTTTTTGACTCAAGGTCATTGTCTATTTGGTACTTAATAGTTTCTAGAACTAACAATATTATACTGCACTTGACTTACAGTTACTTGGGATGATTACAAGTGGCAGTGCTCAAATGAATATTGAACAAATTGGATCACTAGTCTGTAGTAGTGAAAAATAAAACATAAATGGAAAGTTTTGGTTACATGATTTAAACATTAGAGGAAGGAAAACTTCAGTTATCTATTAGAATGGGATCAGATGAGGGCCCTTCATTTTGGTAGATCATCTAGACCACCATAATTTTTGAAGGTAATTGATTAATATTTTTAGCTAGATTAGTTAACTAGTAATTATAAATTCATGTAAAACTAAAAAATAAAATTTAAATTAGAACAAATGATGATTCACGTGTTTAACTAAACCCCAAAAACTAATTGGAAGCATGTGCTAGTTAATGGGATCCATGGGCATTTGGGCCATAATCTTATAATGGATTACATTCAGACAGGAGAAGGAATGAAGATTCAACTTCTTGATTCTATGATGGATAGGATAGTTTCATCAATGAACAATACATTGGGGGGAAAGTTTCTCTTCCAAACCAACCATTGATATGGTTTAGAGATGGGTGTTTGATAGGTGGAACGTGAATGGTAGTGTTTCTTCGAGTGTTAGGCCGAGAGGTATGCTCCTGTTCAAATTTACGACAAGGGACTTGATTAAGGTGCTTGTACGGTCATGGGCTTATGACAATCATTGTCTATCTTTATTCTACGTAGATGGAAATCGGTGTTTGACCTTATAGATCTTCAATAGATTGGCTTTGGTGGGTAAGAATGCAAGGAAGCCCTTTTAATTCTTGGGATGAAAAAATATTCATTTTGACCCAAATGAGATCCATGCTAGACTTTGCCTGATTTTGTGTTAATGTTGCTATCAATAAATCTCTTCCTAATTTTCTTACTTTGTATTCAAAATTGGGGAAATGAACTCAAGCTTTGGTCTATGAGAATGCAACTATTTACTTGCCAGACATGTAATACTAGATGTAAAGCCCCCCAACAAAGGAGCTTAAACAAAAGAGTAAGAGCTCTCCAAGTGGATGAGAAGTTAGAAGTTGGGGAATCCTCGAGGGATGAGGACTGTCCTTTCACTGTTGGATTAATAAAATTAATGAACTCTTTGGATAACTCCTTTGTCATGAAGCAAGTTACCCCTAAACCTACATCAAGAATTCTAGAAAAGGAGGGTCAACCTCCTAGTAATGATACTTAGTTGGAGGAAGGGGAAATTTTCTCTACTCCAAAGGCTAACAAAACAAGAGGGGAAACCCCTTTTGAGAATATATTTGGACCTCCCTAGAACCAGAGGGAATAGGAGGAAAAACTCTTGCTCATGAGAATCAAATAGTGTTAGAGATCCAAAGGGAAGATAGCTAGACAAAGGTAGAAATAGGAGGACAAGCTCCCTTTGGCGATGAGAAGGTGGAGGTCCAAAGAGAAGATGGCCAATCAAGAAAGAAAAGATAGCTTAACAAAGGGAAGTATAAGACCCTCAATATTAAATTCAACATGAGGGTATAACTCAAGAGCTCTTGAGAATGGCTTTGTTATAGAACAGGTGGAACCCTCACAACTAAAGCAAGAAGCCCTAGAGCCTCAAAGTCACACCTCTCCCTAGATACAAGTTGCAACCCACTACTTACAAAGGAGGAAGAATGGACAACCCACAAGAAGAAGACCAAAATGAAGGTGGATGTGGGCTCAAAAAGTAAAGTGGGTTGCCCTTCATGAAGAGTTTTAAGGCACAAAGAGAGATGTATAGGACAATTGCTAACGGAAGGCAAAAGACCCTCAATGCAAATACCAAATTTAAATAGATGATTTTTTTGTCGTGGATCATGAGCGGGTTAAACAATACTTTGAAATAATATGCACTGAGAAATTGTATTAGAGAATCAAAAGTAGATATTCTTTTGCTAGAAGGGAAAATGTCTACACAAACCTTAACTAGTATTACTGGTAGAATATGGCCAGGATTCTCTTTCTACATTAGTGATGTGAATGAAGCCTTAGGGGAGTGGTAACTATATGGATCCCTACTAAACTCAAAGGACTTTTTTTTTCTCTCCTAATTATGTAGTTGTTACTCTCACCTAATGAAATTGATTCAATGTATATGCTCTAAATATCCATTATGCCTAAAAGGAGTTTTGGAATGAGATCTTTGCTCTTCTCCTAGATGATAGAAACCTTTTATAGATGGTGAGTAGTGATTTTAACTCACCTTCAATTCTTTCCCAAAAAAGAGGGGATTAGTAGATTACATTGACAACATGGCTGATTTGTTGGACTTTATCAGCGAGATGGAGCTCTTTAACATTGAAATCTTAGGACAACCATTACTCTGTCTTAAAAATAGAAAAAAATAAAATTCACCTCATCCAAGTTAAGCATGCAAGATTCCTTGCTTTAGCTAGATGGGACATTGAATGTAATGCTTACTTTAAAGCTCTCCCAAGATTTGTTCTTGGTCATAATCTTGCCATTCTATACTAGAGTGAGAGACCCCCCAAGTGGACCTCTCCCCTTTCGTTATTGGATTATGTTAGCTTCTCATCCACGTTTTTAAGATTGTGTTCAAAATTGGTTGAGTAGTTGTTTGCATTTGGGCCATAATCTTATAATGGATTACATTCAGACAGGAGAAGGAATGAAGATTCAACTTCTTGATTCTATGATGGATAGGATAGTTTCATCAATGAACAATACATTGGTGGGAAAGTTTCTCTTCCAAACCAACCATTGATATGGTTTAGAGATGGGTGTTTGATAGGTGGAACGTGAATGGTAGTGTTTCTTCGAGTGTTAGGCCGAGAGGTATGCTCCTGTTCAAATTTACGACAAGGGACTTGATTAAGGTGCTTGTACGGTCATGGGCTTATGAAAATCATTGTCTATCTTTATTCTACATAGATGGAAATCGGTGTTTGACCTTATAGATCTTCAATAGATTGGCTTTGGTGGGTAAGAATGCAAGGAAGCCCTTTTAATTCTTGGGATGAAAAAATATTCATTTTGACCCAAATGAGATCCATGCTAGACTTTGCCTGATTTTGTGTTAATGTTGCTATCAATAAATCTCTTCCTAATTTTCTTACTTTGTATTCAAAATTGGGGAAATGAACTCAAGCTTTGGTCTATGAGAATGCAACTATTTACTTGCCAGACATGTAATACTAGATGTAAAGCCCCCCAACAAAGGAGCTTAAACAAAAGAGTAAGAGCTCTCCAAGTGGATGAGAAGTTAGAAGTTGGGGAATCCTCGAGGGATGAGGACTGTCCTTTCACTGTTGGATTAATAAAATTAATGAACTCTTTGGATAACTCCTTTGTCATGAAGCAAGTTACCCCTAAACCTACATCAAGAATTCTAGAAAAGGAGGGTCAACCTCCTAGTAATGATACTTAGTTGGAGGAAGGGGAAATTTTCTCTACTCCAAAGGCTAACAAAACAAGAGGGGAAACCCCTTTTGAGAATATATTTGGACCTCCCTAGAACCAGAGGGAATAGGAGGAAAAAATCTTGCTCATGAGAATCAAATAGTGTTAGAGATCCAAAGGGAAGATAGCTAGACAAAGGTAGAAATAGGAGGACAAGCTCCCTTTGGCGATGAGAAGGTGGAGGTCCAAAGAGAAGATGGCCAATCAAGAAAGAAAAGATAGCTTAACAAAGGGAAGTATAAGACCCTCAATATTAAATTCAACATGAGGGTATAACTCAAGAGCTCTTGAGAATGGCTTTGTTATAGAACAGGTGGAACCCTCACAACTAAAGCAAGAAGCCCTAGAGCCTCAAAGTCACACCTCTCCCTAGATACAAGTTGTAACCCACTACTTACAAAGGAGGAAGAATGGACAACCCACAAGAAGAAGACCAAAATGAAGGTGGATGTGGGCTCAAAAAGTAAAGTGGGTTGCCCTTCATGAAGAGTTTTAAGGCACAAAGAGAGATGTATAGGACAATTGCTAACGGAAGGCAAAAGACCCTCAATGCAAATACCAAATTTAAATAGATGATTTTTTTGTCGTGGATCATGAGCGGGTTAAACAATACTTTGAAATAATATGCACTGAGAAATTGTATTAGAGAATCAAAAGTAGATATTCTTTTGCTAGAAGGGAAAATGTCTACACAAACCTTAACTAGTATTACTGGTAGAATATGGCCAGGATTCTCTTTCTACATTAGTGATGTGAATGAAGCCTTAGGGGAGTAGTAACTATATGGATCCCTACTAAACTCAAAGGACTTTTTTTTTCTCTCCTAGTTATGTAGTTGTTACTCTCACCTAATGAAATTGATTCAATGTATATGCTCTAAATATCCATTATGCCTAAAAGGAGTTTTGGAATGAGATCTTTGCTCTTCTCCTAGATGATAGAAACCTTTTATAGATGGTGAGTAGTGATTTTAACTCACCTTCAATTCTTTCCCAAAAAAGAGGGGATTAGTAGATTACATTGACAACATGGCTGATTTGTTGGACTTTATCAGCGAGATGGAGCTCTTTAACATTGAAATCTTAGGACAACCATTACTCTGTCTTAAAAATAGAAAAAAATAAAAATCACCTTATCCAAGTTAAGCATGCAAGATTCCTTGCTTTAGCTAGATGGGACATTGAATGTAATGCTTACTTTAAAGCTCTCCCAAGATTTGTTCTTGGTCATAATCTTGCCATTCTATACTAGAGTGAGAGACCCCCCAAGTGGACCTCTCCCCTTTCGTTATTGGATTATGTTAGCTTCTCATCCACGTTTTTAAGATTGTGTTCAAAATTGGTTGAGTAGTTGTTTGCAAGGGTTGGCCATTTTTTTACGTTTCTTAGAAGTTGGATCTAATACAAAAGAAAGTGAAATGATAGAATAGTTGGGGACATTTTTACTTTTAGAAGAAGATGTCAATTACAAGCTTGAAACTATACAAACTCTAATGTCAAAGGAAGATTATTCTTAATCTTTGCACATCAAAGAAGAAACTTGGAGAAAAAAGTGGAAGGATATTTTGGAAAAAGAAGAGTTTTATTGAAAGCAAAGATTTGTAGTACAATGGTTGGAGAAAGGTGACAAGAACTCTACTTCTTTCCACATATTTGCAAGTAGACAAAGGAAGAGGAATACTATCCAAAGCTTGATGAATAAATGGAATAAGAGAATCACTGTGGATTATTTGAAAAAGGTTTATTAAGAGGATTGTGGAAGTAGACCTTATGTCATGGAAGATTAAATTTTAAATTACTTCCCACGTGCCATCAGACCATCACATAATGATCAAATTTCCAGTGAAGAGGAAGTGAAGATGTTGTCTTCTCTATGGGCGCTTATAAAGCCTCGGGCATAAATGGCTCCCCCCTTGCTTTTTTTTGAACTTTTTAAGACATTGTAGGTTATGATGTTGCTGTAGCTACTAAGGATTTCCTTAGAATAGGTAATCTTTTGAAGAAACTTAACAACACTTTCATTGCTTTAGTACCTACAATCTAAGAGCCTAAAAGTCTAGGAGACTTCCGACTGATTAGCCTTTGCAACAATGCATATAAAATTTTCTCCAAAGTTGTAGTGAATAGGGTTAAACCTTTTTTGAATAGTTTTATTTATTGCAGCCAAAAAGACTATGCTTAAAAGGAAAATTCCTTACATGGTAGTGTCCACCATTGAAATTGTCCACTCTATAGACAAATTTCAAATGCTAGAAATGGTATTAAAAATTGACATGTCTAGAGCTTATGAAAGTGTCAAATGAAAGTTTCTATTCAAAGTTTTATTATGGCTAGGATTCAATGAAAGACTAATCAACTTGATTAAGGAGTGTGTGAACATAATTAATTTCTCAATAATTATTAATCTTGAGCCCCCAAGGATATTTTTTGTAGCTGAGAAGGGCATCAAAGAGGGAGACCCTCTACACCCTACTTATTATTATGCTTGCTAAAGTCTTGTGTAGAAACTTCCTCGACATGGTTCATTTTGAGGCTCTAAGGGGTTAATCATGCATCTATTGTTCCCCCTTTTGTCACACATTTTAATAGATTAAATGATACTATCCAGTTTGGAAAGGCATTAGTGGTTGAGGAAAAAGAATAAAAGGCCTTTCTAACTAATTATGCTAAAGCTTTAGGTCAACACATTAATTATGACAAAAATAATATATATGTATCCACCATCACCAAAGGTGACTGGAATAACAAATATAAACCCATCCTAGGATATTAGAGTGTAGTTCTTCCTCATACTTGTCTTGGCCTCCCCTCATTGTTAAGGTGGTGACCCCAACCTTTTGGAATTCTATATTAGAAAGAATGTAGAAGAAATTAGTGGGGTGGAAAAGAAAACTACTAAGTAATGCACATAAGCTTTAGTTCCTTACTGCTTCTTTTCAAGGTATTCTTATCGACTTCCTATCCTTGTTCAAAATTACTAGTAACATGGCTAAAAAACTCGAAAGAATCTAGAGGACTTCGCTTTGAAATGGTATTAGGAAAATGAATGTCTCCAATAGAGCCATAATAGTCAAAATGAGATGGAAACTTGCATTGGAGAATTTTGATAGGTGTAACTTCATGAGGCTAAGTATCTTAATTTTGAAACTTATTACAAAATTCCTTCTACCACTATTTATCCCCCTAGCTCTAAGATCTAGAATAACATTCTTAGGTGTAGGAACATAATACAAGTTTGTCTAAAACAGAAGGTTGGGAATGGAAGGATTATAAGATTTGGGGAGGATATTTGGGTTGGAGACAATGTGTTCGGATTATAAGATGTGGTTAGGTTTACCCTTTGCCAAACCACAAAAGGTATAATGTGTTTGAGACAATGGTTATTAGGTTATTAGATGTATGAAGACATGTAGGAAGGATTATTAAATGTGGTTAGGCACACCCTCTGCCAGTATTATGTGCAACCCCTGCCTAAGCAAGGATAAATGTGACAAGAATTTGGGATAAAATCCCATCAAAGTTCTCTTGAAACCCCTACCCACACTGCCATTGAGATGGAGTCTATTGACTATAGAAAGAAAACCTAGCCCCTCAACAAGAGAAAAAGGGAAAGCCTCTTGTTTTGTTAAACTATACAAGAGATTCTAAATACGAGGTTGCGGAAGAAACTAGAACCCATAGAAGATCGAATAGGCTAGCTACCTACCCTTTTGGTAAAGGGAAAAGGAAGAAAATCGTGGAGTTTGACACTCAGGAAGATGAGGGTCATGAGAGTGAGGAGAATGAAGAAAAGAAGTAAAGACATGGATGCTGAAAATTAGGGGGACATGGAGGTGGAAGACAACTCTAAGATTGCCAACAATTCTACCAGTGTCTAAAAGTATCAAAATCGGGCCTATTGATCTCACAAATGAAATGATATTCGAGGGGATACTAGCAAAACAAGAATTGTCAGTACTTGTGATGCAAATAGATAGGGACTTGTGTAAAGTGGACCATTGTGGTGGGCAACCTGAAAAAATACTAAAGCTAGGGTGGTCGAGGTTGAAAGGAAATATGCTCTTGACAATTGATAACTACAAGAACTTTTTAAGTTCTTGACAAATGATTGGTCCATTGTGTTGTAACAAGTGGGATGTAAATTCTGAGGAGCTTGCTAGAGATGAGGTCCCTTATGTTTCTAATCTTTGTGCTATTAATGGTCATTCTTGGCATTATGTTATGACTTTTAAAGTTATTTTGGTTTTTAGGTATGAATCAAGTAGATTAGTTATGGTTACTACTATGAATGACCCTAAATGATTTTTTATAAGACTTAAGCCAATATAGATGGTAGGTTGGATAGGAGTTTTAGAGACTATAGTTCATTTTTTTATGATGATGTTGATGGTTATGATGTTTTTGTTATTTGTAGTGTTTAATATTAATGTGTTGTTAATGGTACTATTGATGTCTATCCTACTAACTGAATGCCTTCTAGGTTGATCTAGTATAGGGCACTAGCCTTCATTATGCTTTTTTTCAATATAAAAAAGCACTATAAGAAATATTGCAAAACATTGATTTTAAGAGTTTCAATTGTGAAAATTACTTGATTTCCCTTAAAATCAACCTCATGTAATATATTGTAGATAGTGTGTCAAATATGTGACCATTTAAGCTTCCTTTACAATCAAGTTGTGCGATATCATTTATTATTATTAGTGACACTTGAAAAATATTACAAGAACCCATAGGGTTGGCATTTTTAATATCATCAGTATAAGTGAAATTAATCACCTCCATTATAAGTCATTAGCACATGAATATAATTAGTTTGAGTCACACCACTATAAAATTAGTAAAGAAATTATTTTTATAACTTTCTATCCATCTATAACTACTTAAATCTATGTCCTCTTCTTTGAATCCTTGATTGGTAGCAATGCCATACCCACAATAGCCAACAATTTGGTTTTCACATTTTCATCATAAAATAATTTGTATCCTTTTTAAGATTTAATTAATGTCCCTAACCATTACATGCATACTTGATCTAATAAAATCAAAGTTGCATAAATGTATGTTGCAACTAGCTCAATGACCACATTGCTATGTTTATATACACAAGGATATCAATGGGGCAAATCTTGGGATTTAATGTTCACATCACCTTCTTAATGAAAAATATAAAAATGACTTGATGCTTGAATATAAAGCTTGCCGAACACGCTACCTTTGCACTTTGTAGTTTTTATTTCAAAAGGAAATGAATTTTTCAATGTGTTGCTCTTTATAGAAGCCCTTAAAATAGGGTTCTAAAGAACTATGATGACCCCATTTATAATTAACATAAATGGACTTTGATATGTGTCAGTCTAGGTAGATATTGTTGTTCTTTGCATTATTACTTTTGTTGTCAACCACAATTTTGTTTTGGAAGTCTTGACTCTTGTTCTTTTTTTTTTTTTTTTTTGCAGTTTGTTGCTCTTTATTGTATTGTGTCCATGTAATATTTTTTAGCAAGTCTCTATTTTATTGATTAAGGTGATTATTGCCAACTTTTCATGTATGTAATGCATGATATCAAAAGTGCACTAATAAATTGTTTACCTTTCTCAATGATGTAGGGGATTCATTAAATGCTCTTTGCTATTTTAAAATAATTTCTGATGATATTTAATGATGCTCAACATGTTAAGCTAGATGAGATTAAAATTGTGATTTCTTATTACTATTAAATGAAAATTAATGTAAATGTCCCTTTCTGATATATCATGTTATTTAGTGACTATTGTTGATAGTTGTTATTAATAAATGCTTATCTATTGTGCTTAGATAAAGGGGATTACTAGTACAATGTTTGTGTGATCATTATATGTGGAAAGGGGTGGTGTTGTAACACTCGAATACATAAGAGAGGTTGCATAGGTAAAATTCCTATTTCAATGATCTACACTATTTAATTATATATTTAGTAGCTAGCATTGTCTAGTAGTCTATTATTGTTACCAACAAATATGACATATATGTATTTAATTTAATTGGGATTTTATATTTAATTTCTTTTTTACATTTAAAAGTTTTTTTTAAACTTAGTGGTTTGATATATTTTATTATTTTGTAAGAGCCCTTTGAGTTGCTTGGGTTTTCTAAAACCCTCTTGAAGAAATTCATGTTTGAGCTTGCGTTGTGCATTTGAGTTGGAGTAATTTTGTCTATTGAATTGTTGGAATCATCTTGTTTTTTATTAATATAAAATTATATTTTTAAGGGATTTGAAACCTTATACAATCAAGATTTGAATGGATTTGGAACGCACAACCAAAACATTGTCAAGATATAGGAAATTGAGATCACCAAACAACCATGGGAATAAAAGGTCCCCAATACCAAAGAGATGAGATTAACCAATAGGCTCCCATAGCCAAAAAAAAAGTTATAAGAAAACACCAACAAGAAGCCCAAGAACTAGAGAAAATACCCAAAAGAAATCTAGCCCAAGCACTCCCAACCTAGAACCATCAAGATTTACCTTTTAGACTACGTTTGTGGGATCAAAGAGTCATGTCAAAAAAGGGCTTAGACATCTTGACTTTCTTTCTCTTAACATTTCTTCATCCCTCCTGCACTTTTGTTGCCTCATCATTCCAAGCCAACAACTCAATTGTTGGACCACAATCATCTTAAGGGAGAATACTTGCAAATATAATATCCACCACCTTAGAGGCCTCACTAGATATCCTCCCTATAGGAAAAGCAATATCATATATGCCTCCATAAGTGGTAGCCATAATATTGTCACATGAAATAGTTTCATGAGGCACATTCCCTCTCACATTTGAGGAGTCAACATGAGGATCATGCCTTTGCACTATAGCCTTAGCAATCCCACCTCCTAAGAGGAAGCCGCTAGATACTAAGATTCCTTTGCAATCACCTTGGAAAAACTCATTTGATTTTTTAGATTTTTCTCAACGGTATAATTATATTCTGAAGCACCTTTCCACCATGATGTCATCATTTTCATTTTCTCTAATCCACATTGATTTGTTGCACAACCAGATTTAATCTACTACACTTGAGGGATTCCTTTCACAGTCCAATGTTTGAACCTAGCCACCCTTTGAAGATTTACTTAAGATCTCAACAAGCAACCGTTCCCTTAGAAACATCCATATCAACTAGAATAGGGGAGAAGATGGAATGAAGAACATCAAACAATTCGTCATCCACCATCATAAAATCCCCAAGTGCATGTCCCACTTCCTTTAACAAGAAAGGAAACTCAAAGATAAAGGGGAGATAAGGAAGTCAGACCCAAATCTAAATCTTATCAAATGTTTCAAAAGAAGGATTACTATTAGAGTGTCATGCTTTTATCATTAACAAAAGTATGTCCACCGGATTCCCTTAAGAGAAAGATTCACAACATGCATTCTGACATATCACAATTGGATAAACTAGTGGGAATATCTTATTATAGATACAGAGAATAAATATTTTGTTTCTAGGAATGGGAAAACCATATGACTGAGTCTTCGGTTTGAATTTGAACATCTTGGCCACAAACACTAGCGTGATATGTTGTAGTCTTGTACAAACCAAAACAGAAAGAACCTAGAATGAAAAAAAACCCAAGTTTGCCCTTTAAATAACCTGCAAAATGCAAAAGTTTGAAATGTGATAAAATATACATAATAATAGAGATGAAAGTAAATGAAATAGATGGAAATGAAATGGATGAGATTATGAAAATTCTTGTGTGGTTGAATATTTCCAATAAACCTGTATACACATGAAAGTGAGGAAAAATTGTTTGGGGTTGTTTGGAGACTTGCCTTAGTCAAGTCCAATTTTTGGTCTTTTTGCCTCTACAACATTCAGATAAATAAATAAATAAATTTAAAATACAACTAGATAAATGACAATGTATCAGAAACAAACCCCACTAGATGGAGGAGAACCCCTATTATATGATATATGGAAATAGAAACTACCTCCACTACCCCTATTACATGAAATATTAAAGTGATATTGATAGATACAGATGTGTGAATCCCAAGATGCTCAAAGGCACAAGATAAATGAAAAGATATTATTGAATGGTCTTGAGAAAGTTAAAAGAGATATGTAGATCAATATGAGATAAGATAATATTATTAATGTCCAACAAAAGACACAACAAGGGTCTATGGGATTGGAAGCTTACACCAAGAAAATAGCAAACAAATAGAGCACCGAACGGTGTCCACAAAAGAACAAGCACAATAAAAGAAGAAGAAAGTAGGAGACATCACATAAAAGATTAGGTATCCATCCTTGCAAGGAAAAATTCCAACAACAATTGATCAGTGCGACTACCAGAGGCCCTATGATGAAGCTGAGTGCTACAAGAGGAGTGTCACTACCAAAGAGGTCCCCTGTAGGGTCTCACAAATTTGGAATGGCCCATATTAGGGAAACTGTATGGATGCTTCACACCTTGAACCAGAGTAAGGGTGAGAAGAAGGTCGTAATAACCTGTGCTTGGGCTTGAATCCTAGGAAATGAAAGCTATAAAGTATGATCACGAAGCTGCAAGGACTCACAAAGATATAGAACAATGCAATGTTGATCGATGTACTTGAAAAAATCTGAGAGGGATCTGCAATCTCTAAACAGACAGTAAAATCTCCCTCTAATCTTGTAGTATATGGGGCATCTGAAAAGAAAATGAGTCTCAGATTCTGCTTTTGCTAAGGTACAAAGTGTGCACACTCGATCCTCTCTAACAATATGGTGATCCACCTGGATCTGGAGTCTATGTGAGCTCACCCTAAAGGAGCCAAGGGAGGTACGCAGGGTGTGTGTCCAGTATCTGTGTAAGTACTCAGGGCGAACAATAGTCCCATCCCAAATATCTAAGAAGTTCTCAGTGTAGAAAATATGAGATGTTGTAGAAAATGTGAGAGAGCAAGAGATATGTGAGAGACAAGACAATGCAAGAGAACAAAAGAGATTGCTTTGAATACGAGAGAAATAAAAATTTTAGAGAGAGAACTTGGAGAGGTTGAATGAAGTGAAATACCTCTATTTAAAGAGAGAATAGGACAAAAAGGAGGTTTTCAGATAGTTCTAGAAGATCCCCATATACAAAAGGAGGTGACAAGTGGAAAATATGCATGAGATAAATATTTGGATATCACTGGATGAATGCACAACACATAGGAGTCCATGTGGTGTGCTAGTGTCCAAGTGAATCACACTTAAAAATGATAGCCAACAAAGATGATACACAAATAATTTACAAAGTTGATTATGAAATATAGTTGTTGACAAGAACTTTGGAATCCTAAGAGGGAAAAGAATAATTTGGGGCTGAAATGGACCTACTAAAATTATAATGAAATGGACACTTATAAAGTGGTTACAAAAGTGTGGCCTAAATTGCATATGGGGGTGTATAGTTTTCGACTCTACATTTTGCCCCACTTTAGTAGGCTTATGAATGTAAATGAATATGCACACTAAAGGATGCACACTGAAAGAAAATAACATCATGATTCTAATGAAGAGTACTCCCCTTAATAATACAAACACATAATAGAAATAAAGAAACAACAATAATTTGCAAGAACTGAAAATTGGCTTCTTATTATCTCCAAAAGTATGGAATTACAAATTTTAGAAATAATACATGAAAAGTCACATGGAATTTTTTTTTACAATATTTTGTAAGCTAGAGCCACCACTACCATCCCAAAACTATCCTAGACAATCCTATAGGCCTTCTTTATATATGCAATTTTCACTGCTCAAGAAGGTTGTAGAAATTTAGCCCTAGACCTTGAGGAAAACTAACCCTAAATTTTTTTTATTAAAACTTTCGAAACTCAAGAAATTTAGCCCCATTAATTAATGAAACTCAAGAAATTAAAAAAGAATTTCATTTTCTTTGACTTTAGGTAGCACAATGTTTGGAGATCATAACTCATTAATTGTTGCTTCGATTGACTATTATTATCCCTTTTCAAAAATGAGACAACCTGATCTACAATACTTGACTTGCGCAAGCTCTTGTTAGTCAAGGTTTGACCCCTTTTTTAGAGCCTCTAAAGCCTTCAAAACTTAGTTCAAAGTTCTTATATCCCATTGCGAATACCAAAAATTCTCACTAACTCCACAAATACACTTGCTATTGCAATGAAACTTTGTTGGCAAGTTGATATATCTAAAATGAACCTCTGTGGATGAAATTAGAACATTTTGAGCTCGAGTGACTAACTTACTAAAATTAGTAAGCTTCTAGAAATAAAAACTCTACATTGAAATAACCCTTATTGGAAAGACAAAGCAACACTATTGTTGGGTGATGCAAGATTGCCCTTACAACCAAGTTGACCCTACATCAGACACCTGAGGTAATTTGAGAAGTGACCCTATCATGTCTCAGGTGTTCAGAGGAAAACCAAGATGGATAACCTCCTCCTTTATTATCCATGATGAATCTTCAACTGGTTATCCTTTTCATTTGACTATATATTCTTCATGTCTTGTTTGTTGTGCTTCTACCAACACAATCGTCCAATATATCTTCAGTCTCCTTTGTAGTTGAAGTAGTTGTTGGAATACTCAAGTGTGCTTCTATGACCTCATCTTCAACACCTCCTTTATGGTACTTTGTCAAATCTGAAATGTTAAATACTGGTGAAATATTCATTTTTAGTAGGAAACCATACTTCATATGAATTTCTTGAATCACGTTTTTTTAATACTCTGTATCATCCAAACTTATTCATGTTCAACTTATTATATCATCTTACTAGAAATCACTCCTTTCTCAAATTAACCCCATGATTTCATCCCCAACTTGAAATTCCTTATGCGTACTTTTCTCATCTTCCTGAGCCTAGTTCTATGGATTCATTTTATTAATGTGCTTCTTTACTTGGTCATGATTAGTATTCAAGTGCTCTACACAATTTTCATCTTCAACACTACTTGTCTCTCCTTTGTCCAACTTCCTTAAATCATAAGCATTTGTAGGACTTGTTAGATAATTGGGAGAGGGGGGAGAGGTAGTGAATTAGTTAACCTCAAGCCCTTTTAAACAATTCACTAACTTATTAAAACTTAAACTTATTAACAATTCCACATGACAAATGAAATAAAATTAATCAACCTTATGCCAAAAAATAGATTTGTAGTTCCTATAACGAGTATCATATTCATTAATTGAATTACAGTAGCAATGACAAATTTAAAATGTAAATATAAATAACATGTAATATGTTCATGCACGCATTGACACTAGTATTTTTAATGTAGAAACCTAGTTAGGGTAAAAACTACTTGGGAATTGTCTCCCAAAAATAATTCACTCTTCTGCAGTGAGCTCGGCTAAGAGTCAATTCTATCAAAAGTTACAAATAGACTTTCTAGGTGTGACCATGTTAGGGGATTTTGACCAAAGGTCATCTAGACCTTGTTACTTTTCAATGAGTGGCCTCTCTAAAGGATTTACACACATTCAATGGAATGTCACCTTACAAAAAGGATTTGCAAATAGAATTGTTAAGTCCACTTGGTTAAGATATTTTTTGCTACAATGGTTAGAGAGTAATAGTAAAATGATCAGATAAATATGCGACTCACTTTCCTTTTTAAAATCTCCATTTTTTCATATCTTTGCTCACTAACTGGGCATCACATCACCTATTCACTCCACTTAAACGCACACTTCAAATCTACTTGGTATGATCTCATTTATCAACTTTGCACCAACTTGACTAGAAAATAAACTAGTAATGTTTGCCTTCTTCTCTCTTCCTTATATAGACAAATTTGTGTCAATTCATCTTATTCCTTAGGGTTCCCATGAATTAATCTCATCCACATGATCATCAATCAACTTAGATACATGGAATCTAGCACTAGGTAAAACATTTTTTGAATCTTGCCAGTTGTATCTCTACCTGGGAACTTGAACTTTTCTTGGATCTCAAAACACATCTAAAATATTCACCATCAAACTTGCCTTATTTATTTCAGTCATTGGTCTTGCAAATTGACTTCTTCCTTATCTGAGAATCTTCTAGAATAGTCTAGATCTTCTCTTGATGTCATCCTTTACTCGATCTTTAACAAACTATTCTTCTTTACCAAACTATGTTGTTCCTTTGCCAAACACCTCCATTAGTTAGTTAATACTACGCTTGGTTAACAAGTTAAAGCTCACTCAGTTAATCATCCTTGCTCGATTATCTCTTCTTCTCAGCTAATATTGTTCTTACTTAACCTTCCTCTTTCTTTTTTATTTACTGACCATAATCTCTAGCTTGGAGTAACTCACTGATTCCTTATCATTTCCATGTGCAAACTTCTTTTCTTTCTTACATACCAAAATACCTTGCTTAAACATCATCTCCATACTTCATGAAATCATGTAAAATAATCAAGCCAACATTATTTGTCCCAATGCATCATTTTCCCATTTAGGTTTACATACTTAATATTACTTCTACATATCCCATGTTCTATCTTTTCCTTCCAATTCTTTATTCAATACCACAGCCTTCAGATGATTTGCAACTTACATGAATTAGTACTATCAATCAAATTGACATCAATGACAACATAAAAATTGATATAACTCTTTTATATACACTTTCTAGCTCGGTTTTGACCTTGTTCTTTATTAACATCACTTATATCCAGCAATCTCCCCTTTCTTTCATCAACATCATTTGTGTCCAACAATACTTCCATATACTATCTGGTATGGTGATTTACCAGTTCTCCTATTGATAAAATTATTGTATACAAATTTTGTCTATGGTAAAGTCAAATCCTATCCCTTTAGCTTATCTCCAACCAAACATCTTAGAAAATTTTCCAAACTCCTATTCACTACCTTCATTTGTCCATTAGTTTTTGGATGATGCAATGAATTGAACTTCAAATTTTTTTTTAACTTTTTCCATGATTTGCGCCAAAAGTACACTAAAAGATTGGTGTGTCAATGTGAAATTATGTTCTTTGGTAGACCATGTTGTCTCACCACTTCTCTAAAAAATAATTTTGTCACATGAATAACATCATTCACTTTCTTGTAGGGAATGAAATATGCCATCTTAAAAAATCTGTCAACTACCACAAAAATGGATTCATGTCCTCATTGAGTCCTTGGTAAACCATGAAAAAATTCCATACTAATATCCTCCCATGACTTCTCTAGTACATATAATGGCTAATAAAACCCTGTATTCTTATTTTCTCCTTTTTCCATCTAGTATACTCAATAACTCTATACAAATTTATTGGCATCTTGCTACAACTGTGGCTAGTAATAATTATGACTAACCAAAGAAATGATATTATCTTGACCAAAATATCTAGCCAACCCTCTTCTACGTTTCTCCTTGATGAGATTCTCCCTCATAGAACTCCTCAGAATGCACAATGATTTGCTCTAAATATCATACCAGCTTGGATGATGAAATCCAACCACCTAGTTTTGTCTAGAGTAATATTTTATATACAATGTTTCCATGCTTTACCAAAATCAAGACCCTCTAGATACAAACTCTTGAGTTCCTTCCCAACAACCTCAATATGTATCTTTGTCAACAAAATTTATCTCATGTTAAGAGCATCTGTGACCCTATTAGACTTCTTAGTCTTATGTTTCAAAATAAATGTGTAACTTTGCAAAAGCACAACCCATTTCAAATGGTATTGCTTTAATTTTCCTTGACTGCTCAAATATCATAAAGTTTGATGATCATTATATAAAACAATCTCCTTAGGAATAATATAATGTCCTCACTTCTTTAATGCATAAACTATAGAATAAAACTCCTGATCATAAACAAAATATTTTCATTTGGCATCATTTAGCTTCTCTCTAAAGTAAGAAACATGTATATCTTCTTGGCTGAAAAAAAAATCCAATTGCATTCTCACTAGCATCACAATCTACTTGAAACACCTTATTAAAATCTAGAAGTGCTAAAACAGGTTGTTTTATAACTTTCTATTTTAACATTTCAAAACTCTTATCTGCTCTTGTAGTCCTCTTAAACTCCTTCCTATCCCCTCTCATTGTTTCAACCAATGATCCACAAACACTATTAGAAATTCTAATAAAGATTCTATAAAAGTTAGCAAAACCATGAAAATATATTACCTTACTCACACTTCTTGGAGTAGGCCATTTGAGGATATACTTCACCTTCTCTGGGTCCATTTTATACCACCTATGAAAACTACAAATTTCAAGTATACTGACTCCTTCACAAAACTACACTTCTTCATATTAATTAGCAATTAGCCTCTTAAAGAACCTACAAGTATACATTAAATGTTCTTCCAATGTCTTAGTGAAGATATAAATATCATCTAGGTAAACAATGAGAAACTTTGCCATAAATTATTTTAGTACCTCATTAATGAGTTGCATGAATGTGCTTAGTGCACTGGTTAGCCCGAAAGACATGATCAAAAAATCATAGAACCCCTCCTTAAATTTGAAGACAATCTTCCATTCATCTCCTTCTTTGATTTGGATATGGTGATATTTACCTTTTAGACGTATCTTTATGAAATAGAATGACACACTCAAACAATCCATAATATCATCCATCCTTGGGAATGGAAATATATACATTACAACGATCTTGCTGATGGCTCAATAATCCATACACATCCTCCATTTTTCTTTGGTTCTAATACTACTAGTACAAAACATGGACTCAAACTCTCTTGAATCAACCCTTTTCTTTAACAACTCCTATATTTGTCTATTGAACTCTTCACTTTGTGTTGGTATCATTTTATGTGTTGCCTTATTTGGCAAACAAGCTCCTGGAATTAAGTCCATCTAATAGCTAATCTTTCTCACAAGTGGTCACCCATAATGCACATTATTAGATACAATATCTATAAAATCATCCAAAAAATCTACAAATTCTATAGGTACATCTTCGACTTCCTCTTTACCATATTTTTGAATTAAATATGAATAAGTATGCTAATTTCACATACCTTCTAGAAACTTTCTTGCATCAACTATACATATTCTGACATTTCTACATACCTTTTCTTTTATGTCCTTTAATTACTTTATCTTATGTCTCACTCCATCCTTTGTTAGGGAGTAGGTATTCCCATAACCATTATGTACAACATGCCTGCTAAAGTGCCATGACCTTTCCAACAATAGCTGACATGCATCCACATGCATGATTTCATATAGTACCTCATCTTTTTAGCTTCCAATCTTGAACTTTACAAGGGACTATTTATTAACCATGGCCTTATATTCATTTTGCATCTAGGAAATTTGATATGGACATAGGTGTAATGTCCCCATCTTTTAGCAACTAAGTGGAGTTCTTAGCCTTTACGTTCTCCAAAGGCTAAGTGGAGAAATAAGACATTGATTAAATTAATTTCTTATAAAGTCATTAAATAAATTAAAATTAAAAGGTGACTTTATATTTAATTAATTTAATTAATTATTATATTGTAAGGAGAAGCTTCTAGATAGTGCATTAATTATTGGAAGGGGGAGAGCCTCTAGTAATTTAATTTTCTAGAAGCACAATTAATTATTGTATTGCTAGGGAGGAGTTTCTAGAGAGTGCATTAATTATTGGAAGAGGGAAGCTTCTAGTTAAAAAAATTAATTAATATTTTATTTCCTTCTAGAAGTATGAAGGAAAAGCATAAATGGAGGTAGGAGATTCATTGTTTAGCATCGGATTATGGTGAATTACATTTGATAAAAGCTTGGAAGTGTGAGTTATAGATTTGTTCTTGGCATTATAGGACATCTATCCTCTCTTGTGACATTCTAGATGTCATTTCCTTAGGGTTTGGCCTTTGGAATTCCTTATGTGCTTGATTTTTTTAGTTTGATAACTAATATTATTTTAGCACTGGTTCAATCTTCAGTTTGCATAATTTCCTTGTTGTTCATCTTATGTGGTTTCAAATCTATGCAAAGACATTAAAATCTCTATCAAAAATTGGTTTAGTTCTTCGGCATTACTAGGGTGCCCATTATAGTGGTATCAAAGCTTTAAGTCCTGCCATCCTGTGGAGGTCTTATAGGGAATTTGGAATAGCCTGATAGAGGGAAAAGTGTTTGACAAAATGCTCATAAGGTTACTAGATACATTAGAGGTAGGGCAACGTTTGCAACAAGAGCAGAATAGGAAAATGGATATGATGTTACAACTTATGGCTGGACAGATGGGCATCAATATTGATGATTTGTATGTTGCTCCAGTGTAGGGAGCAGTTGCTTCCTCAAGTGAGATCAAGACACATATAGAGCTACCTACCTATGATGTTGGTGATGTGGGTGTTTCACTAGAATTAATGTGGGTTTATGTTCTACTATTATTGATTCACAATCTAGCATTGAGTCATGTGTGCAGAGTCAGGAGTCCACATATGAGGCTTTATCAGGGGATGTCAATGCAATAATAGTGAGATTAGGAGAATGCTAGGATACTATCATATCAAAAACCACTTCTATGTCAGTTGAACCATCCAATGAGGAGTTTAGTAGTATGCATGCAGTTGTTGATTTGTGTTCTAATGATAGTGCACATGTTGATGATTATGAGTTTTCATCAACTATAGATTTGGTTCAGTTTTTTTGTTGCGATAGTTAGTGTTGTTCCTATGTCCATATATTTTGATGCGGCTACACCTATTGTTGATACAATTAGCATGAGTGCATATGGTTCACTTGTAGCTACATATTTTTCAATACATGTTGGTGATGATCAGGATTCTAGTCCAATATATGTTATGTGGGTGGATACAGGGAAGAAGAGATTTCAAAGATCTTCTATGGAGTTACCTTCTGGTGACATTTTGACTTCTACATCATCAACACAACTTTTGGGTGCTAGGCTACAGGACAAGTGGTTGGTCTTGATGATGTTGGTTTATAGTTGGTTTAATGTCCACAAAGATGTCACATACTACTTCATTTGGGATCCAGGTGGAGGTTGGAGGTCATTGTGTTACTGAGATTGCTTGAGGACAAGCAATTTCAAGGAGGGAGGACTGTAATGTCTCCATCTTTTAGCAACTCAGTGGAGTTCTTAGCCTTTACATTCTCCAAAGGCTAAGTGGAGAAATAAGAAATTGATTAAATTAATTTCTTATAAAGTCATTAAATAAATTAAAATTAAAAGGTGACTTTATATTTAATTAATTAAATTAATTATTACATTGCAAGGAGAAGCTTTTAGATAGTGCATTAATTATTGAAAGGGGGAGAGCCTCTAGTAATTTAATTTTCTAGAAACACAATTAATTATTGTATTGCTAGGGAGGAGTTTCTAGAGAGTGCATTAATTATTGGAAGAGGGAAGCTTCTAGTAAAATCAATCAATTAATATTTTATTTCTTTCTAGAAGGGTGAAGGAAAAGTATAAATAGAGGTGGGAGCTCCATTGTTTAGCATTGAATTATGGTGAATTGCATTTGATAAGAGCTTGGAGGTATGAGTTATAGATTTGTTCTTGGCATTAGAGGACATCTATCCTCTCTTGTGACATTCTAGACATCACTCCCTTGGGGTTTGGCCTTTGGAATTCCTCATGTGCTTGATTTTATTAGTTTGAGAATTAATATTATTTCAGCATTGGTTTAATCTTTAGTTTGCATAAATTCCTTGTTCATGTTATGTGGTTTCAAATCTATGCAAAGACATTAAAATCTCTATCAACAATTGGTTTAGTTATTGGGCATTACTAGGGTGCTCATTATAGTGGTATTAGAGCTTTCAGTCCTGCCATCCTATGGAGGTCTTATAGGGAATTTGGGATAGTCAGATAGAGGGAAAAGTGTTTGACAAAATGTATATCGATCCAGATCAGGATGTAATGTTTAGATAGTTACTAGGTACATTAGAGGAGGGACAACATATGCAATAGGAGCAGAATAGGTGAATGGATATAATGTTGTAGCTTATGGCTAGACAGATGGGCATCATTATTGAAGATTTATATGTGAGATCTCAATATCATGGTGTTGCTCTAGTGCAGGAGGTAGTTGATTCCTGAAGTGGGATCGAGACACATATAGAGCCACCCAGCTATGATGTTGGTGTTGTGGGCATTTCAGTAGAGTCAGTAGATGTAGGTTTACGCTTTAGTATTATTGATGCACAATCTGGCATTAATTCATGTGTGTAGAGTCAGCAGTCCACATATGAGGCTTTGGTAGGGGATGGTGATGCAACAATAGTGGGATTAGGAGAATGCAAGGATACTACAATATCAACAACCACTTCTATGTCAGTTGTACCATCCAACGACAAGTTTAGCAGTATGCATGTAGTTATTAATGTGTGTTCTAATTATGGTGCACATGTTGATTATGAGTTTTCATCAACTGCAGATTCGGTTTAGTTTTCTGTTGCAACATTTAGTATTGTTCCTATGCCCATATATTTCAATGTGGCTACACCTATTGTTGATACAGTTAGGATGAGTGCATATGGTTTGCCTGTAGCTACATCTATTTCAATGCATGTTGGTGATGATCAAGATTCCAATCCAATATATATTATGTGGGTGGATACAGACAAGAAGAGATTTTAAAGATATTCTATGGAGTTTCCTTCTAGTGACATTCTAACTTTGGGTGCTAGGTTGGAGGACATGTGGTTGGTCCTAATGATGATGGTTTCTAGTTGGTTTAATGTTCATAGGGATGTCACATACTACTTTAGTTGGTATCCAGGTGGAGATTGGAGTTCATTGTGTTGCTAGATTGCTTGAGGACAAGCAATATCAAGGAAGGCGGACTGTAATGTCCCCATCTTTTTAGCACCTTAGCGGAGTTCTTAGCCTTTACGTTCTCCAACGGCTAAGTGGAGAAATAAGAAATTGATTAAATTAATTTCTTATAAAGTCATTAGTTAAATTAAAATTAAAGGTGACTTTATATTTAATTAATTTAATTAATTATTGTAGTGCAAGGAGAAGCTTCTAGATAGTGCATTAATTATTGGAAAGGGGGAAGCCTCTAGTAATTTAATTTTTTAGAAGCACAATTAATTATTGTATTGCTAGGGAGGAGTTTCTAGAGAGTGCATTAATTATTGGAAGGGGGAAGCTTCTAGTAAATGCAATTAATTAATATGTTATTTCCTTCTAGAAGGGTGAAGGAAAAGTATAAATAGAGGTGGGAGCTTCATTGTTTATATGAGATTATTGTGAATTGTATTTGATAAGAACTTGGAGGTGTGAGTTATAGATTTGTTCTTTGCATTAGAGGATGTCTATCCTCTCTTCTAACATTCTAGACGTCATTCCCTTGGGGTTTGACCTTTGGAATTCATTGCTATGTATTTGATTTTATTAGTTTGAGAACTAATATTATTTCAGTAGTGGTTCAATCTTTGGTTTGCATAAATTTTGTCTTGTTCATGTTATTATTATGTGGTTTCAAAATCTATCAAAAGAATTAGTCTTTATCAACAATTGGTTTAGTTCTTGGGCATTCCTAGGGTGCCTATTACAGGAGTATCAAAGCTTGCTTGCAAAGTGTTTGACGAAATGTCAAACAACTGAAGTATAAAAGATTTTGGTGTTTGAAGAAGCTATAACCTATTGGGGTTATTATAGTTTGTAATGGGCACCCTCTCACATGCTCAAACATTAATACTATTTCAAATTCCCTAGAAGACCTCCATAGGATGGAGGGACTTATAGCTTTGATACCACTGTAATAACCCCGAATAGTTATAACTTCTTGTCAAATGCTTTGCAAGCAAGTTTTGATACCACTGTAATGCAATGGGCTCTGATACCACTGTAATGGGTGCACTGATACCACTGTAATGGGCTCTGATACCATTGTAATGGGCACCCTGTTGCATGCTCCAATATAAATGTTGTTTCAAATATCCTATAAGACCTCCATAGGATGGTGGGACTTATAGCTTTGATACCACTATAATAACCCCAATAGGTTATAACTTCTTCAAACATCAAAATATTTCATACTTTAGTTGTTTGACATTTTGTCAAACACTTTGCAAGCAAGCTCTGATACCACTGTAATAGGCACCCTAAAAATGCCCAAGAGCTAAAAAAACTGCTGATAAAGACTCTAATGCTTTTGCATAGATTTTGAAACCACATAACAATAACTTGAACAAGACAGAATTTATACAAACTGAAGATTGAACCACTACTGAAATAATATTAGTTCTCAAACAAACAACATCAAATACATAGCAATGAATTCCAAAGGCCAAACCCCAAGGGAATGACGCCTAGAATGTCACAAGAGAGGATAGATGTCTTCCAATGCTAAGAACAAATTATAACTCACACCTACAAGCTCTTATCAAATGCAATTCACAATAATTTGATATAAACAATGAAGCTTCTACCTCTATTTATACTTTTCCTTCACCCTTCTAGAAGGAAATAAAATATTAATTAATTGCAATAATTAATGCACTATCTAGAAGCTTCTCCTTCCAGTAATTAACACACTCTCTAGAAACTCTTCCCTTGCAATACAATAATTAATTGTGCTTCTAGAAAATTAAATTACTAGAGGCTTCCCCCTTTCTAATAATAAATGCACTATCTAGAAGCTTCTCCTTGCACTACAATAATTAATTAAATTAATTAAATATAAAGTCACCTTTTAATTTTAATTTATTTAATGACTTTTTAAGAAATTAATTTAATCAATTTCTTATTTCTCCACTTATCCTTTAGAGAACGTAAAGGCTAAGAACTCCACTAAGTTGCTAAAATATGGGGACATTACAATTTTTCCTCCTTGAAATTGCTTGTCCTCAAGCAATCTCAGTAACACAATGAACTCCAACCTCCACTTAGATCTCAAATGAAGTAGTATATCACATCCTTGTGGACATTAAACCAACTATAGACCAACATCATCAAGACCAACAACGTGTCTTGTAGCTCAGCACCCAAAACTTGTGTTGATGGTGTAGAGGTTAGAATGTCACCAGAAGGTAACTCTATAAAAGTTCTTTGAAACCTCTTCTTCCTTATATCCACCCACATAATATATATTGGACTAGAATGTTGATCATCACAAACATGCATTGAAAAAGATGTAGCTACAGGAAAACCATATGCACTCATGCTAACTATATCAATAATAGGTGTAGCCACATCGAAATATATGGACATAAGAACAACACTAATTGCTGCAACAAAAAATTGAACTTAATTTGTAGTTAATGAAAAATCATAATCAACATGTTTACCATCATTAGAACACACATAAACAACTACATGCATACTGCTAAACTTCTCATTAGATGGTACAACTAACATAGAAGTGGCTACTAATATGACAATATTCTCTCGTTCTCCTTATCCCACTATTGTTGCATCCCCATCCCCTAACAAAGCCTCATATGTGGACTCCTGACTCTACACACATCTACTGACTCCACTGAAATGACCACATCACCAACATCATAGCTAGGTGGCTCTATACATGTCTTGATCCCACTTGAGGAATCAACTACCTCCTACATTGGAGCAACACCATGAGATTGAGATCTCACATACAAATCTTTAATATTGATGCCCATCTATCTAGCCATAAGCTGCAACATTATATCCATTCACCTATTTTTCTCCTATTGTATACATTGTCCCTCCTCTAATGTACCCAATAATTGTTTGAACATTACATCCTAATTTGGACTGCGGACTTAAAGCTCTGATACCACTGTAATGGGCACTCTATTTATGCCCAAGAATTAAACCAATTGTTGATAGAGATTTTAATGTCTTTTCATAGATTTGAAACCACATAACATAAACAAGAAATAATTTATGCAAATTGAAGATTGAACCAATGTTGAAATAATATTAATTCTCAAACTAATAAAATCAAGCATATAAGGAATTCCAAAGGCCAAACCCCAAGGGAATGATGTCTAGAATGTAACAAGAGAGGATAGACATCCTCTAATGCCAAGAGAAAATCTATAACTCACACCTCCAACTCTTATCAAATGCAATTCACCATAATCCGATGCTAAACAATGAAGCTCCCACCTCTATTTATACTTTTTCTTCACCCTTCCAGAAAGAAATAAAATATTAATTAATTACTTTTACTAGATGCTTCCCTCTTCCAATAATTAATGCACTCTCTAGAAACTCCTCCCTAGCAATGCAATAATTAATTGTGCTTCTAGAAAATTAAATTACTAGAGGCTCTTCCCCCCTTCCAATAATTAATGCACTATCTAGAAGCTTCTCCTTGCAATAGAATAATTAATTAAATAAAATTAAATATAAAGTCACCTTTTAATTTTAATTTATTTAATGATTTTATATAGTGCCTCTCATGTTTGCAGTCTGTACCTTATCTATTTTTGATTCAAGAGACACTTGATACTCTTATTGTTATTTGTATTTTGAGATGATATTTGGGTCGGATGTTATACTTTGATTCAATACCATAGATGCTTTACTGCCATGCTGTTTAGTTTATCATATTTGCATGTTGGTGCTATTTTGAGATGATAGTAGATCTATGATGATATCTGATTATAAGGTTTATTGGACATATTTGTTGATTATGTTATGAGATGAATTTTATGTTATGGTTATTTACTTCATTCATGTATTTTTACGCTTTCTATGAATGTGAGTGGTGTAAATGGATTAATTAGTTATTTAATGCATTAATTGCTTTGGCTATTATATTATATGCAATTGCACTTGATTGTATGTTTTAGTCCTTGGCAGTTGCACATGGAGTTAGTGATTCAACTATTCATATTTTACCAATGTCATCCCTGCATGGTCTATGTATCCTTATTTAATTGTTTTAAATTTAAACCATTTGGTGATTAGTAAATCTGAACTCATCTGCATTATGTGATTAGATTAGCGAGTGTGTCTATGCATTTAGAGGTTCATGCTGTTGTGGAAGTGTTAAGTGATTTTTTGTGATTTTTGGGTTTTCAAGTTTAAATCTTGTTGAATTTAGTTTCTGGAAGCTTTGCCTTAGGTGAATCCCCATTACAGAGAATAACCTATTTTCGTTTGGGTCAATTTTGAGTCTAGCTACTCTAGTTGTTAAGTGATTTTCTATGATTTTTGGGTTTTTGGGTTTAAATCTTGTCAAATTTAATTTCTAGCAGCTTTGACTTAGGCGAATCCCCATTACAAAGAATAACCTATTTTTGTTTGGGTCAATTTAGAGTCTAGCTACTCTAGTTGGCTATTTTCCCTAGTTGGCTATTCACACAAAAAATGAATAAGTATTGAAAAAGTGATTTGATTCTTCACTTCTCACTTCTTGAAATAGAAAATTTGAGAGCTTTTTGAGAATTCTCTTCTAAGGGATTCGATTTTTGTTCATTCTGGAACCTGTGAGCATGGGTTTTTCACGAGGTCAGTCTTGTTGGATTTGGCTTAGGGAGTTCTTGCTTTGATGCCAATTTTAACAGTTTCAGTGGGATATTTATTTTATTCTGTGGGTTTTAGCTTTTGCCCCTTTTGCTATCAGGTAGAGCCTTCCTATTTTGTTGTTATTGCTTCACTTTAGCTTTCATTTCTTGTAGTAGTATGTTAGGAGGTTGAGAATTAGTGTTCTCTTCCATTTCAGTTTGTTGATTCTGCCCAATTTGTCAGGTAGAAATGTTTTCCCTATTTTTGGGATGGGGGTTTGGAGTTTTGAGCTGTTATGCTGGCCATTTTTGCATACAGTGTCCGAATTCATTTTTTTTTGGATTTTTGAGGTTTTTACACCCAAAGGTCAAATGGGTTTTAATTTCAAAGTTTTTTCAAATTTTGGGGTTTTTACCTCATTTTGTGTGCTGCCCTATTTTCTCAAGTTTTCTTGACATAATATGGATTGTGGACCTGGATTATCCATTTGGATATCAATCAGACCACTATTGCGCCTTTATGTTGCATTGGAATACATGTTGCATTTGTCCTCTTAATTCTATTATTGGTTGAGGGACTTTGTTCTTTGTGTTCTCATCCAGTCCTTGTGTTATGATCTTCGTGATGGTGGTGCACCACACATGAGTACATGCACATATGAATGTTTGAGGACTTACGGGTCTCAACCTTTCATGGTACTTCTAGAAGTTATGATCATTGGGATTGGGTTGGGGATTTGCATACCTACAGGTACTCATCATTGGATGAGCATGGGTAGGGTAGGGTAGCATATGGAGGGGGCTTCTATCTCACAACTCAACGATCATGACACCATAGCTTGGTAGAGGGAGCTTTATATAAGTGATAATTAAATAAAACATTGGGTGGTAATAAAATTTAAGACAATGAAAAGTTCTACATTTGTGTGATGGTTCCAAGGGAGCCCCGTGAGAGTGTTACCACATGTGATCCAAGCTTGGGCTTTTGGATGCCAAGTGACTCTCCATGATGTCAACCCATACTTAGTAGCCCTTTGAGTGTCTAACTAGGACCTATAGTTTATGCATTTTCTTTGTCTTAGTTTCAATCATCATATTGCCTGGCATGTGTTAGCTATGGATGTTTACTTTACATGTGTTTTTGGTTGGATCATTATCTCCATGAGCATGGTGGGTGTGGACCTATGGGTACCATGTGGTTGGGAGGTGTAGCTACCTATACCACTACTAGGGACCGGTGTATAGAGATGGTCTATTGTTCTAGTGCGATCGTTGTTGGATGTTTTCACTTGGTAATTTGAGTTTTGGAGTATTCCTTCTTATGATTTATGCTTTCATTAGAATGCTTGCATATCATGTTTAGATGATGTTAGATTTGACACATTTCCTTATTATGATGATTGGCATGTGATAGGTGATGTTATCTACTTGTAGGATTATCTTATGCTTTACTTCTAGCATGTTAGATTTCCTTATGCTTATGTTGTAGCATGTTTAATAGTGACGTCCCTATTATGATAGTACCAATGACCTGATCAGTGGCTTGGGATGTTAGGCATAGGGGATGGCTAGGGCCTACAATGGTCTTATGATGCTATTGACAGTTAGGAGGAACTGAGTACATAGCTTGTTTGTACTTCTCATTGCAATATTATTTTCATTTACTCTGATGTTTCTTTCAGTACTCTATGATGTTTCCCTTTTGTTCTTTTACTTCAATGTATGATTAGATGGTTAGATGTTATTTCTAACTTTCCATCTTTCAGTTATCTTTCGAGTGTTCTTGCCTCAAAATGTAGATCCGGTACTCCTTGATGTGGAGGAACTTCATTCTTAGATTTCTTAGCTTTTTATTGTTTTTTTTCCTTGCGTGTTGATTTGGGATCTTGTGTGAGATTGAACTTTCTTGCACAAGGATGCAAGTCTTTGTGCAACATGTTGGGTTTCTTCACATGGCTTGACACTTTCTCGCGTGAAAACCTACACCAGTTATGGGGTTTCTTGGTTTTATGGCCAAACATTTGCACATTTAAGCACTTCTTCATGTGAAAAGGAACTTCTTCGCATGGCATGATGAACTTGTTCGCATGAAATTTTGGCAAAAAATGTTCTCATGTGAAAAGTAGGGGCTATCTAGGCTTGTCAAAGAAAAGTTTTAAAGTTGGTTTTGGATACCCTTTTTGGTTTTACACCTTCCTAGTTCAAAACAAATTTCCTAAGGGGTTTAAAATATATCAATTAAGTATAAGTTGACGTATACCTACATCAACTTATACTTAAGATACATTTTAATACATGTGACAAATCTTTTGAGATAGGTTCTAGACCTCTATGAGCTAAGATGAAGATTCTAGAAAATTTCAGGGCTTTAACATTTTAGACTTAGCCAATTTTCAGGAGTCAACTTTTGTCTTTCAACTTGGTTGATCTCTTATGTTTTCTTGTTTTCTTGTTTTTGGTCAGTGGTGACACTTGGAGATCTTTGGTGGTTGGTTGTTGGTTAGTCTTCTATTGTGATCTTTATGATCCATGTATGATGGTTGTCTTGTGCTTTCATAATTGTTTAAAAAATAATTATCTTTCTTATATTTCATCCTTGTTCTAAGGATCTTTGGGCAGAGCATTACACTTTATAAGAAATTAATTTAATCAATTTCTTATTTCTCCACTTAGCCTTTGGAAAACATAAAGGATAAGAACTCCACTGAGTTTCTAAAAGATGGGGACATTACACCTATTAACTCATTAACAGAAAGCTTGGATGCATTTCTAGCTACAGATAGAGTGGATGTAATTAGGTGCCCATTATAGTGGTATCAGAGCTATAAGTCCTGCCATCCCATGGAGGTCTTATAGGGAATTTGAAATGACATTTATGTTTGAGCATGCGACAGGGGCTTTATAATTTTTGCAATACTAGAGCAAGACAAAGTAGGAGTTTAGACTTGTAGAGAAAATAGTCTAGTTCATCCATGCAAAGGGACATACAATCTAACCATATAGACATAGAGGAGATATTCTTTGAACAAGACAATAGTATGGGTGACTAAGATGATAGGAATATAGAGGAGGCAGGAATATTAGTTCAAATTAGGATGTCATGTTTAGATGGTTACTGGGTACATTAGAGGAGGGGCAACGTATGCACGTATGCAACAAGAGAAAACTAGGTGAATGGATATGATGTTGTAGCTTATGGCTAGACAATTGGGCATCAATATTGAATGATTTGTATGTTGCTCCAATACAGGAGGTACTTGATTCCTCAGGTGGGATTGAGACATGTATAGAGCCACCCATTTATGATGTTGGTGATGTGGGTGTTTCAACAGAGTCCATAGATGTGGGTTTACACTCTAGTGTTATTGATTCACAATCTAGCGTCAAGTCATATGTGCGGAGTCTAGAGTCCACATATGAGGCTTTGTCATTGGATGGCACCACAAAAATAGTGGGATTAGGAGAATGCAAAGATATTGTCATATCAACAGCCACTTCTGTGTCAGTTGAACCATCCAACGAGGAGTTTAGTAGTATGCATGCAGTGGTTGATGTGTGTTCTTATGATGGCACACATGTTGATGATTATGAGTTTTCATCAACTATAGATCTAGTTTAGTTTTCTATCATGACAATTAGTGTTGATCCTATGTCCATATATTTCAATGTAGCTACACCTATTGTTGATATAGTTAGCATGAGTGCGTATGGTTCGCTTGTAGCTACATATTTTTCAATGCATGTTGGTGATGATTATGATTCCAGTCCAATATATATTATGTGGGTGGATATAGGGAAGAAGAGATTTCATAGATCTTTTACATAGTTGCCTTCTGGTGACATTTTGACTTCTACATCATCAACACAAGTTTTGGGTGCTAGGCTATAGGACAAGTGGTTGGTCCTGATGATGTTGGTTAGCAGTTGGTTTAATGTCCATAGGGATATCACAAACTCCTTCATTTAATATCTAGGTGAAGATTGGAGTTCATTGTGTTGTTGGATTGCTTGAGGACAAGCAATTTCAAGGAGGGCAAATTGTAATGTCCCCACCTTTTTAGCAACTCAGTGGAGTTCTTAGCCTTTATGTTCTCCAAAGGCTAAGTGGAGAAATAAGAAATTGATTAAAGTAATTTCTTATAAAGTGATTAAATAAATTAAAATTAAAAGGTGACTTTATATTTAATTAATTAAATTAATTATTGTATTGCAAGGAGAAGCTTCTAGATAGTGCATTAATTATTGGAAGTGGGGGGCCTTTTCTAGAAGCACAATTCATTATTTTTTTGCTAGGGAGGAGTTTCTAGAGAGTGTATTAATTATTGGAAGAGGGAAGCTTCTAGTAAATGCAATTAATTATCATTTTTATTTCATTCTAGAAGGGTGAAGGAAAAGTATAAATAGAGGTGGGAGCATCATTGTTTGACATTCAGTTATTGTGAATTGCATTTGATAAGAACTTTGATGTGTGAGCTACAGATCTGTTCTTGGTATTAAAGGATGTCTATGTGCTTGATGTTATTAGTTTGAGAACTAATATTATTTCAACAGTGGTTCAATCTTCAGTTTGCATAAATTCCATCTTGTTCATGTTATTGTTATGTGGTTTCAAAATCTATGCAAAAGCATTAGGGTCTTTATCAGTAGTTGGTTTAGTTGTTGGTCATTTCCAAGATGCCCATTATAGTGGTATCAAAGCTTTGATACCACTATAGTGGGCACCATGTCACATGCTCAAACATAAATACTATTTCAAATTCCCTATAATACCTCCACAAGATGGAAGGACTTATAGCTTTGATAGCACTATAATTACCCCAACTAGTTATAACTTCTTGTCAAACACTTTGCAAGCAAGCTCTAATACCACTCTAATGTAATGGGCTTTGATACCACTATAATGGGTGCTTTGATACCACTGTAATGGGCTTTGGTACCATTGTAATGAGCACCCTATCACATGCTCAAACATAAATACTATTTCAAATTCCCTATAAGACCTCTACAAGATGAAAGGACTTATATCTCTGATACTGCTGTAATAACCCAACAGGTTATAACTTCTTCAAACACCAAAATATTTTATACTTTAGTTGTTTGACATTTCATCAAGCACTTTGCAAGAAAGCTTTAATACCATTGTAATGGGCTCTGATACCATTGTAATGGGCTCTGATACCATTTTAATAGGCACCTTGAAAATGCCCAAGAACTAAACCAACTACTGATAAAGACTCTAATACTTTTGTATAGATTTTGAAACCGCATAACAATAACATGAACAAGACAAAATTTATGCAAACTAAAGATTGAACCACTACTGAAATAATATTAGTTCTCAAACTAATAAAATCAAATACATAGGAATGAATTCCAAAGGCCAAACCCCAAGTGAATGACATCTACAATGTCACAAGAGAGGATATACATCCTCTAATGCTAAGAAAAAAACTATAACTCATACCTCCAAGCTCTTATCAAATGCAATTCACAATAATCCCATCTAAATAATGAGGCTCCCACCTCTATTTATACTTTTCCTTCACCCTTCTAGAAGAAAATAAAATATTAATTAATTTTATTTACTAGAAGCTTCCCCCTTCCAATAATTAATGCACTCTCTAGAAACTCCTCCCTTGCAATACAATAATTAATTGTGCTTCTAGAAAATTAAATTACTAGAGGCTTCCCCCTTTCCAATAATTAATGCATTGTCTAGAAGCTTCTCCTTGCACTACACTAATTAATTAAATTAATTAAATATAAAGTCTCCTTTTATTTTTAATTTATTTAATGATTTTATAAGAAATTAATTTAATCAATTTCTTATTTCTCCACTTAGCCTTTGGAGAACGCAAAGGCTAAGAACTCCACTAAGTTGCTAAAAAGATGGGGACATTACAATAGGTTTCTCTCTCTTGATGTTTAACTTTTTTGACCATCTTTAACAAAAAATTCTTAGTTCTCCCATTGTTCATAATCACATCACACCACTTATCCTCACACTTGTACCCAATATGAAACAAATTCCTTTTTTGTTTAGATTCATTCTCATCACTTAGCAAGACTCTTATGTTAATTAAGATTTCTCCTTCTTCAAAATCTTCACAATGTGATGACTAGACATCTTCATCCACACGTGCAACTCATTCATTTCCTTGGGGTCTTCTATCTTTCCTTCCTTAGTGTTAAGGATATTCATATTTTCTATGACTTTCTTCACCAAAATGGAAACAAGTTCCATAAAAATTTCCTCTCCCAAGTCCTTTTCTCTTCCTCTTTGATTCCTCTTATTTTGGTCATAGAAACAATTAATATTTTTCCCCCTTATCTTGACTACTTCTTGCCTCATTTTTTTTGTGATCTTCATTTTGGCCTCCACAAGACCATCCACTAGATCTTCCTCCGCAACCTCTTCCACTTTGCCTATGTTCAAATTTCTTGCTCAATTTGTCTTCTACCCTTAAGGAAAATCAGTAATCCTCTTCAATATTGGTCATTCTAACTAGACTCAAATCCTCTTGAATACTTGGCCTCAACCTATTAGGTAACATAAAAATTTATCCTTGTCAACTTTTACATAGCCTATTCTGATGAGGACTCCATAGAACTCTTTTGTATACTATTGAATATATCGTCTTGCCTTCTTCAACCCCTGCATTTTCTTTAGCAAGTCAAGCTCATAATTATCAAGAATGGATTCTCTCCTCACTGATTCGCTCCAACTAAATCTTTTCAGTCCAAAATTTCACATGCCCTTTCAATTTTTCTTTCATAAAATTGATCATCTCAAGATCTTCAATTTATTCATACACAAAATAATCTTCTAGATCATTGATTCAGTTGATCATCTCCTATATGATAAGATTTACCAAAAATATGGGAACTTTAATATTAAGTCATGTTTCCAATCCTAAAGATGGCTCTCATATACCTATCCTCCTTAGGATCCCTAGTTGCTTCTAGTCCTTCCTGTTCAATATGTCTTTCTTCTTTGAATTCATCTATCCTTTCATCTCTTACCACATTATACATTCCTCTACAAATATCCTCTTGCAATGGTTGCACTTTTATTTAGAGGGGTCTAAAACTCCTAGTTGTTAGTACACCTCCAACTCTTCTACCATAGTCCCTTTTTGGAGAGATTTTTTCACTTATTTCTCAAATCCACAACCATGATCTAGGTGAAAATTTCCTCATAGTTAGTGATATTTTGACACACTCATGAACTCCCATTCTGATATCACTTGATGAAGGGTGCTCCCCTTAATAGCACAAACACATAACAAAAATAAATAAATAATAATAATTTGTAAGAATAAAAAATTGGCTTCTTATTATATCCAAAAGAATTGAAATAATACATGCAAAGTCACATGGGAAATTTCCTTATAATATTATGTAAGTTAGAACCACTACTAATATATGAGATCTATCCTAGACAATCCTATGGGCCTTCTTTATACATGCAATTTTCCACCACCATAGAAGGTTCTAGAAACTTCGCTCTAGACCTTGAGGCCGACCAACCCTAAATTATTATTATTTTTCATATTTTCTTACATTAGAGTAGCTGCCAATAACTTTCAAAACTCAAAATAAATTTTGAAGGAATTTCATTTTCTTTGACTTAAGGTAGCACAACTTTCAGAGACCACAACTCATCAATTATTTCTCTGATTGATTATTATTACCCCTTTTAGGAAATGAAACAACCTTATTTACAATGGTTAATTTCACAAAAACTCTATTTGGTTGAGGCTTTACCCCTTTTTTAAGCCTCTAAATCCTTCAAAGTTGAGTTCAAAGTTTTTATACCAAATCACCAGCAACAATTTTTTTCAAAACTCCTCAAATACACTATGTATTGCAATGAAACTTTATCAAAAGACTGATATATCTAAAATGAACCTCCATGAATGAAATTAGAATATCGTGAGCTTGAATGAAAAATGTACTAGAAATAGTAAGCTTCCAAAAATAACAACTCTGCATTGAAATAACCCTTATTTAAAAGTCAAAACAAAAATATTTTTGGGTGATGCAAGGTTTTATTAATAGCCAAGATGTTCCTACACAAGATACCAAAAAAATAATATATAGGAAGCATACAACTCTTTGAACCACCATAGAATGCCCCTAGGGTGAATACTATAAGACAAATATATTAGAAAGAAAAAGTTCCACAAGGAAACAAGGTTACAACATGAAAACCACAAAGCCATGAGGTTAGAGAAAATAACACACAAACCAAAGGCTTTGGGTTAAAAATGTTAAAGATACCTTGACGTAAAAGGTTCCTCAAATCAATGCATTTTCGCAAAAATACAAATAACAAAAAATTGAGGAACCTAAACAAGGAGAGAAGAAATAGGATTGATTGCTTCTTCAAGGATGAGTAGAGCCAATAGATAGAGAGAAAATCAATATTGAAGATACAACATATGACTAAGAAAATAGATTTCTTTGTTGCTAGAGGTCATGCAAATGACCATTATTAGTAAAACAAACCTTTCTATAGAAGAAATCAACCATAGAGAAAGATATTCAATGTAGCCAACTTTGTTAGGGAAGAGAGCCACCATTGAAGAAATTATGTAGTATGGGTAGAAAATTTTGTTATGCTAGGTAGCCATATGATAGGGAAATTTTTGATTAAGATTAAATGTGAACAAAAAATTCTAGATAGGCATGTGATAGGGAGACATTAATGTTGCACTGATATGCATAATGTTGAAATGGAGAGGCATGTGATAAGGCACCTTAGACATATTGCATTGAAACACATAGCATTGTGCTGGATAGGCATGTGATAGGGAGTCTTAAGAGCATGATAGTACACAAATAATTAAGTGATAGGGAAGTATTGAGATACAATGATTGTGGTTTGGCCTCCATAGAGGAAGACAAATATAAAATGGATTGGCTCCCAAAAAGGATGATAATATAAGATGAGGAAGTGGATTGACCCCCACCAAGGAAATTGAGATAATATAGTGGATTGACCCCCACAAAGGAAGATAAGGAGAGATAGAAGGTGGATTGGCCCCATGAAGGTGAATAAGAAAAGATAGGAAAATGGATTTCCTCTCACAAAGGAAGATAAAAAAAGAGAGTGGATTGACCCCCACAAAGGAAAATGAGATAAGAAAGTGGATTGGCCCCCACAAAGGATGATAATACAAGAGTGTTGATTGACCCCTACAATGAGAAATGAGATAAGATAATAAAGTGGATTAATTCTCATATATAGGGATAATATAAGACAATAAAATGTATTGGTCTCCACAAAGGAAAATAAGACAAGATAATATAGTGGATCATCCCCCACAAAGGCATATAAGATAAGATTTCAAGATATACATGTGGAAAATGTAGGATAGAGGTAAAGCTCAATATCACTTATCATACATAGAAGAAGTATTAGACGCATCAATAGAAAAATGATCAATGACATCTAATTGAAAAAGTGATTTTGTTTTATCTTTTAATGCCTTACATGCATTAGTGGAATGGCCAAGCACTTGATGATATGCATAAAAAGAGTGTCTTTCTTCATCTTTCATATCATGAAGGCTCTTACATGTATGAGGAGGAAGAGTAACCAAGTGAGCTTCAAGAAGCCGCAATAAGATGTGTTCTTGTTTAGGTAAAGAATGAGAAGGAAACAACCCTTTCTCATGAGAAGGAAGGTTTGACTTCTCATAAGAAGAAGGCATAGAGACATCAAGCAATAAAATAATGGATGAAGACAAAGGAGAATATTTGTAACCTAAGCCCATTGTAGAAGAGTGAGCCTTTGGTTCTAAATGAACCTTGACTCCTTGTTCTAGGCATCCAAGACTTTTACTTTATCAAAATGCCTATAAATAATATTGAATCCTAAACCATAGCATAATTGAAACTTCTCAAGAGGGGGAGCATTAATTTTATTGACATAGTTAATGATATGCATACCATCCCATAATATAGAAGAATTGTCATTCTCAATAGAAGGTGTGAATGGAACCTTTGGAATGTTAGGGAAGATAGGGTTGGTTTCATCCAAAGGACCTCAATAATCATTGACACATGATTTCAATCAAGGAGAAAGCAAGTTGACACCACCACCAAGATTAGATTCTTGTGGTGGTGTAACAATACTTGATAATGATGGAGTTAAATTTTAAAAAAGTAGTACAACTTGAAGATTGATTATCCTTCGCCTCATAATGATAATAGAGGGATGCATACTAAGTATTTATTGCAATTGCTTAGTTATTATGATTTTTTTTTAATAGATTTATGCAAGGTAGATGAGATTGCACCCATGACATGAATCCGTGTTCTATTAGAAGCATATTATTGACCCAAAAATGGCTATTGAAAGAGAACTTGGATCCATTTTTATTTGAGGTAAAAGATCAATAATACAAACATTGATTTATGAACCAAAATCAATGAGAGTGTGTCTTATACCGATTCCATTTACAAAAAAAACTATTGTTAATGGACCATCTTGATCTTGTATTTCAGTGATTGGAATTTCATGTTGATGGAATGTAACCTCTAAAAGACTAGAGTATATATACAATCCAATAGAGAAATTTTATTGCCGAGTCTAGTTGCATATGGAACAAGGATCTTTTGTAGAACCTTTTGAATCATTCCTAGGTATGGAGGAGAATTTCTGAGAATATCCTAGAGAGATATCTTAGTGGAAGCAACATGAAGTTGCTCCATAAGATCAACCTCTACTGGGGATTGTGTGGGTGTTTTAGAATCAAATGATATAATATATTGAGGAGATGGAAGAGATATATAAATATTAATTTCTTTCCTAACTCCAATGGTATGATAAGTATGACCTACTTTTTGATAATTAGTAGCCACACACTTTTCAAGATTTAGAGATAGACAAGGATTGATAAAAGAAGGCATAGGGTGACGCTTAGAAGGATTACCCCTAGTAGTCATAAATTTGTTTGAATTTGGTGATGGATATGCTCCATTAACATATATTATTGCTCTCTTAGGCTTTTTAGGGGCAACAAAGACAACAATTATATTAATAGATTTATGCTTAATATTAACTTATGGGAGTCTGTCTATAATATGAAATTATTCATTTACTAATACATATTCTCTAGAAGAGAGAGCATTTAAATGAAGAGATGGTAGAGTAAGATTAATAAATGGGTTGATTATCTCATTCTCTTGCATTAAAATTTCCTTACAAGTAGGAGGGACCTCAACAAAGGAGTCAACAAAGAATAATAAGAAAGGAGAAAGGAACTCACTTTCATAAACTCAAATGAGGACCTTTTGAAGTTCCTTAGAAAATTTAGAAATATATAGAAATAAACTAAGTAGAGAGTTCATCTTGAAATAAAGATATAGACATGTTGGCCAAAGGCCACTGTATATCAAAGAAGTGACAACACATAATGGGGTTCTAGACAAAGCCCCAATCTTTTTTTTTTAAGAAGGTGAAACCTTTGAATTTTCCTTCTTTAAGGGGGTTAAATATTTCCCAAGGGAATGATAAAGACCATTTTGAAAATGAAAAATAAGGAGTGTTCACCAAAATGTAATGGTGTAAATTCTACCTTCACTAAAGGGCGACTAGATTCATTCACAAGAAAAATCTGCAACATGCATTCAAATATTTCAAATTGGATAAACAAGTGGACATCTTATTATAGATATGGTGAATTTTTTTTTTTTTCCATAAATGGGAAAACCATATGAAAATTTATTTTTTCTAAATCCAAGCATCTTGGCCACAAGACGAGAGCGACACACATACATCTGCACAATGAACTGTAGTCCTATATGGAGCAAAATAGAAAGCACCGAGAATGATGAGAGCCCAAATTTATTCTTCAAATAATTTTCAAAATGTGAAAGTTAGAAACATGATGAAATATAAATACTATAATAGAGATAAAAGTAAATAATATGTATAGAAGTGAAATGGATAACATATATGTAAACCCTCATGCAGTTGAATGCTTCCAATAAACTTGCACACATGCAAGAGTGGGAAAATTGTTTGTGACTATTGGGAGACTTTCCTCATTCAAGTCCATGTTTGTATTTTCCACATCCATAACAACCAAAGAGATAAATAACTATATTGAAAAGACAAGTAGATAAATAATAATGTAATAGAAACAAACCCTGCCAGATAGAGGAGAACCCCTATTACATGATATATGCAAATAGAAAGCAACCCCGCTAGTTAAGGAAAACCCCTATTGCATGAAATAGTAAAGTGATATTGATAGATAGAGATTGATCAATATGGAGATGCTCAAAGACACAAGATAAATGAAAATATATTACTGAACGGGCTTGAGGAAGCCAAAAGAGCTATGTAGATCATTGCAATTTAGTGTTGTAGTAAATACAAGAGAGAACAATATTGTTAGAGACAAGATGATACGAGAGAACAAGAGTGATTACTTTTAATGAGAAAGAAATTAGGGATAGAACTTGGAGAGGTTGAATGAAGCAAAATACTTCTATTTATAAAGAGAATATGAGGAAAAATGAGGTTTTCAAAGGGTTCTAAAAGATTCCCACTAACAAAAGGAGGTGATAAGTGGAATGCATGCATTAGAATGATATTTGAGTGTTGGAATTTCAATGGGATAATGCATGACACATGGACATCCACACAATACACTAGTGTCCAAGTGAATCACACTAAAAATTGATGGGCAACAAGGACAAAAAACAAATAATGCAAAGTTGATGGTGGAATATAGTTGCTGACAGGGATTTGAGCACCATAAGAGGCAAAATGGTTAAAGGAAGGGTGAAATGGACCTACTCAAATTCTAATGAAGTGAACACTAAAGTGGTTACAAAAGTGTGGTCTAAATTACACATGGGGGTATACTATTTTTAACTCTATAGTTCTCCTAATTGAAAATTGATCACACAAAATTTAATTTCTAACCTGAGCATTCCCAAATCTATCAATTAAAACCTTTACCCATAGGGTAACTATGAATTGTACTAGAAAGAACCAGAAATAAGAGGCTCCCAATGTTGTGAGATCTAAGCATACAACTCTGGGAGGCTAGGCCAAGAACCCATGAGATGACAAATCACAACATGAGAGGAGAAAAAAAAACATTATGATCTATTTCCTCTTCCATCTCCACACTCAATATAATGGCTAGTATTTTAGATACAAAAACTAATAAATAAATAAATATATAGTACACATTTTAGATGTTGAATATCATTTTTTCAATTGTATAGGTTGTAATATTGCTCATGTTAGTTAACAAAATTTTCCTTCCAAAAGAAAACACGAATTGACTCCTTATGCTCGGGATGAAGGAAAAAGTGCACTAAAAGTTGGATATATTACCATGGGATTGGTAGGGAAAAGTGTATGAAAAATTAGATAGATTACCATGGGATTGGTAACCTTTCTTTTAATTGAGAGATACAACTCCCTCTTTAAAATATTTGTAATAAATTATAACATTGGCATTCTTTTTACCATAAATTAAAAAAGGAAAATTGACATCTGTTCATAGCTATGATACATATGCTGACAATGAATTTATAAAATAGAAAGAGGGTAAGCAAAATAGAAAAGAATGATAAAAAGGCCATCCACTCAACCCTCTACTGCAAGAGAATAGAAATGAGACTCCTCATTTCATTTGAAGGAACATGATTTTATAAGACCCAATAGTTTTATGGTAACTTTGTATATTACTAGCTTGAGCAAAAGAATATCCAAAAGCAATTGAGACAATTCCCAAACCATTTTCAATATGAAAGCAAGTAATTAAATTTAAAGACTCAACATGCATTCTTTCCTTCTCTTCTAATACTTAATGAAGTAGATATCAAATATCATATTTCCCTCATCCAAAGGTTCTAGAAAATAAAACACTAAAATCTACACCCATTTCCCTTTACAAATAGAAGATCAGAAAGATTCCTCCTCTTCCTGTGCCAATTAAAATTAGAAATCATTCCATCCTTAGCACACTGGCTTGTAGAAAAGAACCTTTATTCTATCCAAATTTTCCAAATAAGTAGATTTTTTGGAAATATTATTGAGTTTTGCAATTGAATCTTGAAACAAAATATTTTTGATGTTTAATATCAATCTATAGGTTTCCTTTGTAATGTCATTCCCTTATTACTATTTATTTTGTTTGGCCCTTTGTATTTCATATAAGAAAGTGGAGAATATTTATCTTATCCTATGTCGATAGGTGGAAGATTTGTCATTTGACATGGGTCCTACTACTACTGATAATATTTAGGGAAATGACCTAGTAGCTACCTAGGATCTTCATGCACCTATAATTCCTATACCGTATGTCATAATTTTCTTGGTGAACCTCCATAGGTGAGTGAAGAGCTTAGAGATAACCTTTCATGCACTAGTAAATTTGTAGCTTTTTTCAACGAGGGTTGATCGATATTTCAACTGCCAATGGTTGAAACATTTAGTTGCTATAATTTTGTTAAAATTTTGGTAAAATATAGGGCTGTCTATTTATTGACGAACAATCTCATTGAAAATGAGCCCAATCTTTGTTAGGAGATAGTGTTAGACCATAACTAGAAGAAGTCAAAACTTTGATGATTAGAAGTGGTTATCGATGAGCTTGCCATGCTATTGACAATAGGCCTCATTGAAATATTAAAAAAAAGGTTGTCAAAATTCTATGAGATTCCAATGATGTTGCCATGACATCAACAAAAAATACTGTTGATAGATTGACTAATGGCTCGTTGAAACTTCAATGATAGCCCTTGTTTGTAAAAAAATAAAAATTCATATGAATCCTATTTGTTTGGTGATCCAAGGTAATTGGTGACTACCATTTTGGCAGCATTAGGAGTGTAAGAGTCCTATTTTTTTGGTGATCCAAGGTAAGGAAATTGTCAGTCTATTGGGAGTAAGTGTCCCTACTGATTTAAGAGTGGAGGAATACATTTTATAGTTTGATAAGTGAGTGTTCCACATGTTTAGTTGATTTTCATAAGTATGAAAAAGTTAAGGATGCTATTGGGGGTTTAGTATTAGATATTAGTTCAAGGGTATGTCACAAGTAACATCCATAGGCCTAAAGAGAGTCAAGGACTAAAGGGTCAAGGGTTGATCCAAGGACTGGTAAAAAAAAGATGTATGTGGGTTGGTTGGGAGAGAGGGAAAGGTACATTTAATTGTCTACATGCTGATGGTTATGGTAGTTGTCAATGGGCATTAAGGATGGAAAATAGTGTGTTTGAACAACCCAAGGGTGTGGACATAGGGAAGGCCAAGATGTCTCACGATGAAAGTGTGATAAAAAACTATGATTGAGATCAAAAGTTGGACCTTGCAATATGATCTAATCAAAGTTTGAGTGTTTGATGTTTAAGGAATTGAGTTTTGAACAATGAATTTGGTAAGGGTAGACGATGTGAGAAGTTGTATCTTATAAATAGTTGAGAACTTATCCTTATTTAAACATTGTGTGTAATTCCCACTTATAACCAACCAATCTATGCTTGGAGGGGTGCATCTCTTTGAATCCTTGCAAGATATAAGATGAGAATCAAAATCTCTTCAAGGGGGGACCAGCTAGATATTTTTATATTAAAATATTATCCTTTGATAAGTAGGAGATAATTTCCATAACAAGTCAAATTGTGATATTGCTATCAGGATTTAACTGTGTGATTTTGAGTCAAAAACATTGACACATGTTTCATGAGTAGTGATTCAATATGGATCCATCTCTCATGAGAACAAATGGAACACTTAGAACTCATTGGATATAGGTGATGCTCATAGGGGTGAAGCACCATGACTTCCTAGGAGGTCAACCATCCTAGTACTACTCTAGCTTAAGCGCGCTTAACTATGAAGTTTCCTCCATGGTTAAACCCAAAGCTTGCAACCCCATTTTCTAAGTGTTCCATTTATTCTCATGAGAGATGGATTCATGTTGAATCACTACTTATGAAACATGGGTTAATGAGTTTGACTCAAAATTACACAGCTAAATCCTGATAGCAATAGCACAATATTATCCTTTACAAATTACTACAATTAGACCAAGATTAATAACATTCTACCCAATTGGAATAAGAAAGAGAAGATCATCAATTAAATTCTTTAATTATTTTGAGTTCCAAGGTAATTAAAAATGAGCAAAACAATGAAAGGAAAAGTGATCCTAGTTAGCAAGTGTTGGAAGTAAGCATCCCTATTTTGAAATCAATCTAAGGCTATGATCAATCCAAGTGGACATATAGATTTGAAGTGCACACATCTGACTCAATATAAAGTGAAAATATATTCCATAGTAGAAATCAACGATGCCAATCCAATGTGTTCCCTATTAGGAGATAGAATCCAACTTAGCCCTAATATCATTTGACATAGATAGCCAACATTCATAGACATCAAATTGGAAGGAGATTAGGAAGAAGATGAGCGGACCTCCTACTTGAGGCACTAGTACATTTGCCATTGATTTTCGACCAAAATTTTTAACCAAAGGCCATTTTGGCTTATGATTTCCTTTATTTTTGTATGTCCCAAAAAGGTTGAAATTTTGACCTTTGTAAAGTTTAAGGTCAAAATTTTGACCAACATGGGATATGAACAAAAAAAAAAGAAAATTGATTATCATTTCATTTCATTCTAATGGCTACGTATGGGTAGGAGAAAGGATTAAGCACAATAGTATGGGTATGTAAAAAAAATGGATCAACTTGGTGATTTCATGGATTTACGTCAATAACATTGGACAGGAACATTTTTTAACCCAACAAATGTAGGCACGAGTAAGAATAGAGACTGGAGAGCAGTGTGGAGCACCATTTTTAAACCCAAATCTAGATCATTGGGTGCAATAAATTATGTGGAGAGACATTTGTTAACCCAAATCTAGATCATCGAAGATAAATATTGGTTGAAGAGATGTGGAGCATAATTTTATATAGTTCTTGATCAGTCAAACTGATGATAATATCGTATGGTGGAAGTACTTTAGCTTCCCTCATTATTCTTCTTAATTAATTGAAATACTCACTAGATTCATGGATTGCTCTCTATATGAAATGGTTTGATTATTCTCTTTAGCCTTGTAGGAATACTCTCTTCCCTAGTACTGGTATATAATCTATATCTAAGAAAACTTGTAGAAGTAACAACATTGCCAACCATTTCTAGGTCTTTGCATCTTTAATTTTTTAGGCATTTGTGGATGACTAATATCTTTGTCAATAACAATGCCTTCAACCAACTCTGTATCGTCCATCCTTCCACCAACTTTTCCTTCAAATTTAATCGAATCCAAGTTAACATCTTTTATTTCCAAATATGCAACAACAAGAACTCTTTGACAGTGATCTTTGTTAACACTGTATCAAAGGACAAAAATACTTCAATACCAAAAATTTGAAACTTAGAAGAATTAGTTGTTAACATAGTTGTAGGTAGCACAAAACTTATTCCTTGTGAAATAAGCATACAAAATGTTAAGACATCAATATCTCCAAATGTCAAAACAAGTATATCAAAATCAGAATCACATCCAACATATAGTTAAAGTTTCTCTAGAATTTGATAAAAGAAAATTTTCAAACAACATATGTGTAATTAAAATATTTACAATTGATTTTGTAACATTTTTTATCCTTCATATAGCACTTTAGTAAGCTATTGCACACTGCTATGGAAATGAGAGACACCCTAACACAATTACGATAGGAATAACTATCCAATCGTTAAAATTAAGGAAAGAAGACACATGAGTACCATTCTCGAAATATCGGTCCATTGTTTAACTAGCATGGGTATACCCATATTTGCTTTCATTAAAATCAACTCATCATATATTATATTAGAACTATAAAAAAAATAGATGCATAAGGATAGGATAATGATGTCCACCTTAGTGAAATCTTGTTGAATATTCATTTTCATCATTAGAAAATCTTAAGTCACACTCTTATCTCAATCCATTCCAATGACTTTATCTAGTCCATATACAATGTATCTCATATGATTGTGGAAAGCAATCAACTCAAATGGGGGTTTGACATAATTTGTGATTAGGGCTATCTTTCTACCAAGTCTATGCATGTACCTAGGTATATAATTTCTCTTTAGCTATAGTCTTGTGGAAGTCATATTTCCTTATTTCCTCCAAATTGATATCAATATAGGGTGCACCACTTATTCCAAAAGTTTCCATGAAACTCACTCTATCAATCTTCACTAGGTTGGACTTGTCCCTTTTCCTTATCACTTTGGCTATTGGGTAGTAATACTTTGTTAGGTCCCTAACTAGGTCCACATCCATTAAAAAATTAATCATAATGAATTTCTCCAAGTTTATTTGTCAAGGGTTGCAGATTGGTACTTCCCCCACTCCATTATCCAAGAAATACGTGAACAATGAAGTACTAATAAAAAAAATCTATGCTGCTAAAAAATTTCCAACCTTGGATCTAGTACTAACACTTAGATCCACCATTGTTAAATTCTCAAGAGCTTCTACAAAATGCATGACCACAAGAACTACTATACAAATTAATCAATTTGAACAACCTTTTACTATCAACACATAAATCTAAGCTCAAGGTTGGATATGAAAATGGTGCAAGTAGCTTTGCAATCAACCAACTTTACAAATTTTCCCATTTCATGCAACAACAAATATCTTATAGGTTCTTGTCCAAATCCTTTATCAAGATGAGGGTTATCATGTGAATCTATGAGAGGGAAATATCAAACAACAAGTGATACCTTTAAACCTTGCCTAACTCAACATAGTGAGATCATACAGTCATTAGGGTACTTCACTCTAAAAATGTACATAGCTTGTTGGTTTAACTAACGAGCAATGAGATCTTGACAATAAACCAATGATGCTAGGTACACCTTTAAAATTAACATTAGTTGTAGAATTCATTCAACTATATAGAAAGAGTAAGAACCATCACATCCATGAGGTAAGGGAGAAAGTACCAAAATTGTAGTAAAATATAAGTACCCATTGTGATTTCATCATAACCAAAAACTGATTAACTTATTCAAAAACCACACCATATCCTTCTACCCCTCTTCATTACAATGGATTGCATAATATATGCCATATAAAATGATTTTAAAACTTCCTAAAGACTCCTCTCCAAGCGTACATGCTACCAACTGCCTACTTGACACCTCAAATAAGTCCAAATGCTTATAATGAGAATTTTAACATTACAGTATAATCCATCTATGGCCCTACATGGTATTTTACACCTTTAGAGTGAAAGGCCAATAGAGTGAAAGAAAATCAGCTAGGTGTCGGCTAAGATGGTAGGTGTTAAGAGAAAAAGACAATGTTATCAAAATATTCCAAGTAGTCATTTCTAGAACAAGCCCTAAGTTAATGTGTAGGAGTAAATGATTTTGGGGAATTCCATGTGCTTAGAAGATAAAAACTATCCACTAGATAGCAACACTGACATCATAATTTCAATAATAATGATTTTGCATGTAGAAATATCTAGAGTAGTCATTCTAAGGGATACATGCAGTCACATAGTTGATCAATGTGGTATGAAAGAGGACTAGAGTTCAAGAGACTACATAAACACTAGAATAGATCACTGTAAGGAGTTTTCTCAAACTAGATGTACAAATGTGTAACCTTTGGAAATCATGGAAAAGGAATTTTCAAAAATAAAGGGGAAATGAAGATGATTTGGGAAGGAATGTGCAAGTTGGTTGGCCTAATATTGTGAGCATGATTTCTGTGTGTATTTGTAAATCTTGTATAATCTTGTAATATTTTATTATTTTTGATTATACAAGATCCTACTAATGCTTGTATGTTTACATTTTGTATATTTATAGCCCAAATATTTTCCTGTGAAAAAGATAATGCTTGCCAATATAAACCCATAACAAAATAATGAGACAATTGCTAAAATGCGGTCTCAGTTCTAAAGAGAAGTTGATAAATACAATTGTCCTTGCAAAAAATGTAAGAGCTTAAATAATCAAAGAATTCTAATCACAACAGCCTAGAGTCATTGTAGGCAATATGGTCACATTGAAGGGGGGCATGATTTTCGTCGATTAGTCAATGTGAATTTCCAAATGGAGGAATATGGAGGTGTGAATATCCAAGCCAAGGATAACACTCCCATTGAAGAAGATGATCATGTGGCAAAGAACATAACTAAAGATGATGGTATTGTCGTAGTTGATAATGTGCCAAAAGACATGATTGAAGAAGATGGTATTGGTGCAACTAATCAAGATGATCATCATGATGGTACTAGCAGGTCTAATAATGATGATGAAGATGGTCTTGATATACCTATACTCAAGAAGGCATACAAGCCCCTATACCAAGGCTCCCAAACAACTCTTCTCTCTACTATAGTGTTGTTGGTGAACTTGAAGGTTATGAATGGTTTATCCAATGTAGCAATGTCATGCATACTAAGGTATGCCATTTTTTTCATCTCAAATGTTATCATACCATTACTATCATTATATAACAAATAATATTTGTTGTTGTAGGTTGATAGTTGATTTTGTAACCACCATCAAATATTCTTCCTTTTTTCATACAAAAAATTATCTACTATTATGAACCAAATTGGAATGAAGTATCAAAGAATACATGCATGTCCTAATAATCACATTCTATATCATAAACAACATGAATTTGCAACAAAATGCCCTGATTTTCATATTAGTAGATATCGGTCATGTCAAATAATTAAAAATGTGCCTCACAAGGTTCTTTGGTATATTCTCATTATTCCACATTTTGAATGATTATTCAGGTGCACTAGCTTGGCACAATTTATGGATTACCATGCACATAATATAAGTCAAGATGACATTATGTGAATGCCTGTGGATGGTTCTTCATTTAAGGATATAGAAGATAGGTGGTCAATATTTAAAGAAGAACCTCATAATCTAAAGCTTTTATTCCTAGTAGACGGTTTCAATCCTTTTGGAGATATGAGACATGTTTACTTAGTGTGGCCTATTATTGTTATCAACAACAACATTTCTTCTTGAATGTCCATAAAGAGGGATCACATAATGTTGCCAATGATTGTTCTAGGTTTTTTTTAATTTAATATTTATCTAAATTAATTAATAAACACCACATCAAAATGGTCATAATAATTATGCAATGTTTCTATTCATTCAACTAGGTAAGTACCAAGTTAATGATATGCACATGTATATTGAGCCCCTTATTGATGAGTTTTTGAAGTTATGGAATGAGATCACTATGTATGACATCTCTAGATCAATAGGACAAAGACAATTTCAATTTTATGCAATGCTTGTATGGACAATACATGATGCCTCTGGGCTAACTCATTTTTGCGGTATGTTTTATTGTTAAGGTCACATATTTTTGGTATGTTATAGTGCTTACACATTATTGTTGTATATTTAATTTGCGCATGATCTTTTAGGTCTTCAGACAAAGAGAAAATTCACATGTCCAATTTGTGGTCTGAATATGCAATCTTGTCATTCGAGAATTTTATGAAAGCAGGTGTTCAATGAGTTTAGCAACTTTCTCCAAAATAATCATAACTATCAAATTACTGAAAAAAATCTATTTAATGGGGAAGAAGAGACAACATTGAGGCTACAAAAAATGACACCTTGTCTGTGGAAGTTGGAATACAATAGATTAAATTGAGGTAATGTCATTCCATCTGATGATTTTTTTTGAATTTTATATTTGGATATTATCTTTTATTTAGTAATGATGTGATTGATGATCATGAAAGTTTTCAAGGCATCAATGATCAACTTTCTAGAGGAAAGAATGTAAGAGAGACACTATGAAAAATATTGGATGGAAGGTATGACAAATAAAAAATTGCCAAAAATTGTATTGACATTCATGAATCCAATCATGCATTGAAAAATTTTATTGAATCAAACAACAATGGAGACCACATAGATATAAGTGCCCTTCCTTGGTTATTAATAGAGCAATAAAGTGACGCTTTAAAAGAAGTCATAAAAAAAATTTCACAGGATTTGCTATAAATATAAGCAGTCTTGTATCAAAGAAAGGTGATTTTGGACTAGGTTTGAAAACACATGATTGACATACATTCATCAAGGTAAGTCACGTTGTCTATTTACAATATATTTGTAAAATTATATATACTTTTTGTTACATTATTTTATAATATATTGAGAAGATAATTTTTAAATCATTGTGGTACGTCTTACCTTTATCCCTCCCACACCAGTTTGATAACAATGTTAAACAAGTTATATATGATCTTGAAAAATATGAGGTTAGAAGTGTTCTTTCCTATATTTTTTGTACATATATTATATTTATGAAGTGTTTTATTTTTTATGTATTTTATTGTATATTTTTTTCCCTAAAATCTCATTTATATGTTCTTGCATGTTGAATATCTTTTACATGGTTATTATCTAAATAAATTGATAAAAAAAGATGTAAAATATTGGAAGAGAAAAATTTCCCAACTTATGTGTGAAATGTAAAAGTGTTTATCTTTAACTTTTTTTAATGTTCAAGAACACTACCTTATACATCAAGTTGAGGAGATTGAATTGTGTGAGCCTGTACAAACTAGGTCAATGTGGATGGTGGAGAGGCACATGAAATTTATGAAGGGTTTAGTTTGACAAAGAACACATCTTGAGGGTTCTATGGTGGAGGGATATATGGTATACTAGACCATGATGTACATTAGCGAAAATCTTCTCAAGTTTACAACAAATATCCATGTAGATTGCATCTGGGATCCCAACTCTATTAACAAATTCGAAGGGGAGTACTTGATGGAGAAAGGTAGATTGAGAAAAATGAGACATAATTATAAAATATTATATTGTTTATTAATTCTTATAAATCTTCAATATCAATTTTTTCTAAGTGGTCTATTTTTTTTCTTTATAGTTGGTCATGAGTGGGATACACTATATTTGTATATTGTAAACAATCTTTGATTGGATGATGGTATGGATTCAATAATCCCAAGAAAATGATTTCTCATTAACATGAGATGGTATTGCATAATTTATTGAAGAATCTCATCATAATGAAGATCTCAATATTATGCTAATGGTACTTGATCTAGCATATGGTTTAAGAGGTAGAAAGGTACGTATAAGATTACTAATCATGACCCATAAGTTTAATATCAAATCACAGATCAATGTGAATAATCTTGACATGTTTGAATCATTGCAGATCAAACACTACAAAGTTAAGTACTACCATGGCCATAAATTTTGCATAAAAATGTTAGACAAAATGAAGAAAACTTGTGATTCTAGGATTAGTGTAGTCTTCGAGGTCACTAATATTTCATCTAGAAATGACATAAATCCTCAACAATCTAAAAATCAATACTATGACATTTTGGATGATATACTTGAGTGCAATTTTAACTCATTCAAATTAGTTCTATTTGTCATCAATGGTACAGGCTACGACTGAATCAAAATGATCTTGATAGGGCTATTATTGAACATGATAGTGGATTTATAATGATTAATAGAAGGAAATTTGAGCCAATTAGAGATGAGCCCTATGTTCTTCCTAGCTAGTGTGAGCAAGTGTGTTAGTTTGGCATTCCACATAAATTGGGTTGGGAATTTGTCATTAGACGTGATCCATGTAGAATGCTAGTAAACTATAATGTGATGGAAGAAAAAGATACCGAAGAATTAGAAGATGAAGTAAATGATGATCATGAATGATTGTTATAGAATGATGCTGATGAAGAAAAAGATGATGATGATTTTAGTGATGCTAACGATGATGGTGATGTGATGAAGGGTTCTCTACTTAATACCATAAACCATAATAGAAAGAAAGAAACAACAAAAAATGGGAGAACAAAATATGGAATTCCTATTTGCATTGCAAATGTGGAATTAGAGAATTCACAAATACAATATGCTCACCCACATGGACATCTTCATTATAGTAATCTACAAGATTAAGCTGCGAACTATCACCTAGAGCTATCCTAGACAATGTTTAAGTCTTTCTTAAATAGGTAATTTTATGCTGTTTAGAAAGGTCCTAGATATTGAAACTTAATATCTAGGGCCGACAGACCTTAACAATACATATAGAGTCAACCAAATACATCTTTGACAATTATTTTAGAAATTTCAAGTAGCCCAACTTTGGAAGGCCATAACTCTCATACTATTGCTCCATTTGGCTATTATAACCTCTTTTTAGAAATGCCACCTCCTAATCTACAAGCTCAAAATAATGCAAGCACCCTTTCATTGAGTTTTTAGAACTCATCTAAGCACTCTAAGGTCTCCAATGGTGAGCCTAAATATTTTTCTCCTAAATTTTCCACTAAAAAACTATTATAACTTCTTTGATACTAAAGCTGGAGCAATGAGATTTTTATGGTAGGCTTATAACTCTAAAATTAACCTTTATGTAAAAAATTAGTACATTCTAAGCTTGTAAGACAAACTTACTAAAATAGCAAGTTCCCAGAAACAACAACCCCCATGTCTACTAGTCCTTATTAAAATAGAAAAGACTGAAAATAAAATATTAAAATATTTTTGGGTGATACAAGATTGCTCTTACACTTAGGATGCTCGTACATCATACACCCAGGGTAATTTGAGAAGTGACTCAGTCATGCCTCAGGTGTTTAGAGAGAAACCAAGATGGTTAACCTCCTCTCTTGCTAGGCCATGATGAATCTTCTACTGGCCTTCCTATCCATTTGACCAAGTATTCCTCATAAGTTTTGTTCCTTGTACTCTTGCCAACACAACTGTCCAATATCTCCTTAATCTCCATTGTAGCCACACTAGCTATTGGAATACTCCACTATGCTTCTACAACTTCATCTCATTTATCTCCTTCATAATACTTTGTCAAATATAAAATATAAAATATTGGTAAAACATTTAGTTCAGCAAGAAACTCCACTTTATAAGCATTTCCATAATCATACCTTTTCACTATCTTGCATAGTCCAAACTTCTACATCTTTAGCTTATTATATGCACCCACTAGAAAAAACTCATTTCTCAAATGAACCACAACTTCATCTCCAATATGGAATTTCTTATACCTCCTTTTCACATCTACTTAGCCTTATATTGTGTATTCATCTTTATGATGTGCTTCCTCACCTCCTCATGGATGTTCTTCAAATGTTCAACAAATTCTTTTGCTTTAACACTACTTATCTCTCCTTTATCCAACTGCCACAATTTATATGCATTTCTGGGACTACTCCCATATATAATCTAGAATGGTGGTTTACTAGTAATCTTATTGATAGAATTATTATATGCAAATTCTACCTATGGTAAAATAAGATCCCATTCTTTTGGCTTGTCTCCAACCAAACATATCCGTAAATTTTTCAATCTCCTATTCACAACTTCTATCTGTCCATCCGTATGTGGATGATGTGATGAACTAAACTTCAAATCCATCTTCAATTTCTTCCACAATGTATGCCAAAAATACCCAACAAATTTGGTATCTCAATACAAAACTATACTCTTTGGCAGACCATGTAGTCTCACCACTTCTCTGAAAAACAACTCTACAACATGAAGAACATCATTTGTCTTCTTACAAGGAATAAAATGTGTCATCTTTAAAAACCTTTCAACTACCATAGAAATAGAATGATTCCCTTGTTTCATTCTTGGTAAATCCAAGAACAAAATCCATGCTGACATCCTCCCACAGGTTCTCTAGTATAGGTAATGGATGATACAACCTTGTATTCTACTTCACTCCCTTTGCCATTTGACATAGTCTGTAACTCTATACAAACTTCTTCACATCTTGCTACAACTGTGTCCAGTAATAATTCTCAGTAACCAAAACTATGGTTTTATCTCTACCAAAATGTCCAACAAATCCTTTGTTATGCTTCTCCTTGATGAGATTCTCTCTCATTAAACTTCTAGGAATGCACAACTGGCTTTCTTTGAATAACATACTGTCCTGGATCACAAAATCCAACCACTTTGTCCTGTCAAATATAATAGTTACTTTACAAGCCTTCCATGCCTCACCAAAATCAGGATCATCTTGATACAAAGTACTGAGTTCCTTGAACCCAACCACCTCTATCTACATTTCTGTTAGCAAAATTTTTCTTCCACTAAGAGTATTTGTAACTTTGTTAGACTTTCCACTCATATGTTTCAAAACAAATGTATAACTCTGTGAAAACTCAACCCACTTCAAATGCCTTTGGTTCAATTTTCCTTGACTATTCAAATATTGCAAAGCTTGATGATCAGTATACAAAACAAACTCCTTAGGAAGAAGATAGTGTCTCCACTTCTTAAATGCTTGAACTATAGCATAAAATTCCTGATCATAAACAAAATATTTTCTTTTTTGCATCATTCAACTTCTTACTAAAATAAGCAACAGGTCTACCTTCTTAGCTCAAAACAACTCCTATTGTAGTACCACTAGCATCACGGTCTACTTAAAACACCTTGTTAAAATCAAAAAGTGCTAAAATAGTTTTCTCAGTAACTTTTTGTTTCAACAGATTAAAACTTTTATCTGTTCCTATAGTCCACTTAAATTCTTTCATATCCCCTCTCATTGTTTTAGTTAAGGGTCCACAAATATTGCCAAAACCTCTTATGAACTTTTTGTAAAAACTAGCTAGTTTCTAAAAAGATCTTACCTCTATTGCACTCTTTGGAGTAGGCCATTCAAGAATAGCCTTCACTTTCTCTGGGTCCTTTTTTCAGACCTTCTACTGAGAATACAAATCTTAGGTACACCAACTCCTCCTTTACAAAACTATATTTCTTTAGGTTTATCAACAACTTTTCTTCCCTCAACTTATCAAACACCTTGTTAATATGGATCAAATTATCCTCCAATGTCTTACTAAACATCAAAATATCATCTAGGTAAACAATGACAAACTTACCTAGAAACTCTTTTAGTACCTCATTCATGAGCCGCATGAAACTGTTCGATGCATTGTTAGCCCAAAAGGCATGACTAACCACTTGTACATGCCTTCCCTTATGTTGAAAGTAGTCTTCCACTCATCACCTTCTCTAACAAAAATCTGATGGTATCAACTCTTGAGATCTATCTTTGTGAAATACTCAGCCTCACTCAAACAATCCATAATATCATCCATCCTTGGCAATGACAATCTATACTTGATTGTGATCTTATTGATAGCACGAGAATCTGTGCACATCCTCCATTCTCCATTCTTCTTTGGTGCTAATATTGTTGGTATAATACATGGACTCAAACTCTCTCAAATCAACCCCTTCTACAACAACTCATGAACTTGTCTGTTCAACTCTTCACTTTCTGATGGTGTCATTCTATGCATTTCCTAGCTTGGAAAATTGGCTTCTGGAACCAAATCCATCTAGTGATTGATCTTCCTCATTGGGGGAAATCCATCAGGTACATTATCTGATACAATATCAAAAAATCTCCCAACATATTTGCAAATTTTGTATGTACCTCCTCTACTTCTTTACTATCTTTTGGATTATAGAAAAACACATATTCTCACACTTCATACCTTTGAGAAACTCTTTTTCATCAATAAAACATATTTTGGTAGCACTACATACCTTTTCTTCTCACACTTTATACCTTTTGGATTATAGAAAAATACATATTCTCACACTTCATACCTTTTCTTCTTTCTCCTTCAGTGGCTTCAACTTATACTTCACTCCATCCTTGGTTAGAGTGTAGGTATTTGCTCGTCCATCATGTAAAACATGCTTATGAAATTTCCATGGCCTACCCAACAATATATGACATATTTCTATAGGTATGATATGCCATAATACCTCATCTTGGTAGCTTCTAATCTTGAATTTTACTAAGCACTACTCATGACCTTGTGGTCATCTTGCACCCAAGAAATATAGTATGAGAATAGGTGTTTCTATCTCTTCAGCTTCAACTTTATGGTCATCATTTCTTACACTAGATTGTCATTATTTCCACCATCAATGATTGCATCACAAGACTTATCTTCACATTTTCACCTTGTGTGAAATAAGATCCTTCTTTGATTAGGTTCATTCTCACCACTCAGTAAGAATCTTTTGTTAACTATGACTTCTCTTTCAACATCTTTAGAATGTGATGATCTAGTATCTTCATTGACATGTGCAACTCTTGCTTGGTCTTCTATTCTTTGATCTATCCTTCCTTGGCACTAGGAACATTCAAATGCTCTATGCCCTTCTTTTTCGTAGTGAAAACATTTTCCATGAAAGCATCCTCTTCTATATCCTTTTTCTTTGCCTCTTCCTCTTTGATCTCTATTATTATGATCATAAAAATGATTGGAGTTATTTCCCCTTGGGTCTGAATGCTACTTCTAGCCTCATCCTTGTTCTTCTAATCATCATTATGGCCTCCATATGATTGTCTATCAAATCTTCCACTATGACCTCTTCCATTATTATTGTTGTCAATCTTCTTGTTCATTTTTTCCTCAACTCTTAGGGAAAAATGGTATGCCTCCTCAATATTGTTCATTCAAACTAGATTCAACTCATCCTGAATATTTGGCCTCAAACCATTAAGATAACAGGCTAATTTCTTGTTATCAACTTCTGCATGGCTAGTTTTAATGAGAATTTAGTAGAACTCTTCGGTATACTCTTAAATAGATTTTTGGCTTGCTTCAACCCTTGCATTTTCTTCAATAGATCAAGCTCATAATCAAATGAATGAATTATCTCTTGAGTTTAGCTAGCATCCGATCCAATCTAGTAATTTTGTCCTTTCCCTTTTTATTTCACTCCAATTGAACCTCCTACCACCAGATCTTTGCATGTCCCTTTAGTTTTGCCTTTGCAAACTTGACCCTATTAGGATCCTCAATATCTTCATGCTCAAAGTACTCTATTTTATTGATCCAATCGATCAGCTCCTCTGGGTTAAGATTTCCCAAAAATGTGGGAACTTCAAACTTAGGCCTTTTTCCAATCTCAAAGATGGCCTTAAAAATCCTCTCTTCCTTTCGGTTTAGAATTTCCTCTGATTCAACATTTTCTTCTACTTCATCCCCATTCTTGCTTTCATCTCTTATAGAAAGATCTATTCCTCTATGCATTTGTTCTTCCAATGCTTACATTTTTTTTGAAGGCTCTAAAACCCTTAGGTGTAACACCTACAACTCTTCTGTCACACTCTTTTCATGGAGACATTTTCACGCTTTCATTGAAACCCTAGTGCAAACTACCTCACAATCGATGATCTATCTATAGGCTCAACCCAAACCATGGTCCTAGTGCGAACTACCTCATAGTTGACGATCTAACCACACACTCAAGGACTCTAGCTTTGATACTACTTCATGAAGGGTTCTCCCCTTAATACCATAAACCATAACAAAAAATAAAATAAACAACAACAAATGCAAGAACAAAATATGGACTTCTTATTTGTGCTGCAAATGTGGAATTACATAATTCACAAGTACAATATGCTAACCCACATGGGAACCTTCATTACAATAATCTTCAAGACTAAGCTGTGGACTACCACCCAAAGTTGTCCTAGATAATGTTTGGGCCTTTCTTAAATAGGTAATTTTATGTTGCTTGGGAAGGTTCTAGACATTTAAACTTAATACGTAGGGCTAACAGACCCTAACAATACATATAGGGTCAGCCAAATACATCTTTGATAGTTATTTTAGAAAGTTTTGGTAGCCCAATTTTGGAAGGCCATAACTCTCAAACTGTTTCTCTGATTGGCTATTATAACCACTTTTAAAAAATGTTAGCTCATGATCTATAGGCTTGGAATCATGCAAGCGTACTTCTATCAAGTTTTTGGACCTCATCTAGGCACTCTAAGGCCTCCAACGGTGATCTTGAAGATTTTTCTCCTAAAATTTCCACCAAAAATCTACAATAACTTATCTAATACTTAAGTTGGAGCAATAATATTTTTATGGTAGGATTATAACTCTAAAATGAACCTTTATGTAGGAAATCAGAACATTCCGAGCTCATATGAAAAACTTACTAAAAATAGCAACCCCCTATGTACTAGTCCTTATTAAAATAGAAAAGACTGAAAAATAAAATATTAAAATATTCTTGAGTGATGCAAGATTACTCTTACACGTAGGATGCTCCTACATGATCATGATGATGACGATTATTATCATGCTAATGAAGATGGTGATGATCAAGGCAATTATGGTCATGATAATGGTGATGAAGATGATGATGATGGTGGTGATGAAGATAGTGGTGGTGTTGGTCATGATGATGATGATGATGACAGTGATGACAAAGGGAACAAGTATGATGATGATGGTGATGATGATGATGATGATGATGATGATAGTAGTCACAATGGTGACATGGATGAACAGGATGATCAATGAAATGTATGTTGAGGTATGATCAATGTCACATATGAGGTATTGATTTATTCATAGAAATGTGTATGGCGTGTATGTTATTAAAGTTAAGTTATTATGTGTTGAACTCTAATGCTATGGAGTATATATAATGAATTTGCATAAGTACCACACATAAAGTAGAGGTAAGAAATACAAAAATATACAATGATTTTGATGAATGCATCATGTAATTTTTGTCTTCTATGTAATCTGTAGCATACATATCATGTATTTTTTTGCTAATTTAAGATAAACAATTTACATATGTAGGAAATTTAATGCCTTTGACCAAAATTATGCACAGTGACATGGATTGACAGGTATAAGTCATTAGACCCTATAGATATAATTTATTTTTTGTGGTAGACTCTTTACTATCTACATCAAATTTATTCCTACTATGTTTCTCATTTGATGAATTGTAGGTATCACCAAATAGGAATTTTCCTAATCTATCTTCCTTGAGTGAGGAAAATGCGGGAATAGAAGACAAAAGTGAGACATCTAGTAGGTCCAAAATAGGAAGATCAACTAAAGGTCAAAATATTAGAAGAAAATTCAATAAATAAATGCAATTTTTCCTTGCTAAGGGGGGAACATATTCTTATGATAATGAGACCAAAGACGACGAGAAGGTTTCCTTAAGGTGCACAAATCTTCAAAAAGAATGGGTACCCAAGGAACTACCTCTCGTTGACACTAGTATTCCTATTAATGAAAGGATATATCACATAGCTCCATCTTCATTACATGGATTGGGCTTATTTTCTATGGATGACATAAAAGTCAGTTATAATAAAGTTTTTGAATTTGTTAGGAATAAGGTGTCTCAACCTTGGATAATTCCTATTCTTATTATTTGTTTTCTAAATGTATTTTTTACAAATAATGTAATTAAGTGTGAGTATACATGTCTATTTAGCATGTTAATGTGTCACTCCAATTGCATGTGTTGGCATCTTGAATTATGATAGATTCCTATGATGTGTGAGAGCTATCTTTGGAATATTTAATTGTGTGTAAGGAGATCATGACTAAAAATGGTTATGATGGATTCTTATGACATGTAAGAGTTATATTTGGAAGATTTAATTGTGTGTAAGGAAATCATGAGTAAAATAGTTATGATGGATTCCTATGACACATAAGAGTTATCTTTGGAAGATGCCATAAAAATGGAAAGTGAAATATATAAGCACTTTGAGGGATATAGATAGTTGAGGGTGTGAGTAGTGTATTGTTAGTAGCTACTGGATAAGTCTTCTATGTCCTAAAAATGCTTGCACTGTAAGTGTGTTGTAACTTTTGAGTTGAAGATAATACATAATGCAGGTTTTGGAGGGGTGGGGTTGTTTTACCGAAAGGTTTTTTCCCACTGGCATGTCTTTGTGTATGTGTTTATTTAGATGGCTAGTTCTTCATACAAAAAAATGGAGGTGGAAAAATTTAATGACAATAATTTTGAGTTGTGGAAACTTAAGATATAAGACTTTCTTGAAGATCGTGATCTATGGGAGGTGACTTCACTTGATGTGAAACCTGCAAAAACATCTCAAGTAGATTAGGATCTCAAGGATAAGAAAGCTAAGGGTCTTATTAGACTATGTCTAGCTAATTCAGTTCTCTTGAATGTTCTTGATGAGAAGACTGCAAACAGTTTGTGGACATGGCTTGGGTCTGTGTATCTAGCCAAATCTCTGGTGAACAAGTTGTTCCTAAGAAAGAAGTTGTATTCTCTAATAATGGAGGAAGGAGGATTTTTTATACATCATCTAAATACTTTTAATTTACTAATTGCATAGTTGACATCATCTAGTGTCAAGATAGAGGAGGAGGATCGATGTATGACCCTGTTATGTTCCTTTCCAGATTCATGGGACCATCTTGTGATGGCTCTTGGAAATACTTTAGTCACTTTTAGAATGGATGATGTGGTTTCTTCATTGTTAATTGAGGAGACAAGGAGAAATTCATCAAATTTGGCTAAGGAAGATCTTGTTGTTCATGGTATATCCAACGATAGATGCAAGAAAAATGACAACAAGTCTAGAAAGGGTAGATCCAAATCCCGTGAAAAATCAAAGACTCCTGGAAAGTCCAAGGAAAAATGTTTGAATTGTTATAATACTAGGCACTTTCGTAAAGATTGTAAAGAACCAAAGAAGAAGAAGAAGGCCTTAGATTCAAATTTAGAAAAATCTCAAGGAGATGGTGATGCTTTTATTGCAGCCTTGGCAATGCATGCATCTGATGATGTGTGGTTGATAGACTCAAGTGCTTCTTTCCACATGACTTCTCATCAAAGTTGGTTCTCAAAGTATGTAGTTTTTGATGGTGGAAAGGTGTACCTAGGTGATGATTCTCACCTAAAGATAGTTGGATGAGGATAGGTCACTATCAAATTCCTTGATGGACAAGTAAAGGGGAACAATGGGGTAATGCACATCCTTGGGTTGGCATGAAAACTATTATCTGTAAGTATGTTAAATGATGTAGGTGTGCAAGTTGTTTTTTCTAAAGATGGATGTAAGATGGTGAGAGCAATTATGGTGCTTGCTAAGGGTACTAGGAGATATACTCTATTTCAACTTGATGCATGCATCTCTCAATGCAATATTCTTCTATTTCAAAGAAGAGAGTTGCTATCACTTCATCCCCACCATCTAAAAAAGTAGTAAAGAAGACTGTGGTTATTGGTTCTGATGGCAGTGTAGCATGTGTACCTAAGGGTGCAAACACACTAGAAGGAAAGCTTCCTGTAGATTAGACAATGTTGTGGCATGTGAGATTTGGCCACATTGGTGAGAAGGGTCTCAGAACCCTAAAAAACAAGAACATCATTGAGGGGTTGAATGATTGTAATCTAAAGTTTGACTTCTATGAACATTGTTCTATGGTAAACAAAATCATGTTCAATTTTACTCTAGTTCTCACAAATCTTTTGATTTTTTGGATCTTATTCATTTCGATGTATTTGGTCCTATAAAAGTTCCTTTAATCTCCAAGTCTATATTTTTTGTATCTTTCATATATGATTATAGTAGAAGTACATGGGTTTATTTCATAAAAAGTAAGAGACAAGTCTTTAGTTGGTTCAAGGAATTTAAAGCCCTTGTAGAGAACCAGACTAGTATGAAGATTAAGTGTGTGAGAACTGACAATGGTGGTGAGTTTTGCTCAGTAGAGTTCAAATGATTCTGTAACGAATGAGGTATTAAGAGGAATAAGAAAAATCCTTATACCCAAGAGAAAAATAGAGTTGCAAAAAGAATGAACATGACACTGATGGAGAAGGCTAGGAGTATGCTTAGTGGATCTGGTCTTGAACAAAAGTTTTGGGTTGAAACTGTGGCCACTACTTGCTATCTAGTTAATAGATCTCCTACATTAGCTCTTGTTGGTAAGACACCTATGGAGGTTTGGTTTGGTAAGAAGCCTTCAATTAGACATCTTCATATTTTTGGTTTAGAAGCTTATGCACATGTTTCAAAGGAGAAAAAATTTAAGTTGGAAAATAAAGCTGTCAAATGTATTTTTATCAGTTACAGAGTTGGTATGAAAGAATACAAGCTTTAGGACCCTGTGACTAGTAAGGCATTGTATAGCAAAAACGTTATTTTTAGATAGCTAACATCTTCTCCTATTGTGCTACAACTAGATGAAAAAGAAAAAAATGAAGATATTGTTTAGTTTCCTCCTACCCCTAAGAAGACTGAAAAAAAAAAACTATGTTGGGTCTAATGATGAGGAGAACTCTAGTAGCTCTAATAGTTCAGAAGAAGAGGAAGAATGATCACAACATCAACTCTTGAGGAGATCCATGAGAGTACAAAAGCAACTAGAAATATTTAGTTATTCTATGTTAGATTCCAGTTGTGCCTTTTCTTTGATTACTAACACTGATGATCCTAGATCTATGAAAGAGGCTTTAGATATGGAAGATGCAGGTACCTGGATTGAGGCCATAGATGACGATATGGCTTCATTGAATTAAAAAAAAACTTGGGACCTTGTACCTTTTCCTAAAGGATGGAAACCTGTTGGTAGAAAATGGGTGTTCAAGAAGAAATTTTATGCAGATGGTAGTGTTGAAAGGTACAAAGCTAGATTGGATGTGAAGAGGTATTCATAGGTAGAGGGAATAGATTATGGTGATTTGGAGGAAGAGATTTTTATGTTACAGCCTGAGTACTACATTATTAACTTAGGTAAAGAATCTTTGGTTTGTAGACTAAAAAAGTCTTTGTATGGTTTGAAAAAATATCCTAGGATGTGGTACCTTAAGTTTGATGCCTTTGTGTTGTCAATTGGATTTGTAAGAGAAATCAGATCATTGTGTTTATTTTAGAGTTGAAAATGATTGCCTTCTTATTATTGCATTATATGTTACTATTTGGGAAGGTTAAGAGTGTGATTTTTGATTTTAAATCTCAGTTGTCAACACAATTTGAGATGAAAGATCTTGAGCCAACAAGGTACATCTTGGGTATAAAAATCAGTAGAGATAGGTCTAACAAATTTTTTTGGTTGAGTCAGAGTAAGTATGGGAAGTCTGTGTTGGAAAGGTTCAACATGGAAGATTGTAGACCATTGTGTGTTCTCGTTTCTATGGGAACAAAGTTATCTATAGATGATTTTCCAAAATCTCCTAGAGAGGTGGAGGACATGAGTAGAGTACCTTATGCTAGTGTAGTTGGCAGTCTTATATATGCTATGGTTTGTACTAGGCCAAACATTGTCCAAGAAGTGGGAGATCTGAGATGTTTTATGGCTAATCCTAGACAAGTACATTGGGATGTAGTTAAGAGAGTATTTAGATATTTGAGGGGTACATTAGATTACTCCATTTGTTAGCATGATAACTCTTTTGGAGCTCCACATTCAATTTGTATTCATGGGTTTGTGGATTCAAATTGGGCATGTGATATTCAAAACAAGAGATGCTTATGTGTTCACTATGACTGTTAGTGCCATCAATTGGATGAGTAAGTGACAACCTATGGTTTCTTTGTCCACTATAGAAGCTAAGTAAATGGTTGCTACTCATGCTTGAAAGGAATCCATTTGGATTAGGAGATTGTATTATGATATTAGTGTTGATGCAGGATAGATTACTATTTTTTGTGCTAGTCAGAGTGCTATTTGCCTTTCAAAGAATCCAACTTTCCATGCCAGAATGAAGCACATTGATGTGTAGTTTCACTTTGTGAGAGATACAGTGGATGATGGAAAGGTAAATTTGGAGAAGGTAGATACTATAAAGAATGTTATAGATGCATTGACAAAACTAGTGGGCATAGAGAAATTCAGATGGTGTTCGGAGTGTATGGGCCTTTTGGCCTATAGCACTTAGTTCTTGTTGCTCTTACAAGGTGTTTGACAAGTGGGAGAATGTTAGGAATAAGGTGTCTCAACCTTGGATAATTCCTATTCTTATTATTTGTTTTGTAAATGTATTTTTTGCAAATAATGTAATTAAGTGTGAGTGTACATGTCTAGTTGGCATGTTGATGTGTCACTCCACTTGCATGTGTGAGCATCTTGAATTATGATGGATTTCTATGATGCATAAGAGCTATCTTTGGAATATTTAATTTTGTGTAAGGAGATCATTACTAAAAATAGTTATGACAGATTCCTATGATGGGTAAGAGCTATCTTTGGAAGATTTAATTGTGTGTAAGGAAATCATGACTAAAATGGTCATGATAGTTTCCTATGATGCATAAGAGCTATCCTTAGAAGATTCCCTAAAAATTGAAAGCACATTATATAAGAACTTTGACGGTTGTAGATAGTTGAGGGTGTGAGTAGTGTATTTTTGGTAGCTACTAGATAATTCTTCCATGTCCTGAAAGAGCTTGCACTATAAGTGTGTTGTAACTTTTGAGTTGAAGATAATACATTGTGCAGGTTTTGGAGGGGTGGGGTTGTTTTACCGAAATATTTTCCCCACTGGCATATCTTTGTGTTTGTGTTTTCTTTCTCTATCTATTTTTGTATTCATGGTTGATTGAATATTATTGTTTACATAATATTGAATCTGTAATTATAAGGATTTTGAAAGAATTTGCACAATACTTTGCTTAAGAGATTAGTGTAGGAAGTTGTTTCTACACTTGAGATTCCTTACAGAATTGATGGAGTATGTAGGACATTGTTACAATTACAATAATTGGATGTGGATTGTGCAATTTTTTTTTATTTATAGGTATGCATTGTTAGAAAATTATATACAATGTAAAGAAAATAATCAAAGTAAAAGGCTCACTATGTATATCAATGGAAGGCCAAAAGCAATAGGGAATATTGTAGGTTTTATAAATATTTTTCAACATGTGTCAACCAATAAGTAGTAAAATTGTATATGTGAGGCACGCGAGGGAAATTGTGTTTTTGTATGTGAGATAAAATCAATAAGTGTAGGGGAAGAGCTTCTTATAGATTATAAATTGAATCATGTTGATACCAAAAAATTCACTATCATGGTTTTGGTAAGCATAACATATTTTAAACCAATTGTTTTCAATTAATATTGACTCCAATATACAATCTACTATTTTATTAATAATTTTTTTTGGCTTGTTCATTACTTTCATTTCAGTGTTGATTGGAAATATTGATCTTTTTCACAGGGTGACATGGATCCATCAGAAGGCACAGTCAAGGATGTTCCTCACACACCTTCAATAATGGTAAACCTTAATTAGTATAATTGTACAAATTATATAGAAAGAAATGTCATATTATTATGTTCCTTTCTTCATGAATTTGGAGTTATTTTGATAGAATTTTACTAATATTGATGTCACAACTTGATACTTATTGATAGCGAAAAGCAAAAATGACATCACATGTAGTACTAACCTCGACTTCATGGCTACTAAGATTATAAATAAATATAGTCAACAAATTCTTACCCTTGTCATGGAACAAAAAAAATTGAGGAGACAGAGGCACTCAAAGATGAATTGATATGCATAGTAAGAAATATTGAAAATTCAATAGATGTTTATATTTTATACTATCTTATGGAGCATGATCTAAAATATGATGTGTTCTTCTTACAATAATTTTTGACACCTATGAAATGTGATCAACATAGTGAGGGTTGTAGTAGTGCATAACCTTAATGTAAATAATTCTTAACATTTTAACCATTCATTTAACCTTTGCATGCATTATTGAGTCAATTTATGTTTGGGATGCTTCTAGCACCCCATTTGTTCTTTACCCATTGCAAATGTCTTTGCTAACAATATATTCTTTAGCTCATGATGAAGTGTGGATGCCTCCTTCGATTACCACTCTAATACTGTCGACTACAATGTTGACAATAAGGAGCTTGCAGACTTCTTTGTTTGTACCAAGTACTACTAGTAAAACCTTTTTTTCTATATTTTTTAATGTGTTAATCATGCATTGATTTTTTTTGTTGGGTGCATTTTATACTGATTAACCTATCTTGTGTACTAATATATACACCTACAGTTGATACAAGAATAGAGACCAATACTACAGAAACTGAACCATTTCCTAGATCATCTCATGTTACTAGTACTAATTTGTTTGTGGGGTTATTGTTGTTGAACAAGAAAACTATGTTCATTACAAGTACCAAAGCTTCTAGGTACTTTAAAATTGTTATTATTTACATTTTATTTGTAGTTTACATATACATAACTTGTTTTGGACTAACGATGCCATGATGTTTTTGTAGGAAATAATGTTTTTAATGATACTCTTTTTGAAATGACATTGAAGTTATTTGGGCCAACCATACATAAAAGATATGTAGCTTCATATCATTGGTACAATATTTTTATTTTCTTCCATTTTTTGTACTATATTAAAGTTATTGATCTAACAAATTTATTTTTTCAAAAAAGGAGGAATGAACGAGGTCTTGAATTAAAAAATTAGCTCATTACATCTTTTGAGGACCTCTTTGGAAAAAACACTTTTTATAGTGCCCTACTTCTCAAAAGAGCATCCAAACATATAAAGACTACGAGAGACCAATATAGAAGGCCTCTAAAGGTTAACCCCAAAGTATGAGCATCCTCCTATGATTCCACTAATGGAGTGGAATGAAATAATAGAATATGCAAAAGAGAAAAGACTACAAGATAAAGAAATTGAACCAAAAGAGGGAAAAAGAAGGTATGTCATTATATTATTAAATAGAATGTAATCATGCAATAATTAGTGAATTTTGTAAATATATAGTCAACATGTTTAACACTTTTCATAGACTAGATGACACATCAAAAGCTACAAAAGCAAGAGTACAAAAGGTTGACCAACACATACTTAACTTTGGTGACTATATGAAACTTCACTCTTGACTTTTAAGTAAAAGCAATGGTTTTTCATATCAATTTTTTTTATATAAGGTTGCAAAAAATTTTGTTTAATCAAATCATACATGCAAAACTACCGATATTAAGAAAAAATATAGGGCAGAAAAATCAATGTAGAGCCCATAGATGAAGACAAAAAAATTTCCTTGAAGGAAGGCTGCAAAGTCATGGTTTCCCACCTATGCCAAGAATCTAAAAGCCATACCCAAGAATTTGGTACACCAAATGAGACACAGGTAAATTGGTCAAGTGAAAAGTAAATCAAATTGAATAGTTGAGAAATTTCATGTTTGGTGTTAATTTCCAACATAAATTGACTATTTTTGTTTTATATATATCAAACAATGATAACAATGCACATTACATTTTACTATAGCCTTCAAATCCTATCACAGAACTTAAGCATGATGAAAGCCATGATGTGCATCCTAGTGGTGGAGGTATTAATTTCCAATTGGATATAAATTATGTAATTATTAATAAAATTAAACATCTTGAATTGCAATTGATCGAATGCGTAACCTTTTTTTGAATATTTTATAGCATATTGAACATCATGGTGAACGAGTGAAGCATGTTTGAAGTGTTCAACATGTTGAGGTGGTGGACAATAAAAATGTTACTATACATGATGTGGCATTGTCAGGTAAAGAAAAATGCATGTTATGTTCTACTGGTTAATGAAATATTTGTAACAGTACAAAAAAAGAGTATGTGAATATAACCCACTTGTTATTGCAGGAGACTCCCCTTTAGTGCAACAGCCTCGTGCTCCTCAAAGCAGAAGGAAACATCATAATTCAATATTACAACAACAAGAGGAGGAGAGTGAAGAAGATATTGATGCTCGTATCAGCATTTTCCTTAAGAAATCTAAGAAAAAATATTTTTTAAAAATCATTTAAATTTTTTTTTTTTGATAAACCTTGTTTGGTAAACTTTGTTGGATAATGAGTTTACATTGTTTTAAGTAATTATCTATGAATGTTGAATATTAATATTGAATTTATGTCATGTTAATGAATATTGTTATGTGTTAATTAATTCTTGATTAGTGGTTAGTATTAATGAATTTTATATCATATTAATAAATTTTATGTGATTGTATTGATTGAATGTTATAGTTCATAAATAGATGAATGAATGAATGAAGTATGTAATTAGATGTTAATTGAGAATTTAGATTGATGTTAGGGGGAGTGGGGGTGAGGCCAAATGAGCTTCCACATTCATGTGGTTGGCCTTGTTAAGTAGAGAATATTAAACTATTCTCGAAACCAAGTGAAGCTCAAACTAGCATACCTTCATTATTTAATCAATTTCATTCATTCTAGGTTTTTGCTCATAAGTGCATATTGAATGTGTCATTTTCAGGAAACTATAAAATAAAAATTTGGAAGGGCCAATACTCAACTTGTCTAGCATGATTTGGCTTCATTTTGTGTAAGTATTCTCTTCTTCAATGCGTCAAATTTGCACGATTTATGAACTATTTGAGATCTTATTAGTCTATTTCATTTTTCAAAATTCCCTTTTCTTCTAAAAGAAACTTAAATTAAAATGACATTCTATTTCATATACAGATAAATTAGTATATGGACACATTGAAAAGGCTTGCATATAGGGGTACTCTATGTTTAATCTTGAACAATTAATTTGTCCTTATTGATGATGCTTGAGTTATTTTATCTAAATTTGACTATAAATAATCTATTCACACTTATGCTATACTGAACTAGTTTATTAGCAAATCATGTGCATGATGCAAACACCATAGTAATTTGATAGAGTTTTAGATTTGGGTAGATTAGTTTAGTAGCTATTTTAACCAAAGAATATGTCAAACCAAAATCACAAGAATCATGAATACAATTATAGTTCATTCATATTGAAATTTTCACTAAATTTGAATTTAAGCACAAATATGATAAAGTCATTTTCATCTTTCAATATAGGTATTTAATGCAAATTTGAAGCAAGTTGCATGGTTTAGTGTTATTCCATGGGGGACAATGGTAGTTGCAAGGTATGGTGATGTTGTTGTTTTAGACTTTTTGGTTCAATCTGGCTATTTAGTCACTATGGTGTGCAAAATCATGCAGATTAGTTAAAGCTTATTTTGGCTATAGCTGAATTTGCTTATGTAGTCATAATATTTTCAAGTAAAAACCTTGAATTGTGACAATTTTAAATAATAATTTTGCAATGGGTTTGGATGATATACATTGTTTAAAAAAAATAGATCAATTGATTTGTTAGATTTCATAAAAAAAATCATCAAACATTTTATTGATTAGATTTTAATAAAATGTTGGGTATTCATAAAATTCCATGCCTTTTAATCTTATGACTATTTTTAGTTTTTGAAAATGGAGAGCTCTACTAGCTATTTTATACATTTAAAATTACTGGAGCCGGTAGTAACTTCTCCCATATCTCTAGAAAATGTAGCATAGGTTCAGGGTCCCTTGGCTCCCAGGAATTCTATCAGCCCAATAAGATATCAATAGAAATTGAGCAATCAATACAAAATTACTATTTAACAAATATTGAAATAACATACAACATTCAATCAATTAAATAGTCAATCAAAGTAAACTTGAAGTTTAATCTAAGGAGCAAGATAAATGAGACAGATATGATATCACCAAAAGATAAAATAAGCAAATGTAATCCTTGTATTGAAGTTGATATTTTTCACTAGAAATACATGTTTTTTTGCTGAATACAAATAACACAATTTGGGGTGGACAAGAAAATATATCTTTCTATTGAAAAAATGTCTATATGAAAAAATATGATTGTTTTATCTTCAAATTTGGTCTTTATATTTATAGACAACAAATTGGTTATGATATGAAAAGGCATGACCTTTTGTTCATAAAATAAACTAAATTGACTAATTGATAAACCTATAATTATATGTTGACCTAATCAAAACAAAGTTCCAAAACATAATGAATCACTCAAGAGGAATCAACATTGGTTCTTCTAGAAAATCATTACATTCTTAAATATGTGCTTGATATTTTACATCATTCAAAAAGTCTACATTAGAAATCACCTCACGAGCCTTGATCTCCATCTTGATCATCTATTCAATCTTCTCATTGGTCCTTGTCATCTCTAGATCATTATCCCTTGTTGCTCTCAGGGTTTATTCCTACATCGCATGGAAAATCCTCATCCACATCTCCCAATCAATTGTCTATCCATCTTCATTATGTCAAGTTGGAACTCCATGCTTTGGTACTAGATTCTTAAATAACTTAAAAATATCTTTAAATTCTTGGGTGTATACATTATGAACTTGGATCAATTTGTTGGTCTCTCACATATCTTCATTGTCCACAAGTTCATTTGTCTCTTCAATAAGATTTCTATATATTTTATTATGCTGGATAGCCAAGGACTTGTATCCATTGTATAAGTCCTAAAATTTCCCTAACTTGGTCAACAATTTTTTGAAACAATTTTTCAATATAGAGCCAAATATTTCCCTCCATATCAAAAATATATCCTTCAACATTTTGTTAGCCTTCTACAGTCTCTTCAACTCAATATTCAAGGCATCATCAAGCAAATGAATCATAGGCTGAGTTTGTGGCCTTCCTATTTTCAATAGACCCTCATACATTACTTTCCAATTATCTTGTTCAAATGTCACCTATTTTGTCTGTGTTTGATTAAATAGAGAAACACCCACTTGCATGGTAGCTGATTCTTTAGGGTTTGTTACCCCAAATTTCAATATCATGTTGAAAATTGGCTAATGAGGATATGCAATTGTTGTCATTTATGGTAACACATGATGTACATGCTTACAGAAAACCTCAAAAATAAAGATACTTAGCTTTTGGTGATGATGTCATATTATGACTAGTGAAGTCAGATGGCGATAGTATACATAATGGTGATGATGTGTGTGACCTCAAAAGTCAATACGAACTATGTAGAAAAGAGATATTTGTGTTTTACCAGTGAAACAAGACAACATAATTTAAGGAAAGGAATTATTTTGCCAATTAGGGCTAACATCCTAGATGTTTACTCTAAGTTGGAAAAGTATATTGTAATCTTAGTTGACCTAGTAGCATTTTGTGTAAAGGCATGGTATTTATGCAAAGGACATCTTGCAATTTCAAGGGTGGTATCTTGGAGAAATTGTGTTGAGCAATTGTATGTGAAATTTTGTGAAAGCAATATATTGGAAGTTTGTGAATCTATTTTGTGATCTGAGATCAAATTGAGAAAGAACCTATATTCTAGAAGTCTAATTACTTATTTGGGTAATGAGTTCTTCTTGTTATTGGAAGTGAATGTTTGGGTAATGTGATCATCTTGCATCTATTGTACCACAACTCCTAACATGGTTAGAATCTCTTAATAGGGATTCAAAGTCTCCTAACAACGACTCTCTATAATGAATTTTCTTATTGACTCCTAATAGCGTCCATCCTCTAACAAGGAACTTATATATCAGTATATTATCTAGTGGGTATCATCCTCACTAGGGTTTTCCCTTGGCCAAGGTTTCCCTAGTTAAGAAAATATGGTGTTATGAGTTATCTTTGTGCATGGTTACTATTACTATTCAACATTATGTTATTACTTTGTTATGTATGATTTAAAGTAAGAAATAATGTCTAGTTGATGACTAATGTTTGTAGATTACTGATTCACCTCCCCCCCCCCCCTCAGTAATCCCCATTTGTAACAATTGGTACTAGAGTGTAGTTACTCAAAAGAGGCTTAATAACTTGAGTAAGATCCCTATGGATACAAAACAATTGATGAAAAACCTTGAAGAGACACTTGAAAAAAATGATCTCCTTACTGAAGAAAGAGATAAGTTGAAGGACATATACAAAGACTCCAAAGTATATAATGGACAATTGAAAGAAAAGATTGAACATCTCAAATCCAAGCCTGAATCTACTGAATCTAAAACTAGTGATGCTAATTACTCAAAGTTGAAGACATAGTACAAGATCTTGAAGCATGAATTGAAGATTATGAATATGAAGTTGACTTTGGGGAATGATCCTAGCAAAGTTGAAAATGATTTGAAGACTGAGAATGTAGATCTTAGAAAGAGTCTAGCAAAGAAGACATTTGAGCTTGAAATATTGAAAGAAGATCACGAAGAACTTTAGAAATACAATACTACTGTGAAAGGTGAATTAACTTAGTGCAAGCAACAACTTGAGAAGCTTTATACTAGCAGAGAAAAGCTTAATGATTTGATGTCAACACATAGACCTACTTATAATAAGACTAGTCTTGGTTATCTATTTAACATTTTTGCAAAGAAACCTGAGAATAGATTAGATTTGAAACAAAAAGATAAATTTGATGATAAGATTGAATCTACTCAATCTTCTGATAAACCTAAAGAAGTTGGAGAAGACAAGGTAGTTGAAATATTGGATGAACCAAAGAAAGTGGAATCTCCTAAGGAAACTAAGTATGAATTTAGAGGTAAGTGTTTTTCATGTAATGAAATAGGTCATATGAAAAGAGATTGTAAAAATAAGTCATTTAATCATGTTACAAATTCATATTGTCATAATTATCATGGTATGGGTCATAGAGAAAATGATTATAGGAAACATAAATATGATAATGATAGAAGGAATAGTAGAATGTCTAGGAATACTAACCCTAAAAATATAAGAAGATCTAATGAAAGGACATCAAGAGAATGAAAACCTTACTAGGAAATAAGATAGATCATGTGTTATAAGTGTAATAATTTTGGACACGTTTCTTAGAATTTTCATGCAACTAACGATCAACAAAATCCTAGAAGTAGAACTCCAGTATGTTAGTTATGCAACAACTTTGGACACACAACAAAATATTATAGAATGAACATAAAACTTCAGATGTCTATGTTAAGAACAATACGCAAGATTGATGACGACGAAGAAATCAAGAGATTGTTAAATAATCTAGTGCCTTACTTAAGAAATAAAGTAAGATTTTTTCTATTTATAGTGGGTGATAAAGATAAGATAAGAAGTGAGACTACAATAGCTATAAGTCAGATGATGATAGATTCTAAGGCAACATCGTCAGCAGCACCCAGGACCTCAGAAGTGTCAATGAGCGATGACACAATGCATATAGATCAGATGAATGTTAATAGTAACATTGATGATACAAATCCATATGAAGGTTTTGAATAGAATGAACCTCATATCAAGGATATTGAAGAACAACTAAGACAAATTGAAGAGGAGAAGAGGTTACTAGAAGAAGAGAAAAAGAAAATAGAAGAGGCCAAGTAGAAATTGCTTGAGGATGAGATGAAAAGAAAAGTAGAGGAAGAAAAGAAAAGATTAATTAAAGAATAAATGAGAAAGAAAATAGAGGAAGATGAGAAGAAAAGATTGGAAGAGGAAGAGAAGAGAGAAAAATAAAAGAAGGAAAGAGAAAAGAAAGAGGAAGAAGAAAGAAGAGTCAAAGAGGCAACTAAAAAGAAGTAAAGGGAGGATGACACTAAACCTTCTAGCTCATCTACTCTACTTTCACTTGCTAGCTTGGCAACTACTGATGATGATTAAAATGACTTGATCTCATCCTTGTCAAAAACTTATTCAAAAGAACAAGACAATGAAGAGCCTACAGAGAACCTTGATGGAGGTTACTGACAAATTACATAGTACTCTAAAAATGCAACACACAGAAGTAGATCTAGAATAGAGGGCACTTTGACAAAGAAATACATAGAGATAGATCTAGAACAAAGGGCATAGGCAGTGCTAAAGTCTTTTGATGATGAATTCACAAATTTGTTCAATGTTGCAGAGTCTAAGGCACAAATCTCACATGATGCTAACTTGTTTAGCAATATTTGTCAAAATATTAAGAATGATTTAATAAGTCTTGATAATTGTATCAAGCAACTTTAGAAGTGTTAACAAGATGGTAAGATACTATACATTAAGTTTACTCTATCTCACAAGCTGACTAAGGATATTGATAGTCAGATTGGAGCAAAAATGAGTGAGCTAGAAGCTCTATCTAGTGAGTTATAGCATCCTACTAGTAAGATTGATGATTTTGAAGGACAAGTGGCTAGTATTTAGAGTGATATCAGGAAACTAGAATTTCAAAAGGAACAAATTTTGAAGAGAGTATTGGTTTTTAGAGAGTCAATTGCTCTAAGAATATCTTTTGTTGAGAAACATTTGGAGGAATGTGTCAAGGCCAAGGACACTTATTCTAACTTTTTATACTCTAAACTTAATGCAGTTGAGATTGCATCATATGCCTTATGTGAAATTCTCACCTCTACTGAATTAGCCAAAGATATGTGGACTAAAGGTATGGGCATTTTGAAATAAAATTTTGATGATTGCATGAAGATACTATCAGTTTAAGGTAGATGTTTATAGAAAATTTGACAACAGATGGATAGTTTTTGAACAGTTTTTGACATCTTAACCTTTTTCATTGATGCCAAAGGGGAAGAAGTACATAAGAAAATTATAAATTAGGTAAAGGAAAAACTATGAAATTCTATTGTAAGGTTTAGCATATGTAAGATGGACAAATTGTAATGTTAATGTGTTATTTATTTTAAGTTTTTGGTACCTAGCCAATTTTCCCTATTTTGTTGCCATCAATGCCAAAGGGGGAGATTATTGACAATTAGCTAATGAGGATATGTAATTTTTGTCATTTATGGAAACACATGATGTACATGTTTACAAGAAACCTCAGAAATAAAGATACTTAGCTTTTCGTACTCATAAATTGTCTACGTATAAATTTGGTATACAATAGTATATTGTTTTGTTTGTAACTTGTTGCTGATGTCATATTATGACAAGCAAAGTTAGAAGGAGGTAGTATACATGTTGGTGATGACATGTATAACCTCAAAAGTTAGTACAGACTATATAGAAAAGAGATATTTGTGTTTTTCTAGTGAAACAAGACAACAAAAAGAAAGGAAGGGAATTATTTTGTTTACAAAATAATTACTTATCCAATTACGGCCGACATCCTAGATGTTTACTTTAAGTTGGAAAATTTTATTGTGGTCTTAGCTGACCTAGTAGCAATTTGTGAGGCATGGTATTTATGCAAAAAAAATCTTGTGATTTCAAGTGTGCTATCTTGGAGAAATTGTGTTGAGCAATTGTATGCGAACTTTTGTAAAAGCAATATATGTCAAGTTTGTGAAGCTGTTTTGTGATTTGAGATTGAACTGAGAAAGAACCTATATTCCAAAAGTCTAATTACTTGTTTGGGTAGTGAGCTCTTCTTGTAATTGAAAGTGCATGTTTGGGCAGTGGGCTCATCTTGCATCTACTATACCACAACTCCTAACATGGTTAGAATCTCCTACTAGGGATTCAAAGTCTCCTAATAGGGACTCTCTATATTGAATTTTCTCATTGACTCCTAACAGAGTCCATCCTCTAACAAGTAACTTATATATCAGTATATTATCTAGTGGGTATCATCCCCACTAGGGTTTTTTCTTGGCCAAGATTTCCCTAGTTAAAAACATATGGTGTTATGAGTTATCTCGTGCATGGTTATTGTTACTATTCAGCATTACATTATTACTTTGTTATGTATGGTTTAAAGTAAGAAATAATGCCCACCCCCCCCCCCCCCCCGCCCCGTAATCCCTATTTCTAACATATCAATAATTTGAGGCATCTTGTGTGGAGGATAGAGAGCCCATAACAACATAGACTTCTCATCTTCTACAAAGTTTGGAACCAATAATCACATCATTTACACCTTGCACATCTAGTTTCATGTGTTTGTTGCTAGTTTTCATCTTATCACTATAATACGTAGTGATACACTAATGTCCATCTCTCAATGCTATGTCCATTATTCTCCAAATGTGATCCATGATCAACTCCAATTCATCGCTATAGGCAATAGCAACCCCTTTTGAAAATAACACTTCTTTATCATTGTAACACATGGTGATCAACTGATCTTATCGCTAATCACTGCAACAAAAACTTCCTTTCTTTGATCACCAAAAGAACTTATAGCCATATCATATAGTGATACAACCCACATCATCGTTGATCACAAAAAACAACAACTAAATTTTGACCAGTGATAACATCATTTCCCATTGTTGTAAGCAAAACCTCATCTCCCCACTTGCCTATGATCACTGAAGGTTATAGAGATACACCTTTCTTTATCGCTCATCATTGTATTGATAAAATTCTTCTCTGCATAGTGATAAACTTGATCACTATATGTTATAATGATACCTTACCCAATTTTGAAGATAACCCTACTACTATCACCATAGCATACATTGATACTTGATGCTTCATCATTGTAGCTATAATGATATATGAAAATATCATATATCAAAGTTTTTCAAGAAAATTATAACCAAGATCCATAGATAGGGACTGCCATGTGATGAGTAAGCCCTAGAAATGCATTTTGAGATAGACACCTTTGATTTAGATGGAAATCACATTTTTTTGCAAACAAAAAGAAATACAGTAATTAATTCTTTTATTTGATCACAACCATATAATCAACTTAAGCTATGAAGAATATCCTTGAAATGATAAATAATTTGTAACATGAAAATAATTTACAACCACATATAGAAAAGTATTGGTGTCGATTTCTCAACCTTAACCAAGGATGGTCAAAAGCTTGACCAACCTTTGTCACAATTTTGATGAAATGACTATCTAGGATATCATCATCAGTTTGACATAGTGGTTAGATGAAGCACACATTTAAACCAGAGATGGTCAAATTTGTGATGACCACAATGGCCAAATGTTGGTGCCAATTTTGATGAGGAATTGCATCAAAAAATCAACCTGAACAAGGACTCATCAAAATTGCAATGTGAAAAATACCGACAAGTCCATTTGTGGATCATTCGACCAACTTGGGTAGAAAATGTGACCAATTTTCATCAAAAATGGAGGCCAATTCCACTAGTAAGGGAATAAAAAGATACATGTTGACTTATAATACATGATGTAGATCATTGTTTTCTATAGTATATAAATTCTTCAGAGGTCTTTCCTAAGTCATATATAAAGCTTTGATGGGAACATTATATGTTAGAAGAATGAATATCTCATACTCGTAAAATAGAGATAATTGTAGTTAGCAAGCATGACATTAAAGGTCACACATGTTATAGTCAAAGGTATATGAACTCAATAGGAATCGAAACATCCATCTCTAGTATGGAATGGGAGATCATATTTATCAAGTACCTCTAGGAAGTAAACAGAATTTGACTTCAATAAGGAGACATGTACAATCTGCAAATGGAGAATACTAATGTGATAATAATAAAAGCATTTCCAAAATATTGTTTCCATCTCAAAGCATTTACTTCTACTATATGAAGTTTAAATTTATATTCTAACTTATACCAATCACTCTATAATCAACGTATATATTTGATATGCTAATATAGTGGATATAAATGACATAGAGGCCAACTTTAGATTATTCTTGGTTTATCTTCTTAGCAACAATGGGTGATATTCCTTGGAGGCTTGAATAAAAAGAAAATACATGGAAAATATGTGAGATTATTTAGAAAAAGACATCAACCAAAAAGGTCTTCGAATAAGTTATAGAATTATTAAAGAATGAAATAGAATCCTTGTATTAGAACAAGCCTTAATGATGATATTATGAATAATATTGGTAAGAAATTAACCTAATGTCTCTTAATTCTAGCAAGGGCATTACATTGGAGAACCTAACAAGTGCAATTAGTCTGAAGTGAAAAGATTCCACAAACCAAATGGACCCTACAAGAATGACCTATAAAAAATGTTCCTTCTAATTTAGAAAATAACTCTCCCTAAGATATGCAAGCTATGTATTTGTATTTTTCTAGGCTAAAATGATGACTATGAAACACAAATAAAGGTTCTGAATGCAAGATACCAATTACCTCTATATTATAACCACTAGAGAGGTATAGGTTCTAAAAGAAAAATGGTTGGGGTATGGTTTAGAAACACAAAAATTATTTACAAAAATAAAAATTCATGAGAAAGAGATGTTCATGTACATAATGTCCCTCATTCAACACTAAACATGTAACAAAACAACATTATGCAAGAGCCTTAAAATTGCTGTTTATACTTTCCTTGTAGATTAAAATTATAAATAGATTCATTCCTTACCTAGAATTACCCTCAAATGATGGATAGATGCTTTCATTACCCTAAAACCTAAATTTCTCATTCAATTCTACTGCTTGGTCCCCTATAACCAAATACAATGAAATCATAATCAATTAGCATTACAAAAGATGTTGAAAAGTTTCAATATATGTTCTAGTTTTTTTGCATTGGTGAGTGTGCTATATACATATTAGGATCTATAGTGTTATAAAATTTTTTTTAAGAAGACTAAGACCAACATGTTACCAATATGGTTGCAATTAGCATAGATCAATTTTAGTGAATGAAGGCATGAACATTTCAACAAAGGAAACAAAACATTGCTCTTAATAACATTAATTTAGAATGTAGAATAGTCAAAATAAGGAACTCAACAATAGAACTACAATGTAGATAGTGAAGAATCATTATCTGAAGCAAATAAAGCATCCATATTTATTTGGCTTCTCTCTCTCATCCAAAATAAGATTCAACCACTTTGAATTGAGAATGCACATGCAAGAACGTTCCATATGCATGGATAGTAGGTGGAGCTTAAAAAATGCACCACATTTATATTAATGACTTATATAAAAAATGGAAACATGTTGCATTTTTCAGCTCCACCTAATGTCCTATGCATATCAATTGAGATTGCATATTGAACTAAGGCCTCCTTCTACATTTCCTAAAACCAAGAGATTGAGGCAATCAACATCTAATACTATCTCCATTAATCTAGTCCACTCAAGCATAACATTTTAACTTTTCTTTGAGACATAAATAGAAAAGGATATCCAACATATTAATTGCCAATTTCTCTTGAATATATTCAGTAATAGGATCAACTCATAGATAGAAAATAAAGTGTATAATGAGGATGCAATGAAGAGTTTAAGTGTTTCTTCAATTACTTTAGATAGCTATGAAATAGAAATAGAAGACAAACAAATTATCAGTATACAAAGAAGATTTTGAGAGTATTACCAAGTGTGTAATGTGTTCATATCTTAAAATATACACAAGGGAGTTTCCCCTCTTAAATATAGAGGAATATCACACTATGAAGTAGTTTATCCTATAAATGTATTTAGTGTTTCACACTTCCATTAGGCATGTTTTCAAGAGTTTCAAAGTGACAAGTCTATTTACCAATAGATAATATTTATCATAGAAGAGATGACTATGATTCATCATGGAAATGTAGTGATAATAACTAATAGTGTAGACATGCGATGAAACTGTAGTGGAAATTGATATGGAGTCTATAGCAATGAACATCATAGACACATCTACATCATCATGGAAGAAATGACAACTATTAGTGACTATGGTGAACCTCTCCACCCACTTGATGATGGGACCATATATTGTTGCTTAGTTTTGATAGGTTTAGTTTGAGCTTCACTTGGTTTTTAGAATCCTTTAATATTCTCTACTTAACAAGGCCAACCACATGAAGGCGGAAGCTCATTTGGCCTTTCCCTCCCCCCTATAATCACTCTAAATTCCCCATTAACATCTAAGTATTTCATTCATTCATTTAAGAACTATATCATTGAATCATTACACAACATATAATTCATTAATACATATATACATTCATCAATAGTTGTGAACACTTCAATCATTATAATAACATAATAATATTCAATAACATTACATAAAATTCATTAATAAGAAAAATTCATAAAAAATCTATCAACACATTCATCATCAAACAAGGATTTTAACATTCATTTCTTCTTCTTCTTTTTCTTTTGTCAAAGATAAAGGATAATAGGCACATAATGACTATCTTTGACATTCTCTTGTGGCTCTTATGGTTTTGCTCTTATGACATGAGGCTTCCTCTTTTTTTTGTGAGCACAAGGTTGATGCACCCCTGCAATAAGAAATAAATGGGTTTAACTTTAAACATTTTTTTAAATAATAAGTATTTCATTAATCTAAAGAATAAAACATAGATTTTTCTTTACCTGATAATTCCACATCATCTACTACCACATTATTTTTAGCCCCAATGTCAACATGTTCAACACTAATATCACACTCAACTCTGTCACCATGACTTTCTGCATACTATAAAATTATCACATAAAGGTTACACTAATTGCAATTTAAGATGTTAAATTTTCTTAATAATTGCATAAATAATTTTTAAATAGAAATTGAATATGTACCTCTATCATTGTGATGCACATTAGGACCTTCATCATGTGTAGGATATGCACCTTCAACATCATGAGTAGGATCTATGCCAGGAGTAGAAGGCTTCAATGAAATGTCATGCACATTGTTATCATTGTTCAAAATTAACATTAAATAGATTATTTCTCATGAAGTTCTGAATTTTAGTTATTATTCATTAGGCTTATTTACTTGTGTGTGAACTGATGCACCAAAATTTTCTACATCTCTTTGGCCAGTGAAATCCATGTGGTGGTGGGAAACCACTTCTTTATAGCCTTTCTTGAAGCCAATTTACTTTTCCTCTTTTGTGCATGCTAGATTAATTTTAATGCCTTGCATTTTTTCCATAATATCATCAATATTGAATGTATTTCTTGTTTGTAACTTTATAGAAAAAAAATTATACAAAATTTCCTTTACTACTACTTCGAAGTTGTGAGTGAATTTTCATATATTTGTCGAAGTCAAGATGGTGTTGACCAACCTTATTTTTTCTAACTTGTGTAGCCTTTGATGTGTCCTACAACCTATATATGTAAACTTTGAAATATGTTAGATGTATTGTTGGTTTAAATAAGTATTTACTATTTACACTTTACTTAAGTTTACTTAGGATAATGCATATCCATATTAGTTTTCATGTAGACAACTAGGAGTTTGCATATTCATATGAGTTGTCATATTGACAAGACAGTAATTTGCACTCCAATTGAGCACATGTTGTCTACTACATCTCTTTATGAGATGCACCTTTACAATCTTATCCTCTCATTGTTGCATGTAAATTCATGCACAATGGAGGATAATCCACTCTTGGTGGACATGTGCTTAGTTGGTATGCTTATCTCTTTGCATGACTCCTAGTCATCTTGATTGTCTTTATATACAAGGCTCTTCTATGATGTATTCATCCAATCATCTGATATCCATTCTCATTTGATCATATCTTGTCTCTCTTGTGCTATCTCTTGAGCTTCTAGATCTTGGAATTCTATTCTTGCCTCAGGAAAATTCTTACATGGTATCAGAGCCATAGGAGTTTCATTACATGGCAATTGGAGAGTTTTTTTTTGTAGGTCAAGATTGGAGCTTGCTAGTTCAAATCAGATGTTGGCATCACATTTAGAAGGTCAAATAGCCCACAAATTGACTCCTATTTCATCAAAAGAAAACATCTAAGGTGAAATTTAGAGTCATTTTTTTGGAGGTGTGACAACGATGATTTAGGAAAAATAATTACAGAGGTGATTTTCAAATAACAATATCTCCCTCATACAAACTCCTTTTTTTGAGCAAATTTTTTAGTTTTGGGGTAGAATTTCATGATCTACACATTGTTGCAGGTTGTTTGCACTCCCTATTCTTGAATTTTTTTGAAAATTGTAAATCCCAATTTTTGCAACTTCAAAGACTTAGTTCAGGCTCATCTAGACACATATTCAAGTGCTATTCTTTTTTAAAGAGCATGATTTTTTGTCTACTTTCTAGATCTAGTATTTGTTTGGATTAATTTTGAGTAGACATAGTATTTTAAAATTTTTATCTCATTTTGGCCTATTGGCACTTGTAATTAATTGGATTCTTGGGAGGTCTTGTGTCTTATCTTTTTGAATTTGATATGGTTTCATATTTGTTGTTGTAACCATTTAAATTAGAAGTCCACTTTGGCTCATTTTGACAAGAAAAAATTGTACATGCACTAAGTATAAAGTGCCAAAATCATCTATTTTGGGGGTTCTTTGATTGAGTGATTCGGAGGGTGTGTTTTGAGTGTTTGCACTTCTCTTTCTCTTGTGTTCTTTTATTTTGCATCATGGTTTCTCCTAGGTTTCCACTTTTAACTCCACATAATTATGCTACATGGAAAATTAGAGCATGGAGTAAAATGATGGAAAAATGTTTAATTGATTGTGTTGATGGAACCATGGTTGCACCATTTGATCCTGATAAACTAAATGAGTGGAATCATAGAAATAAGGTTGCTATTAGTACTTTGAGGAAGTATGTGTAGAACTAGATCTTAGTGTGCAAGGAACATTAGCAATAAGAGAAAACACTCCATGCTTCCTTGATTTTGTAGATGTGTCCTTTGATGTGTATGTATGCTCAATTTCTTGCCCAATTTGCTTCAATGGTGGAGATGGGTAATGGAAAATTGGTAGCCTTGTGAGCTCTCAATTTGGCATTATAAGGTTAAGATTGATGACTTTGGTTCTCAAAATAGCATGGTAACTTTAGCTCAAGGATTGTTGTTTTAAATGGCTTGGGAGGGGATTCAATTTATAGGCTAAGGGCTTGAGGGATGGATGGCTTAGATGCAAGGATGGGGAGATGGTTAAGGAGGGCTAAGATGCACTCAAAGGGGAGCACATGGATTGTGCTTGTTTAGCACCAATGGGAAGGTGACACTTGTCACAAGGAGGATGAGTGTGAGAGGGTAGGGTAAGGGGTTGGTTAAAGGCATGATGAGTGGGGTTGAGTATGTAAGAGAGATGTAAGAGGAATGAGTGTGGAAGAGGGAAAAGTGTGGAAGATGGATGTAAGAGTCATGAGTGGTCTTGTAAGAGTCTTTTATGGTTTGTAAGAGCACTCATCACTTGGTGGTTGGGATTTTTGAGGGGAGAGTTTGGTTTGGTTTAGGAAAGTCTTAAAATTGTTTAAGGAATGTGACAACATTAGGGAGTGGATTATGCTTGGGTTTAGGATTAGATTAGAGATGTTAGAGATGTGCAAGTGGATGGCATTAATGAGGGTGGGTGAATTAGTGGCTAAGCTTGGTTAGTATGGGTGAATGGGGTGGATTAGGCTAAATGGAGGATTAGGGATAAGTTAGGGGTTTTTGGATTTGAGGCTTTTATTTATCAAATAGATTTATTTAATAAATGGGGATTTTTGGAATTAGATAGAAGAATAGGATTTAATTGATAAATAATAGGTTATTTGATTTATCAATTAGGACTATAGATGATTAATAGAATTAATCAGCTAGGGATGGAAAAGGATTAATTAAATAGGAATTTAATTAATGATGCCTTTAGAGATAACTAAATAGGATTGCTAAAGCGGTGTAATCAAATTTAGGTGTCTAAAGTATGTACATGAAGATCTTATCTTCCATATTGATAATTGTAAACTAGTAAACGAAGCATGGGATAAGTTTGCTAGCTTGAATACAAAAGTAGACAAAGCTAGGGGTTTTGAACTTGATGAAAATATCATGTCATTAGATCCAAAGGAGTTTGACACAATTCAAGACTATATCACCAAGACACATGAGCTAAGTTCAATGGTTAAGGATTGTGGAATTATCATAGAGGATAAAAAATGAATCTATAATTTGATGAGAAAACTTCCTCTAGAGTATACATCATTTGTTTAGAGCTTCAACAGTCATAAGTTGACCTTAGGTTCTTCCTACAACATGCCTTCATTTGATTCATTCATAGAGATGTTGATGGTAGAACAATCAAATTTGATGAGCATGGGGATTCTCAAGTCTTCAAATTCCAAAGCATTGGTGGCTAGTAAAGGGAATCAAGGAAAACGGTCTAACAAGAAGCATAAATCATGGCAATGATATTCACAATAAGAGAAAGAACACTCAACCTCCTTGCCACAATAAAACTCCAACAATAAGGGTGAATCATCCAAGAAGGAGTTTCTTACTTGTGCATATTTCAAGAAGAATGGACATGAAGAACATCATTGTTATAAGAAGGAGATAGATGAACTCAAGAATCTTCTTAAGAAGAATCAAATTGGTATACCATCAAGAATGACCACTTCATTCTCTTCTTCACATTTAGATTATGATAAAGGAAAGGATCACATGGGAAAAGGTCAAGCCTTAGTAGCTACTTCAAGTGAAGATTTAGGGGCTTCTCATCATATGGCATCTTCATAGTCTATGTTTTCATCATTTGATCCTTGTCATACTCCACCTATTTTGATGGGCAATCATAATTACATGAATGTGATTAGGGAAGTCAATATAGATAAAGGGGAGGGATACTTCAAAGATGTGTTGTGTGTACCTCACCTAAGTCATAATCTTCTTTCCATCTATCAGCTCACTCATGGAGATAGAAGAAGGACTGTGGATTCACACCTAATTTATTTTTTATCAAATACTTGGAGACTATAAAAAATCATTGCTAAAGTGTTGGTTGATCATATATCTAGGCTATACTACTTCTTAGATTTTTCTCATGATGATAACAATGATTTCTCAGCAGATTCTTTAGCAAATTTTGATCACATTTCTATTGTTGATTCAGACTTTGAGGAGAACTTTAGCTATTTGAATTTAGGTTTTCTAACATATGATCAAGTTCTTGATCCTTCTATTTCTTCTCCTCCTACTAATATTCTATCTACTATTGTTCCTGATGATAGTTGTATTCACATAGCCATGGATTCAAGTGATTCAATGCAACAAGATATTCATTTTCTTCTAGACTCAATTCTATGGGATGACTACTTGATAGACATTTCCAGTTTATTTGTGGAGTCCTACATTGAAGATTTGGGAGACACTATTGATGACATTCATCTTATCTTTGGTGAAGATGATCCTTCTTTATTTTTTGTGAGGGAACACTCGAACCCTCATATTCATTCTTTACTTGATCGGTCTTTCGTGGTTGACATAATGGTAGATCCTTTGATACAAAAGTTGGAGGAGGCCACTTTATCTTTAGAGGGGGCATTTGAGTCTTTGATACATGTTCTACATTCATCCTTAGTTGAGCCTGATTTGTCTATTTTAGCAAAGTGGCATAGTACACATGATTTGGAGGAGGTACCTTTTAGTATTGACATGGGGACACTTAAGCAAGTTTCAAAGATTTCATACATTTTGAGGTTTCTTCCTACAGATGGAAGAGGCTTCATTATAAACCTTTGGTTATATTTCTTCCTAAGAGTAGGAATGTTGTTCTACACTCATGGAGGAGTTTCTACATTGATCCTTGCACATCTACCATAGGTGTACATTTTACATTGTGGGGGGGGGGGGGGGGTGTACTTGGTCTATCTTCTTCTTCTTCTCTCTTATGGAGGGGATCTTTTCCTCACAAGAGGTCTTCTTATCTCTCATTTTATTTTATTGATATCTCTCTTTTTTTTTTTGGGGGGGGGGGGGGGGGGGGGGTTTCCCATGGGATTTTCCCTCTTTGTCCACTTTATAAGAGATTGCATTGCATTTAACTTTTGCACTTGCATATTGTACATGGGTACATAATATGGCCTAGTAGTCGGGACCCGTCTTGCATTATTATATAGCTTTTGTGAGCTTAAGTAAATTCTCCTAAGTTACACTTAAGGTGGGGCATTGCTGTAAATAAGTATTTTCTATTTACACTTAAGTTTACTTAGGATAATGCATATTCATATTAGTTGTCATGTAGACACCTAGGAGTTTGTATATTCATATGAGTTGTCATGTTGACAAGACAGTAGTTTACACTCCAATTGAGCACATGTTGTCTACTACATCTCTTTATAAGATACACCTTTACATTCTTATCTGCTTATTATTGCACATACATTCATGCACAATGGAGGATAATCCATTCTTGGTGGACATGTGCTTAGTTGGTATGCTTATCTCTTTGCATGACTCCTAGTCATCTTGATTTCCTTTATATATAAGGCTCTTCTATGATGTATTCATCCATCATCTGATATCCATTCTCATTTGATCATATATTTTCTCTCTTGTGCTATCTCTTGATCTTCTAGATCTTGGCATTTCATTCTTGCCTAGAGAAAATTCTTACATGGTATCAGAGCTATACCAATTTATTACATATATGTTAGATTACATAAATGTTAAAATCACTAATTTGTGCATAATTATATTGATACTATCACATAATTATTTTTTTGGGGTGGTGGTTTAATTCCTTTATCTTTTAGTCATATCTCTTTTGCATCTTTAATGATTCCATTCCACGGAAGCTCTAGAACCATAGAAGGATGCTTTTACTTTGGGTTGACCTTTAGAGCCCTTCTATATTGGTCTCTAACCATCTTTAGATATTTGCAAGCTTTTTTAATAATTTGAACTCTATTAAAAATATTTTGACAAAGAGACATTCTAGAGTTTTTATGAGCTTATCTTGTAATTCAGGACCTTGCTCATTCCACCTTTTAACCAAAAAAAATTGTTAGATACAAAAATTAGTTCAAGCTATATACCTTGCATATATTACAACAAATGGATGAATAGAAAAATGTAGCAACCAATTATTTGAATCTATGTACCTTTTACATAATGTGTACCCAAATATTTTCAATGTTAAATCATAAAATGTTCTATAAAAAAGATCATTTCCTACAAAATCATCATGGGATCATTACTAAAAATGAGTTATGAATAAGTAAACTACAATTACACTCTAAATAATTACAATTTAAAAAATCCAAAAGCTTAGGCATTTTAAGGGAATCATATTTTTCTCAACCATCAACAATGCCTCCAATGATCTAGTAGAAGTAACACGAGATGCTCTAGAAAAGGATGGTAAATTATCACCAGTACTGGTATATGTTCTATCATCATGACAAGGTGTGCTTGTCATAGTATAAAGTTAATCAATGTCATACTATGATCAAATGAACAAGAAAGTACAAATAAAATCATATTTAACTCATAACAAAATGTAGTAAAGCAAGGATTTACCAGCTCTACTTACAACAAGTATGGATGTTTACATGCTTCTTGTTGTCAACCCTATAGTTGAAAATCTCAAAGTGTTGGTTAGCCTCATCGAAGGAGACATATGCACATCATCAGGACCTAAAAAAAAATCATATATAAAATGTATTATCTTTTTAAAGTATAGATTGCAAGAAATTGACAAAAGTAATATAAAATTGTCAATAATAATCATGAAGAAAATAATAGTCCAACTTTGACTATTTGGACTACAATAGAGAAGCATTGGTGATTTTGATGATGTCCCTTTTGATAGTTGAAAATTAAAATCATATACCTGTAGGAGCTGCACTAGTACGCTCATCAGGTGGAACAACTTGGTGAGGTCTCAAAAAATGTTGTAACACCACATACATTTAAGTTCATGATCCATAAATTAATATAAAACATAAAGTTTTATTGAACTATTTTCCTAGATGAAGACTCATTATCCTTTATTTCCAAACAACATGCTCTCTAACACAATTCATTTCTTGTCACCTCTTTCTCTTCAGTTTTATTTGGATCCATCACAAGCACAATAATTTATAGATTGATTCTTTTGAGGCTCTTTTACACATGCTTACAAGGTCACTAGTATATGCGATGCCATCATCGCATAATACTATGGTTGCCATATCAACAACTAATTTCTCTTGTGTAATTAGTTATTTTCCCTTTCCCTAAGCATCAAATTATGACAAAAGCATTAGTAAAACAATCAAAACAAATCTAAAACCTTAACAAAAATAATATAATACTATGATATTTTGTAAAATTATAATTACACAATTTTTTATACAAAATGTTTACCTACGCTGAAGAAAGGGGGAGCAAAAAAATGTTTACCTAAGACAAAATTTGGGTTGAAGCAATGAATGAAGAAATAGAGAAAATAGAGAAGAACAAAACCTGGACCCTCATTCCTAGACCCAAGGATAAAAATGTAACTAGCATAAAATGGGTGTTTAGAAACAAGCTGAATGAAGATGGAAAGGTTTCTAGAAATAAAGAAAGATTGGTTTGCAAAGGTTATTGTCAAGAAGAAGGTATTGATTATGGAGAAAATTTTTTCTTCTATTGCACGATTAGTAGGTGTTAGAACTCTACTAGCATATGCAACACACAAAGGATTCAAAGTGTATCAAATGGATGTTAAATCTCCATTCTTAAATAGAATTCTTGATGAGGAAGTCTACATTGAACAACCAAAAGATTTTATAGATCCTAACAAAAGAGATATGGTCTACAAATTATACAAAGCATTATATGGTCTCAAGCAAGCTCCTAAAGCTTGGTATGAAAGATTTCATAATTACTTGATATAGATTGGATTTCAACGAACAAATGATAACAATAGTCTGTATATCAAAGAAGGACCACGCAAGAAGATTGTGTTGCCAAAAATATTTTTTGATGACACCATATTCACAAGAAATTATGCAAAGCATTCTCAGAAGAAATGAGTAAAGAATTTGAGATGTCTATGTTTGGAGAGATTAAATTCTTTTTTGCATTGCAAATTCAGCAGAACAAAAATGTTATATACATCACTCAATACAAATATATCAAGGAGATATTAAAGAAATTTGGAATGGAAGATTCAAGACTAGTTGGAACCCCTATGTCTATTGGGCATAAGCTTTCTAAAACTGACGAGTCCAAAGAAGTAGATCATACCACATACAGATCAATGATTGAAAAATTGTAGTATGCAATGCATACAAGGCCTAATATCGCATTAGTAGTTAGTATTGTGGGAAGATTCTTAGCAAATCCTAGAGAAAATCACATGATGGAAATCAAGAGAATCATGAGATATCTAAAAGGTACTAAAGACCATGGCTTATGGTATAAACATGGAGGTAATCTAGACTTAAAGGTGTTCACTGATGCTGATTGGGCAAGAAGTATTGATGATAGAAAAAGCAATAGTGGTGGAGCATTCTTTCTTGGTAAAAAACTAGTGTCTTGGACAAGCAAGAAAAAAAATTGCATCTCTCAATCCAAAACAAAGGCAGAATATGTGGTAGCAGCAGTTAATTGTTCTAACATTGTTTGGTTCAAACAATTGTTGGAAGGAATGAAGATAGAGATCAACGATCCAATAGTCATATACTGTGATAACAACAATGCAATAAATATATCAAAGAACCTAGTGATGCATACCAAATCAAAGCACATTGCTATTGTTGGTGTAAATATGTATTCACTATTTACACTTAAGTTTACTTAGGTTAATGCATTATTTTATTATTTTATTTTGTGAGACACTTAGGAGTTTGTGCACCTTTTTGAGTTGTCATGTTGAAAACATAGAAGTACACAACTCTATTTTAGCACATGGTGTCTAAAACACTGATTTGCATCTCACACCCTTGTAGGCTTATCCTCTCATCATCGCACATACTTTCATACTTAATGGAGGATGACCCATATTTGGTGGACATGTGCTTGGTTGTATGACTTATAATGATGCTAATTATGAAGCATTCTAGATGTATCTCAGAGGCCTTTATATATAGGAACTCCTAGTGTACTTGAATATGGCATATTGAATATATCATCATTCTAATCATACTCTCTCTTTTTGGTCTACAGTTGTGCTTGTGTTTGAGTTCTTAGTTGTTGGGTGAATTTTTCCCTTAGGAAAATCCTTACATGGTATCAGAGCTATAATACCAAATTCTTACATGGTATCAAATCTCTTGAAGATTTTCTCATCACATAGCCGTTCAATACCATTCTTGCTTCATCATCATAGCTTGGCTTTGGAGTACTGTAGAAATTGAGAATGTGTAGAGCCAAATCTGACCTTGCCATTGCATCCAAAATACTAATTTGTTAAAAATTGGGTATAAAGTTGACTACCCTAGGCCAAAGTTGATTGTGAGGCAATTGTTTTTGCAAACTGGACCCAAAGAATCAATTTGTAGCATTGGTATAATCATTTCAGATCTGTGTATTTAATTTTTAGATCTACTTTTTCTTCATCTGCATCTTTGCTATTTTTTTTGGATCTACATTATTTTTTGAAATTTTTTTGGCGATCAAGCCATTGGAGAGATTTTTTGCAGGTGAATATTGGTGCTTTCTAGTGCAAATTAGATATTTGCATCACATTCAAAAGGTCAAAAAATCCTTAGATTTGATTTTGTTTCATCCAAATCAGATATCTGAGGCAAAATCTAGAGCCATTTGATTTTTGGAGGTGTGGCGGCAATTCAAAAAAAATAATAGTAGCAACAATTTTCAAACAATGACATCTCCCTCATACAGACTCCTTTTTGTGAGCAATGTTTTTTGTTTGGGGGCAGAATTTCATGATCTACACATTGGTGTAGGTGGTTTGAGATCTCTATTCCTGAATTTTTCTACAACTCCAAAATCCTAAAATTTTCCACTTAAAATGCTTAGTATAGGCTCATCTAGAATCCAAATTAGGTTCCATTTTTTTTGAAAGTGCATATTCTTTTGTCTACTATCTAGATCTACAATCAAATTATAGGTTCTGTGGACAGAAATACTACTTTCAGAATTAGGCCCTAAATTGACAAGTGGCTACCAAGTGCCTAAATAATACATTAGTGGGGGTTCTTTGATTTATTTTGATTCTTTGGAGGTTACATTGATTAGTCCATCATGGAAGAGGAGTATTGTCCCACATGTCAGTATGGCATTAGACCCAAGTTGACAAGTTGCAACTATTACACATGAAGGGATACACTTCTTGATAATCTTAGAAGAGACCATAAGTAAGTATTTCCTTATTTATGTTCGAACGACTTGATCACTAATGAATTAAAGGAACCTGTTGGTAGACTAATTTGTATCATTCTTACCAATCTCTCTTCTTATGATTATAATAAGTTGGTTGCCAATATATGTCCTCCATATAATTATTGGATGTATCTTTGGGAGAAGTATGGAGATCTAAACATTCCTCCATTACCAGAAGATATCATACCTCTAGTTGTAGCTACATATTCTTCAGATGAGATCACACCTCTAGCTCTTGTTGCTCCTACTAATCATATTCCAGCCATAGATGCTTCAGATTCAATGCAGCAAGACCCTTCATGTCTTCCTACTCTACCTTCATGTGATGACTTCCTTTCTGCCGTTGCAAGCCTATTTATGGAGTCTTGCATTGAAGATGTGGGAGACACCCTTGATGATATTATTATTCTTTTTGAAGTGAATTCTTTTGTTTCAGTGATAGATTCATGCACTTTAGCATTGTAGGGTACACATTGTCTTCTAGGTGATAACTTCTTGCCAGACATTTTAGCTTTGTTCTTGGAGTCACACGCAATAGATTTGGAAGACTTCCTTGATGATATACTACTTCTCTTTGCTAAGGATGATCCTTCTCCAATTTTCATGAGGGCCCACTCTGACCCTCATGTTCATTCTCACATGATCAGTCTTTTTGGGCTAATGTGATTGTGGATACTTATGTACAACATCTACATGAGGTCTCTTTGTCATTTGAGAATACTGTTGATTTTTTGAAACAAGTTCTACATCACTCCTTGTTTGATCTACACTTCTTCTCAGTAGTTTTTGAGGAAGCTGTCATTAGCATCAACACATGGACACTTGAACAAGTTTTAGAGACATCATTCATCATAGAGATTCCTTCTCCATACAAGGGGCACATTTCATAGGTACCCTTGCATTTGTTTCTTCCAAAGGGGAGAAACATCATTCAAAGTTCATGGATCAGCTTCTACATTAGAGCATTTCTCATTGATCAACACACTACTTTTAGGGGGGGGGGACTACCTCATCTCCTTCTTCTTTTTTAGGGGGGACTTTTTCCTCTTAGGGGGATTTGTCCTTCTCCATTTTTCTTTTGTATATACTCGATGTATGTCGTAATGGGGGGTCTTGATTACTCCATCCATCCATGCATCCCTATTCATCTCTCTTTTTGGGGGAGGGTTTCTCCCATGAGGTTTTCCCTCTTTCTCCACTTTATGAGAGACTGCATTTTCATTATGTACATGGGTACCTAACATATCCTAGTAGCTAGGACCCATTATGCATCCTTCATCCTAGTTTTTATAAGCTTAAGGGCATTCCCCTAAGTTGCACTTAAGGGGGGGTGTTGGTGTAAATATGTACTCACTATTTAGACTTACTTAAGTTTACTTAGGCTAATGCATTATTTTATTATTTTTCATTATTTTATTATTTTATTTTATGAGACACTTAGGAGTTTTCATACCTTTTTGAGTTATCATGTTGACAACATATAATTACACAACTCTATTTTAGCACATGGTGTCTACAACACTGATTTGCATGTCACACCCTTGTAGGCTTATCCTGTCATCATTGCGCATACTTTTGTACTTAATGGAGGATAACCCATATCTGGTGGACATGTGCTTAGTTGTATGACTTATCATGATGCTAATTACTAGACATTCTAGATGTATCTCAAAGGCCTTTATATACATGCACTTCTAGTGTACTTGAACATGGCATATTGAATATATCATCATTCTAATCATACTATCTCTTTCTAGTCTACAATTGTGCTTGTGTTTGAGTTCTTAGTTCTTGGGTGAATTTTTTCTTTAGGAAAATCCTTACAACTATAAAATATCACTTCTTAAGAGAATTGGTGCAAGACAAAGAAGTCAAATTGGAATATGTAAATACAAAAGAACAAATTGTAGACATGTTCACCAAGCCATTACCTAAGGATGCATTTTTATATCTAAGAGTTAAGCTAGGGGTCATTCTCCTATCCGAAGCTCACTAAATGAAGTTCAATAATGCATCAACTAGAACCTATTGAAGATCAATTAGTTGATACAACATTGACAAGGGCATATTACAAATGAATAAGTATTTAAGGTATATTGATATTAACAGAATTGTTGTCTTTGCCATGTGTTGTCAAAGAGGGAGAAGTTTACTATCATATCTCAAAAGAAATTTTTAATTAGAAGGAGAATTTTTTTGTAAGAGTGAGAAGCATGCTATCATAGAGATGTCTAAGAGGGAGAATGAACTTGGCAAAAGTTGTTGTAGATAGAAGTTTTTCGATAGAGGGAGAAACCAAAGGAAGAAAGAGTTCATACTGACAGAGAAAGTTTTCATAGATGTGAATTAGAATGAAAATAAGGATATGTTCCTTACTTTATTCTTGTTCCAAAATTTTATTATGTTATGACATGTTGTGTTGCCATCAATGCCAAAAAGGGAGATTCTTGGATACAATTGATTAATTGTGTATTGTCCTTGATGTTACACAAATGTCATATTATTATCAATCAATACATGTTGAGCTCACTTGGGCAGTGAAGATAGTTTTCTATGTCTACCAAGCATTCCTATGTTAGCTTAGTTCATAAGGCAGTGTCTACCGAGTTCACTCGAGCATCAAAGGAAAGTCTACAAAAGATGAGTGTCAACCATGCTCACTTAGCTAATGAAGGAAATGCTGGATAGAACCAGTGTTCACTGAGATCACTTGGTTACCAAAGAATCTTCATGAATATGTAGTGTTAACCAAGTTCACTTGGTTAACATAGGAAAATAATTTCTAAGTTAGTGTCTACCGACTAGGGTCAGCCAATAAATAATTTTCTTATTTTAGCATATTGAGTTTGATTGATTTATCTATTGGGTCTAGTTGACTAAGGAGATGAATATTAATTATTCTAAGTTGTATATGAGCAGACTTAAATATATGAATGATATAATAATAAGTTCAAGTTGAGAATTTGAAAGTGTGTAAGAGTGTGAATCCATCGAAGATTTTGTAGATCTAATGATGCAGCAAGGAAGCCAGAACACAGATCTATAATCAACAATTTAGTTGCATCAAAAATCAAGTCATCTCATTGTTACTCTCTAACCAATGTCACAATTATCTAAATCTCTTAATAGAGTTAGCTTAACAACTATTTGTAAAATGTCTAACAAGGTGGCAATTCTATCGAATTGTCTAAATATATCTAATATGGCCACTCCTAATAGGGTGATTAAATCTTTTAATAGGGTCACACCTAACAACGTGTTTTATGACTTTTAATAGGGTTGCCTCCTAATAGGGCTCACTTCAAAAGGGTGAAAACAATAACTAGTTACAAAATGTGGTTTTTCCCAAATTGCATTTCCATGTTAAATCTTGGTGTCAAATGTATTCATGCTATTTTCTTTTATGTGCTTGCATCTAAGTTAAGATAATGGTAATCATAGATAACATTTAAGATTTTCATATTAAGTACTTACTGAGCATATTCAATATTTATCGAGTTACAATATTTTATGTGTGTTTACCAAGCATCAGTAGTATTCAATTTTCAGAGTTTTTTTTGTACTAACATCTATGAAATTTGGGATTTATTTTAGTAGTAACTGATTCACCCCTCCCTTCTTAGTTACTCCTCTTATATTTCTAACACATGAAGCACCTTATGCAAAGAAAAATTGCATGTGTTTATTGAATTTTTTCCTAACCTTTTGACCTCTAGTTTATCTCTCTTTCATAGACCTACTATATGTCTCACTATCCTCTTCTATTCTTGCATTTCTGATGTAGGAGCATCTAGTAGTGTAAGGGCAATCTTGTTTTGCCCAAAAAAAAAATATACCTAGAGATAGTTTTTATTTCATGTGTTTTCATTTTTGGATACCCATTTGGGTCAACTAAAGGTTCCAACTCTCACAATTCCACTATTAGTGTTCTGGGTTAGAGTTTTTAAGCACCTTGGAATTCATGAAAATGCCATAAAAAGGGGATTAGATAATTGAGCCATAATTATGGTGAGTTATAAGGTGTAAATTGGAGGGATGATTATAATTGTAATTTAGAAAACTCCAAAAAAAGAATTAGGTCAAAAGGCTCTACGATTAGAAAGTTATTGGAGTTTTTTAGTTTCTGGAGACCTCCTAAGAATGCTTCAAAGTCAGGTTTGAAATGACCTTGTATAGGCCCAAAAAATGGGGGATGAGAAAAGTTGGTCCATAGGGCTATAGAGCACTCAGAGAGCTTTCTAGAAATGTAAACAATTTGTCAATCGGAGCTATGATTCAAAAGTTATGCCTCCCAGAAGTTCGGCTACCATTTTTGGATTCTTCTAATTTTGTGTTGACTTCTAACACGACTTCTGGAGCCTTCTATTTTGGCAGTGGATGCCAACTAGCACTTTCTAGAATTTATTCCTAATCCTTGTTCCTTTGGCATTTATTTAAGAACATTTTTGGCATTGTAGAAGGGAGTTTGGAGTGGAGTTTGAGAGAAGGTACTGGAAGAAGAAATTATCTCCAGATTTATACTATTGTAAGCCCATAGGGCATGTTTTGGAGTCTATTTTCTTTGTACTGAGTGTATTGGCATATTTTCATAGTTAATAAAGTTTCCCTTTCCTATTGTGTCCACTCTAGTCTTGGCTTATGACTCCATCAAGTGGTATCAGAGTGAGTTTTTCCTGAGTGTGTAGACAGAGCATCGACTATGAGGCAGTTTGCACCAGGACTGTGTGGTTGTGGGTTTGAGTTAATAAGATGCCTCCATGAAGAGAGCATGGTGGAAGGGCCAAAGCTATTAATCTTAAGGAGGTTAGAGCCCTCCAAAGGCAAGTTCAATCATTGTAGGAGGAGCTCCGTAGAGGAACAAATGTTGCCGCAAGCGATGAAAGCGAGGATAAAAATGAAAAAGAAGAAATTAGATAGGAAGGCGAAGGTGAAGGGGAAGTTCTAAATCAAGTAGGGGAGAGGCTTTTTAGGGCCATTATTAAGTTTGGAAAAAGACCTACAATTGATGTGGGTGTATTTTCAGGAAATCTAAAATCGGATGAGTTGATCGACTGGATCAATAAACCAAAGGAGTACTTTGAGTATGAGGATATCAGGGACCCAGACATGGTTAAGTTTGCAAAGGCCAAACTAAAAGGTCATGCCAAAATCTGGTGGCAAGTGGTTCAACTAGAAAGAAATAAAAGAGGAAAGGAGAAGATCACAAGATGGGATTGCATGGTGGACAAACTAAAGAAGTAGTTCATGCCTGTTGACTGTGAGCTTGATTTGTTTAAGAAGATGCATGGGTTAAAGCAAGCAGAAAAATCAGTCCAGGAATGTATGGAGGAGTTTTACCGACTTTTGATTAGGGTAGGAAATGTAGAAGCAAATAAGGAGAAGGTTTCTCGTTATCTCAGTGGGTTGCGACCTAACATCTAGGAGGAATTAAGTCTAGTAAGAATGACCAGCATTGAAGAGGCATACCAATTTTTCTTATGAGTTGAAGAAAATCTAAATAAAAAGTTTGAAGGGAGACAAAGAGGGTGCAGTTAAGGAGGAAGGGGTAGTGGTAGGTCATTTGGAGGCCAAAATGAGACCCGAAAAAAAAATGAAGATGTGGGTATTAGCAAGAACCAAAGGAATGAGGGTTTCAATCGCTCTCGTGATCAAAACTTTGAAGATCAGAGAGGAAGAGGTAGAGGATGTGGGAAAGGTTCAAGAAGAGGAGGTTTTCATGGTACCTATTTCCATTGCAATGAAGAAGGTCATTGTGCCTTTGAATGCCCTCAATGACAAGGAAGGACAGATAGGAGAGCTAAGGGTCAAGCTAGGGTTGCTCATGTGGATGAGGATGCACACTCATCACATTCAGAGGATGAAGAAAGAGGAGAGACATTAGTAAATGAAAGGGTCCTACTAAGTGGTGAGACTAAACTAGGACAAAGGAGGAGTCTATTTCGTACTAGGTGCAAGCATGAGGATAAATGTTATGATGTGATCATTGATGGTGGTAGCACTAAAAACTTGGTGTCAAAGGAGATGGTCTCTAAGCTGAAGCTCAAGAGGGAGAAACACTTGCATCCCTATTAGATTTCTTGGGTGAAGGATGATCATAAGGTCCTATTAAGTGAACAATGTTTAGTGAAGTTCAAAATTGGGAGTTACCATGATGAAGTTCTCTATGATATTATTCTAATGGATGTCTACCATCAATTGTTGGGAAGACTATGGTAGTTTGATAGGTATGCAATACATGATGGTCATACAAACACATACTCTCTGAAAAAGGATAGAGTTTGCCACAAATTGAAGCCCATGACAAAGGAAGGAAAAAAGGTATGCAGTAGTGCTAGGATCTATCTTGTTGATGGAATAAATTTTTTAGATGGCTTGAAACATCAGCGTATGTGTTATGCTTTGATTTCTAGAAAAGATAAGGAAGGTAGTAGTGAAATGCCACTTGAAGTTTAAGATTTATTAAGTTGGTTTGGAGATATCATCTCTAATAATGTTCCAGAAGGATTACCACCAGTAAGGCAAATCAATCATCAGATAGATTTAATCTGTGGAGCTAGTTTTCCTAACAAGGCTGCTCATAGGATAACTCCTATTGAAACTGAGGAGCTAAATAGATAGGTTCAAGAGCTATTGAGGAAGGGTTTGATTCGAGAGAGCCTGAGTCCATGTGCAGTACCTATAGTACTGGCACCAAAGAAGGATGGAATAGAGTGGAGAATGCGTACAGACTCTCAAGCTATAAACAATATAACCATCAAGTATTGGTTTCCTTTGCCAAGAATAGATGATCTTATGGACTGCTTGATTGGAGCTCAGTACTTCACAAAGATAGATCTCAAGAGTGGCTATCACTAGATACAAATACAAGAAGGAGATGCTTGGAAAACTACCTTCAAGACCAAGGAGGGTCTCTATGAGTGGCTAGTCATGCCCTTTGGATTGACGAATGCCCCAAGCACCTTCATGCAACTTATGAATGAGGTGCTTAAGAAGTTCTTGGAAAAATTTGTTATTGTCTATTTGGATGATATTTTAATTTTTAGCAAGACTTTGGAAGAACATTCATTGCATATTCGTAGTGTCCATGAAATGTTGAGGGAAGAGAAACTATTGATTAATTTGAGGAAGTGTAGCTTTGCAAAAAAAAGAGTTAGTCTACTTGGGGTTTGTTGTATCACCTGAAGGTCTCAAAATGGATCCAGAGAAGATAAAAGCCATCTTGGAATGGCCTACTCCAAGGTCTACTACTGAGGTGAGATCATTTCATGGTTTGGTTAGTTTTTACAGAAAGTTCATTAAGAATTTTAGTGGCATATGTGCACCCCTAACTGACACAATAAGGGGGGATAGAAAAGAGTTCAAATGGACTACAGTAGCTATGAGAAGTTTTGAATTGCTGAAGAAGAAGGTGATAGAACAACTTGTGTTGGCATTTCCTAATTTTAGTACGGTGTTCCAGGTGGATTGTGATGCTAGTGGTAGTGCTATTGGGGTTGTATTGAGCCAAGAAGGTAAGCCTATTGCATATTTTAGTGAAAAATTGAATGATGCAAAGAAGAAGTATTATGTTTGCGATCAAGAGTTCTACACAATAGTTCAAGCCTTAAAGAAATGGAGGCATTATTTATTGCGAGAGGAATTTGTTTTATATACTGATCATTAGGCATTAAAGTACCTAAATAGCCAAGGTAAATTGAACCAAAGGCATATGAAGTCGGTAGAGTTCCTGCAGAGCTATACATTTGTGTTGAAGCATAGAAGTGGAAAGTCTAATAGGGTTGTAGATGCATTGAGTAGGAGGTAGTTGTTGCTTACAATAATGCAGGTTGAAGTAGCCGGGTTTGATGAACTCAAGAATCTGTACCCTAAGGATCCTAATTTTGTTGAAACATGGAAATCTTGTAAAGAACCTATTGTTGTAGACAGAACCAAGTGGCTAGACTATTAGATTCAAGATGGTATCCTATTCAAGGGCAGTCAATTGTGCATTCCAAGGAGTTCTATGAGGGAAAATTTGATTAAGGAGAAACACAATGGAGGGATGATGAGATATTTTGGTCGAGATACGACCATTGCCATTCTTAGAGAACATTATTTTTGGCCTCAAATGTCATAGGATGTGAAGAAATTTGTACAGAGTTGTCAGGTTTGTCAAGTAGCAAAGGGGTTTAGTCACAATACTAGACTATATCAGGCATTGTTTGTTCCATCAAAGCCATGGGAGGACATAAGTATGGATTTTGTTCTTGGATTTCCAAGGACACAAAGGGGTAATGACTTAGTATTTTTAGTGGTTGATAGGTTCTCCAAAATGGCACATTTCATTCCATGTCACAAAACTCATGATGCTATCCATATTGCAAACTTGCTTTTCAAAGAGGTGGTAAGACTACATGGTTTCCCAAGGAGTATAGTTTTTGACAAAGATACTAAATTTGTGGGGTATTTCTAGAGAACATTGTGGAAGAATTTGAGAATGGACTTGAAGTTCAGTTCTACACATCACCCATAGACTGACGAATAAACAGAAGTGGTAAATAGAAGTCTGGGTAATTTGCTAGGATGTTTAGTTGGGGATAGGCCCAAGGGATGGGATTTGATTCTACCACAAGAAGAATTTACTTACAATAACTCTATAAATAGGAGTACTGGTAGATCACCATTTCAAATTGTATACGGAAGTAGCCCAAGGATTGCACTGGAGTTGAGGAAGATGGAGCAAGGGGAGAGGACAAGTGTTGAAGCAGAAGAATTTGCTGAACATATCAAGCGCCTACATAAGGAGATCCAAGCATACATTACCAAGATGAATCAACCGTATAAAGCTAGGGTTGATCAAAGGAGAAGACATAAGGAGTTCTAAGTAAGGGATCTAGTCATGGTACACTTGAGAAAGGAAAGATTTCCAATAGGTACTTACAACAAGTTGAAGATGAAGAAATTTGGCCCCTGCAAAATTTTGAAGAACCATGACTCAAAAAATGCATATGAGGTGGAGTTGCCAGATGGAATTCACATTTCTCCTATCTTCAACATTGCAGACTTAATAGAGTATCATGATGATGATGCAGACGAGGGATTGATGCTGGAGCCATGTCCAATTCCTACTTCTAAGAAGGAGGAGATAGAAGAGATTCTAGATAGTTGTGTAGGTAGGAGTACTAGAAATAGGAAGTATGAAGAGTACCTGGTTAAGTGGAAAGGATGGCTTATAGAGGACTAAACTTGGATATCAGTAGCAGAGGTTTCCCATTTGGGTTTTCCTCTACCATCCATAAAGTGACAGGGTCACTTTTCAATCTACCTTGGGTGTCTGATGTAGGAGCATCCAGTGGTGTAAGGGCAATCTTGTGTCACCCAAAAAAAAATACCTAGACATAGTTTTTGTTTCATGTGTTTTAATTTTTGGATACCCATTTGGGTCAAATAAAGGTTCCAACTCTCACAGTTCCACTATTAGTGTTCTGGGTTAAAGTTTTTAAGCATCTTTGAATTCATGAAAATTCCTTAAAAAGGGGATTAGGTAATTGAGACATAATTATGGTGAGTTAGGTGTAAATTGGAGGGATGATTATATTGTAATTTAGAACACTCTAAAAAAAGAATTAGGTCAAAAGGCTCCACAGTTAGAAAGTTATTATAGTTTTTTAGTTTCTAGAGACCTCCTAAGAATGCTTCAAAGTCATGTTTGAAATGACCTCGTATAGGCCCAAAAAAAGGGGGATGAGAAAAGCTTTTCCATAGGAATGTAAACAATTCGTCAATCGGAGCTATGGTTCAAAAGTTATGCCTCCCGAAAGTTCGGCTACCGTTTCTAGATTCTTCTAATTTTGCATCGACTTCTAATGCGACTTCTAGAGCCTTCTGTTTTGGCAGTGGATGCCAACTAGCACTTTCTTGAATGTATTCCTAATCCTTATTCCTTTGGGGTCTATTTAAGAACATTTTTGGCATTGTAAAAGGTAGTTCAGAGTGGAGTTTGAGAGAAGGTATTAGAAGAAGAAATTATCTCCAAATTTATACTATTGTAAGCCCATAGGGCATGTTTTGGAGTCTATTTTCTCTGTACCGAGTGTATTGGCATATTTTCATAGTTAATAAAGTTTCCCTTTCCTGTTGTGTCCATTCTAGTCTTGGGACATGACTCCATCAATTTCCTTCACTTGAAGAAGACAAATCTAACGGATACCTATTTGGTGGTACCTATATCCCATCAAATGAGAGATATTGTTGAAGGAATGAAATATTTTACCATAAAATGAGGCTAATATTGATGAAGTTGGCCTAAATATAATGTTGAAGGTAAAGAGAGAAAGCATGTAAAACACTCATACCTCTCGCTCCATGTCACTATGTACAATTCTCATCAAAGGGTTATAATTTCCTACATATATAAATCATTTGTCTTAAATTAGTTAAAAATTACATGATACTTATGCTAAAAATTATAGAGAACATAAAATGAACAATATGCATACATCATAATCATTATATACTTTTTAATTCATTACCCTTACAAAAAATATATTATAATTAATTAGCACAAAGAAATGAGCATTGTAACAAATATTTGCACCTAATTAGCACCTAATATATTTCCATTGATCATGTCATTGATCATCTTCATCATCCATCTCATCATCATGAACATCATCATTATCACCATCATCATCCAAATCATCATACAATGACCATCAATGTCATCATCGTTGTCATCATCATAAGCATCACCATCACCACAATCATCATCATTGCCACCATCATCATCACCACCACCACCATCGTCATCATCATCATCACCACCACCATCATCA